>WBNO01028234.1:0-19770 GCA_013400575.1 Peucedramus taeniatus
TTGGTCAGCTGGGGTCACCTGTCCTAACTCTGTCTCCTCCAAATCTCCCATGCACAACTTCCTTGCTAGTGAGCCAGTGCAAAAAGCAGAAAAGGCCTTGGCTCTGTATAAGCCCTGCTCAGCAATAACAAAAACATCTCTGTATTATCAACCCTGTGTTCAGCACAAATCCAAGACATAGCCTCATATCAGCCACTGTGAAGAAAATCAACTCTACCCCAGCTGAAACTAGTATAACAACCATGAGAATGCATGGAAAAGCTACTGTTGGCTTTTCATAATCCAGGAAGCTTCAGAAGACATCATAACTACACGAGAAGTTTAAAATAAAAATGGTGTCATTAATTCAAGCAACACTCCAACAATGAAATTTAGGGAATACCAAGAGTTTACAACCATCTAGGAAGCAATTAGGAGACATGTTTTGTGAAATATCCACCGTGGACAGTGAAATGCAAGGTCCTCTTTCTGCCATAGAAGACTATGACTGCTGTGGTTCCTTTCACAGGCTTAACACTGGGTTAATTGATGTGACCCAGTCTGAACACCCCTAACCCATCCATCCTAATGACAGGAACATTATCCCACAAGGTTCAACAGCTTGCCTCACAGCACTCAGCACTTACAAAGGGCATTAGTGTTTCCATGTGGAGCAGCACCATGGATGTGAAAAAGTCCCCTAGCTGGTTTGATTCACATCCCATGAACTTATTTAAGCACATGAGGGGCATTCCTTTCTGTAGCTGGTTTGATTCACATCCCATGAACTTATTTAAGCACATGAGGGGCATTCCTTTCTGTAGCTGGTTTGATTCACATCCCATGAACTTATTTAAGCACATGAGGGGCATTCCTTTCTGTTCAAACTAACTGGAAGTCATGTCCCAGGAGCTCATGTAGCATCCTCCAGTTGCTGAGGAGTGTCTGGTGCAAGACACTGGCTGAGAGTCTGTCTCGAGTAATGATCCTAAACCAAATCTGCAGGTCTTGGGTCCTTAGTGCCACTGCAGTATTTTAAAAGTGTGCCACACTACCTGATGATAACAACAGAAGATTGACATTGGACAGCCTGGAGTCTGTAGATGCTCCATTATGTTCCTATGCTTTTCAGAAGTATTTCTCATCATTTTGACTTTGTCAGTTGTCCCACGGATGCTCAAATGGGATGTATAGTATCCCATGTCTTGAATAATAGTGAGAGGCAAAAAGAGAGCATGTTTTCAATACATTTGGAAAACTATATATTCACTTTGTTCTTTCATCTTTTTTTTATTCAATCATCCACTGTAATGGTAGTAAAAGATAAGATGAGGTAGTTAGTGATATAACTTTATAGAGCCCATGGTTATAGATGAGTTCAAATTTCTACAACAGCATTTAGAGAACAAGAAACAGAATTCTTTACTTGGTTGTTAAAGAACAACAAAAGACCAAACCTAAACAGAATATTCACCTTGTTCCTACCTTTTCTTGGATATACTGAATCTCATAAAGATATGCAGAACTTTCTTCTCAGCAAAACAATTGTATTAAAGAAAAAAGACTATTTTTTGCACTCTTTTTCATTGTGTGCTTCAGATGTACAATTAATTGTATAAAAAGACTATTCAACTTCTTCCTATACTGACAACTTCAGATCTTATTTTCATTGATTTAGCTTGTCTGAGCTTTGAAAGTGTTGTCAAAGAAAATCACATCCACAAGTATTCAAAGCACCTTTAGAGTGTTATCAACAGTAACAAAATAATATAAGCTTGGAAGAACAATGAATTGAAAACTGACCTTTTCTCTGGGGATATCATATACATTTGCAGTATAAAGTGACAAAGTATTTTTCCCTAATGTTATTGTCATTTTTTGGCATCAGTGTTAGGAACTCAATATGACTTCAAGTGGCCTCTTTGGGCTGAAGGTGTAACATCATAAAGCCTCATAATGACTGTTTGCTCAATGGATCTGCTTGCATATCTCTGCTCACTGTCCCTAACAACCTGAGTGAAACTCTTTATTTACATCACATCTTTGAGACAGACACTCAAAGAGAAGGGAGTTATGAAACAAAACAGATGAAAAGAGAAAGGTCTATGTTTTAAACATAAAGGAAATTTCATAAAGGTGTAAAAGAAATTTTAGTCTTCCAAGCAGAGTAGAAACTAAACTCTAATATATTTGTGTACATTTGCCTTTTTCATTTAAAGTTAAGTTTATTTTGGGGAAAAAAGGTCAAGATTAGTCTATTCACCAACAAAAATAGATATTTATTTTACTTTGTGATAAAGTGTCCCATTAGATTTAGCCTATTATTTCTCTCTGGTTGGCATTTAAGTGCAGATAACTTTTTGCATTTTTTAATAAAGGCACGTGAAATTCAAGGGTTCTCATGATATAAATTAAATTTACAAAAGACAGATTTACAAAAAATTGGATGGGTTGGAGGACTTTTAGGCAGTACAGGGTATTAGTATATCACTGATTTGGAGTAGGTATAGAAGCATAGTTTCAAACCTACCTCAAATCCAAAATGAAAATAAGCAAAATGCTATGGTCTCATTCTGCTCTCCCACCAAGAAGGTAATTAAAAATGATATGTTTCTGCTCTCCACTCATCAGGTATTGCACACAGAGTAGCATGCTTCCAACAGCTAAAATGCACAGCCTGGCTATGAGCTAAAGGCTTGCTCATGCTCAGCAAAGCAGATCTCTGCAGCTACTTAAGCTATCACCACTGCTCTGTTGCCTGCCTCGTGTGCTTCCTGGAGGTTAAATCCTGATAGCAGAGCTGGCAAAAGGGAGTCTGTGAGCATCTTTCATCTGCTTCATTCTGGCATAGCAGCACAAACTACCACTGCTGGCAGCTGAAGTGATTGCACTAGACAGTGACTGGAGTGCTTCAAGCACGCTTTTCTTCTCCTCTTTTGCATGCGCCGTAAGTTACTGTCTTAAACTACCATAGGCTGATTCACCACAGGGTGTTTATATGCTAGAGCTGGTTCTATTTTTTTGTTAGAGAAAAAAAATCAAACCAGTCTGCAGATACTAATTCCGACAAAGATAAAATGGAAAGCCACTAACTTATCAGTCAGACTTCCTTTATTTTCTCCAAGCTCAGCATTGCTGTTTTTAAGAGTGTAGTCTCCCAGTATCAACACTGAGGGCTTCAACAAAGTGGATTTGGGCTGAAGTTGGGAAAACCTGATCCTCTGTTTCCTTGAAGAATTTTTGAGTCCTGAGGAAAAGTAAAGTGCAAAAAACCCCATTTCTCTGAATATCTCCAGTAAGACGGAAAAATACATGCAATTTATTATATTATAATTATATATATACATTATATATACATTATATTATCATGTACATTAGATGTTGTCTCACTGTAGAGCAGTTAACATCAGCAACTCAGTCTTCAGCTGACTTAAAAAAATTTTACTACTTTAACTTCTGTATTCAGATCCCAAGAATAAAAGCAGGGAAAAAAAACCCACACCAAATATGCTGGTAAATAACCAGCTTGAGTTTTGTTTCACTAAGATAAAAAATTTCTGTCATGGATGTCTTCTAAAAATGATGTACTATTATGAGAAAGGAAAGGAAGGGAAGGGAAGAGAAAAGGGAAGGGAAGGGAAGGGAAGGGAAGGAAAAAGGAAAAAGGAAAAAGGAAAAAGGAAAAAGGAAAAAGGAAAAAGGAAAAAGGAAAAAGGAAAAAGGAAAAAAAAAAAGGAAAAAGGAAAAAGGAAAGAAATACTGAATCTGTTAGCCTGATTGTGCCCTCTGATCCTAAGTGCAAAGTTAACCTGCAGTTCAGGTTATCGATCTATTCTAAATTAGAGATAGCAAAGAACAATATTCTGAAATTTATAACTTTGAGAACACGAAAGAACTGTACTCTGCCCACATACACACACATGCTCTTCAGCAAGGAAGATGCAGCCCAGTGGACTTATCCCTGCAACTGCTAAAACTCAAACATAGGAGACACAAAAAGCTATTTATTGTTCAGAAAATCCTTTCAAATCCTGCAGGCCCTTGCCACACATTCATGTCCTATCTTGTACCTCTGGTCTGCAAGACTAACGTAGGTGGTGAGAAGATTATAAATTATCTGATGAACTAAAGATAGATCCTGCTTCCTAGTTAGCTTCGACCTAAGAAGCAACCACTCATAATCCTCAGCACTTCAGAGTATCCCACTTTCACCTGGTTACATGAGAAACACAGATATTAGTACAGATTGCCATAGCTTATCCTTTGTGAAGTCCTTCCAAGGTTTTACAAGTTGGTTTTGTGGGTAAGCACTAAGCTGTAGCCTATAGCAACACAAATATTTAAGAAACATGTAATCAAGATATTAAATAAAACTGCAGTTTTACTTTTGAAAGGAAATCATTAAAATGGTTGTTGGTACAAAATATTCTTTAAGCACTAGCATCTTAAAACTCAAATGTTTCCAGTTCTTTTTGATTAATGAAGCATATTTGTGCTTTTGCCATTTTTGGCTAAGATTGCCAGGCAGTATCATAGAGCAAATTTATTTATTATTTATACCTAGAAACTGTGATACATTGAAGTTTTCTTAATAGATGTGCTTTTATCTCCCAGAAGACAGTCAGAAAGGTAATTATGACATGCAAATTGTGATGCTAATTAAAAATAACATACTGATGTACAGTGTCTAGTATTGCAAACTATGCTTGGTAACTTCAGGTAGACTGAGTTCTGGCAGAGATTTTACTCTCTGGTTTGTATGGTTTAGGCCAATTTCTCCCAAGTATAAGCTTTATGTTCCATTTTTCACATCTATGTAGTTTTCCTTCTCAGATCCAAAGTTTCAAAATTGTTATAGTTCACATATTTAACATATTTAACAAGTTTTCATTAAGAAGGAATCTCTCTGTCTTGGGCTGTTCTTTGAGCCTTTGTCTTTGATGAAATGGTTGTTGCAGCCTTTATAGTCTGTCTAATTAATGTAAAAACCCCAAATCAAAACACAAATCAGTCAGATTAAAACATTTGCAGTACATTTTAATTATAGTCTTTGTAGGGCTTTTCCTTATGTCTATTTTCAATCCTTCTTTTATGACAGATTAAGAAACAAGGACACAAGGCACTGCCAGAGAGAGAAAAGGACACCTGACTCAATAAACTGTTCCCTTTAAGTTTATCTCACACCCATTTTCTTGCTTAGTAACTATATCCTTTGATTCCCTTGCCGATCAGACATGCAGAGTTCTCTCTTAAACTCATTTGAGCTATTTGCTTTGATGGCTTTACTTGGCAACTGCAATAAGTGAAATTCTCTGCTTGAACTCTTTGTGTGCTATCTCTCTCTCTGCATTTAAATTGTGGTCTCTAATGTCTGAATCATTCATACTGAGAATATTTTGTCCTACCTTTTCTAGCATTCCTTCTCATAATTCTAGATGTTATTTAGGTCATCTGAAAAGTTTCCTATTTCTCTTCACTTCAAAAAAAATTATTAAAGTGGTCTAAAATATTATTTAATTCCAATTGCTTATAACAACTGCCCTCAGCTGAGGAAAAAACCTAAATCTTAAAATAATGTTAGAAAGACTTTACTAACACTGCTTACTGAAAACATAACTATCTTTCAGCTTGATATGGGAATCAGATTCTTTACTTTGACTTCTAATCACATAGCATCTTCTAATCCATGCAAATATTTTATGTCTGTTTAGTCTGAAATACTTATCAGCCTGTTATTTTTTAAATTTCTGATACTTTTGGCTCCATCTGCCTATACAAGTAGGCAGTTTTTAAACTGAACCTTAGTGCTGAGTTACATAATCTGTGGTAGGGCAAAGGAGAAAATCAGATTTAAAAAAGAAATAACAGCAAAAAATGCAACCAAATAAAACCCACCAAAATTCTAGGACAGTTTAAAAATAATTCTTATGGGCTAAAAATTAGAGTTCAAATCAAATCTGAGTTCTAAGCTTTCAGGTCCTGTAGCCTTTAAATTATTTTAATATCTAGAAATTTTGCCTGAGTTATGCAATGCAGGTATAGAAAGTGCTTAAACCTAAAAGGCTGTGTGTATTGAATACAATATCAGTGCATTCTGCAGCATGTCTCAGTCTCCAAGCTGTAGTTGCCTGTACCAGAGCTCCTTTACAAGTACATCCCCTGCCTGCATGCCTGGGCTTTCTTCCAAGGGAGAGCAAAGTGAAGGTCTCATCATCCCAATGCAGCACCACGCTGCAGCTGCAAGGAGCACTGTGGATTCACTACAGGGAGTGTGCACAGAAACTCAAAACCATCACTTTTTTATCTTGTAAGTCATACAGACAAAGCTCAGTTCTCATTAAGAGACATCAGACACAAGGGAAAGACAGACTTAGTTTTTTTAGAGGGAAAAACAAATTTCTGCTCATCTTACCAAAACTGTTGTTTATAAATTAACTAGAGAGCAAACTGCAGTCTAACTCTCAGGATATTCACTGACTTGTGGCAGAGGTCTTTGTTGTGGTCCTACTTTTCAGGACAGTACTAAAGGTATTTTTCAAGTAAAATGGACATGTTACAAGACAGCTAGGGAAAGAATTGAACTGGTTTATCTCAGGCTCTAGAAGAATACTGCAGTAACTAAGCTATTAGATAGAAAAAGAGCAGTCATATTTTATGAGACAGAAATTATTCTTACTCTGCTCAAATAAAGCAAGCTCATGCTGCTACCTGCTTTCATTTCAGGATTTCTGGACTGAGGATGCCAAGTGCATTCCCAAGTATTCCTAACAACTTCAGGGAGCTCTCATGGGGTTGGATTATTAGACTGATCATATCCCTGTTGTCTCCCTGTAGATCATCTCTTTCTCATTACCTACTTGTGCCTAAGCTTAAGCAAGGAAGCAGAATAGTCACCCCTGGTATTCTACATATTTGATGGAAAGAAATAGCTCCTGTGGAAGATTCATATTTTCAAACACAGGACTTAAAACCATTTACTCTGAAGGTTCCTGTAACTTCAAATAAGGTTCAGAACCTACAAATCTCTGCATCCATATGCCTTGCTCACATTTGCATCTATAACCCCTAATTCCTGACAGCCAGAAGGTAAGTTAGATCTGCTCCTCAGAGGTTCAGCAGTGAGCTCTGGCATGCCACTATTTTTCAGTGTCAAATAGGAAAAAAACCTACCCTAAAAGCAAAATTTGTGGAACATTTTGAAACCAATTAGAGTGACCTTCACTAAACACATTAGGCTAAAATATTTTCTTTAGTTTGACTTTTTATGTTTGCCTTCTCTCGTAATCATGATTTTAATTTGCCTCTATTTTGTTGCTTCAGATAATTTTAAAGTGTTCTGTATATTACTTAAATAGTAACCTTGACATTGTTATTCTACCACACTGCCCTCTAATACAATTACCTCCTTTTTAGATTAATAATAACTGGAAAAATATGCAAATACTCTTTATTCCCTTTACTCAGTGTTGAGGTTTCTTTTGTCCTTTCTTTCTGTTTTTTTTTTTCCTTTTGGTTGGTACTTCTGATCAGCTTTCTGATCACCAAACATGATTTTAATCAAAATTTCTATGGGACATTTAATATTACTTAATTATGAGAGTTATTCTTATTAATTCAGAATGTTTAGTGGCTAGCAGAGGTGTTTGATCTTCATAGCGTCTGTCACAAAAGAAGTAATATATTCAGAAGTACAGAAAACATGAGTAGTGTTATTGCATCACTCATGCTTCTTTTATTTCCCCAACCCAATGTATTTTCTAATAAAAAAAGTAGTTTGCAGTTCTTCTCTATATGGGAATCAAAGTGCAGAACTCAATGATAGAGGCAGAGAACCATGGCAAAGTATTGGGCTGTCATAAGAGACCACATAATTGCCCACCAGTACTTCCCAAAACCAGGCATTAAACTGGTGAGGGGAAAGATTAATCCTCTGAAAACCAAGCTTCATTATTCAATAATCTCTGTGTGGCTGAGAGCAAAAGAAGGCATAAGCAGAGCTGATTCCTAGGTTTGGAAAGGAGCTGTTTACTCCAGTAGCTTGAGTAATACGGACAGTCTGAGGCAGGCAATGCTGTTCTCCTCTCTCATCCCAGTGTTTTCCTACTTTCATGAAGAGTATTCATCATGATCATAATTGATGGATGAGATTTGCTACTCAAACTGTAGTAAAATCACCATTGAAAGAATTTTCAGGGACTGCATCAAGGCAATGATATATTGAATTATTTTACCCGTCTCCTTTAGCAGTCAGTATAAAGCATAATTAAAAAAAAAAAAATCCCAGTGAGATCTAAGGTCCTCAGTTCACTGACAAACTCTGAATGCCCTGACCTGTCTGTAGCCTTCACTGTCAATAGTTGGCATCTGTCTCTGCAACCTTGGACCAAACTTCTGTCAAAAGAGCTAAGTTGTGGAAAAAAGGTGTGAGGAGCTTATCTGGGACCTCTACCCATGCATCCTCCGCTTTTTTGGCTCAGATACCACATTTAAACCCTGGTGCTAAGTCTGCCTTTGCAGTTCCTGGTGTCTGTCACCATGCCTGTCCCACTTCTCTTGTTTGGGCACTGTGGGGCTGCTCTCCTTGTCACTGTCCTGCTGACCTTGGTGGCTCCCAGCTTGCTCCTGATGTAGAGTAGTCAGCTCTCTCTACTGCTTTCCTTTGCATCCAAGGTGATTTCAGTAAAGCACATCCCTGGAGCAAATTTGTTGTGTTTTTTTTTCATTGTCTCTTTTATTAGAAAAGGAATTAAATGAAAACTTTGTGGTTTTGTTCATGCTGAGGGGTTCTTGTTGTTTTTATTATTTAAAGAAATCTCAAAGAAATGGGTTCTTGGCATTTTCAATGGTATTTAAGTGCCAGGCAGATGTGGAACTCCAACCAAGTACATTGCTTCCCATTTAATTTTTTTTTCTTCAACCCCTACTGTGTTGTGCAGTTGAGCTGGAAGGCCCAGATGCCACTTCTGCTCTAAATATCTCTTCAAAATGCAAGTCTGAAAGAAATGCTGCAGCTGGGCCACCTCCTCTCATTGTTTCAGGGGCATTGCTATCCCCAGGACCAGTGACATTTGGATTGCACCATGCTGTTCTGCACACTGCCTGTTACTGCTCATGGACTAGGCAGCACTGAAAAGAAAACAGTAATTTGGTTTTGCTGCTATCTGATTTTTTAATTTCCCTACCCTCACTAATTTTGGAAGCCTTCACTTCTCTTTTTGATAAAAATGTTTCACACTTTAAAAATAAGTATCTTTTTTTTCTCAAAGTGTAAGAGAGAGGGAGAAAAATATGTCTGACCTTGTGAACACAATAATGGCCCTGAAAATCTTAAGACTGACTCAAATTACTCTATATTTCTCCCCTATAATGTTTTCACATACCTCAGTACAAGAACCACTTTATTGCTTCTATAAAAACAGGGCTCAATACCTCAGACTATTTTGTTTGTAATTTCTCCCATTCAGTATTTTACCTATATTTACAAGTGTTTATTTCTGGCATTTCTAAATTAGGGAAAAAAATGAACAAAAAAAGGTGCCATCAATTTTATTGAAATTATGTGGATCAGCAGCACAATTTGCAGATTGTTAATATTTAGATGGTAGATTTGAAGAACAAGGAAATTTACAGTTTATCTGATAAAGGAAAATACAGTTAATTTTATTTATAAAGCTATTTATAAATCACCTACTCAGGAAATATAAATAATGCCATGTAATTTAAAGAACAAATTATATAACATAAATAATGAATATTCTCAATGATCAGCTAATGAATGAATCATGAGTAAAAATTTCTTGACACAAGCTATTTACTAAAGGACTGCAAATGGAAAAATATATTTGTAAAATTCATAACCTGCATCCAGATAGCTTGCAAAGTGAAGAAATTTAAATTTTACACTTTTTATTACTCTGAAAAGATGAGTAATGCACATGCATGGCCATTCAACTGACTGACTAACCCCTCCATTCAGTAGTTTCTTAGAAATCATGAAAGATTAGTAAAGAATCTCTGAGCTAGCTCAGATAATTGATTTATCTTGTACACATCAAATCAGTTCTGTCTTGTTAGTGTGTTGAATCTCTTCAGTTGTCTCAAGCAGCTGCCTTTGTTAATACCCAAATATATGGAACTGCTTGAAAAGTGTCCCAGGAACCCAGACTCCATGTGATTTGGATTCATTTTGCAATCAAATGAATCAGAGTGTTTCAAATGTTTGCGCTGCCGTGTAATACCCATTTGTGAGCATTTAGGGGTTGCTGGATGAAGCAGGGTCTGTATTGTGCTAGGTGATTTATGAACACCAGACAAAAGGAAGTCCCAGCCTATTACAAGTTATAATCAAAGTAATTTAAGTAAAATAATGTGTAATTTTAATTTGCATACTGACAGGGTTAATGTAATGTAAAACTAGTTGTCTAAGATATCATATTTTTTCTTTACGTGAATTCTTAAAAGACTACCTGCCTTTGTGTCAGTAACACTTCCAGAACAGCTGAGTTTTTTTAGAAATATTTGAAGAAATGCAAGACAAACCTTTTTCCAGGCCACACCACATTTCTTAATCACAGAGCTGGCCAAGACAAAAGTGTGAAGTTGAGCTGCACAACAGGCTTTTGGTTTGCAAAGTTCACACAAATATTTTCTCAAAACAAATTGTTACAGCTGAGAAGGCACATGGCCAAGTCACATAGAAATTTTAACAAATATTTGCAGAAACTGCATGGCTCATAACTATTAAGCAAATATTTGTATAACCCCCTTGACACAATGCACTAGGTTCTACATAGTTTGGCTTTCAAGTTCCTGCAGCATGAGAATATAATTCAAGAATGCTATGCAGAGGTCTTTTTTTCATTCCTGTGGTCTATCCAATGACACAGTGAAAATCTCCTGATGAATTGTATTCCCAAGAGCACTACTGACTAACAAAAGAACTGAGTGGCTTCAGCTAAATATTGCATTATGGAGACAGATCACCACCACTATCCTCACCTGAACTGTTGCATCAGAGATTTTGAGGATGAATGATTGTGCTGGTTTTGTTCATTCGCTTTCAGCCCTATTAATTGGACTGAAATATTAAAATAAGGAAGTTATTCGATCACAGATGTAATTTCTGATGCAGCATATAGACTTTCATCTCCAGAATGAAGTGGTTACTCTGAACTGCTTTCTGGGACTCCATCTCCAGGCTGAGATTTGGCAAATTCCAGACTGTTACAGCTACTGGAATTTATCCCTTACCTTTCAACACAAATTGCATTTTCTTACAGTCAATAAATGTGGCTTTTTTTTTGTTTGTTCATTTTTGGTTTTTTGGCTTTTTTTGTGTGTGTGTGTGTGTGTGTGTTTTTTTTTTNTGTTTTTTTTTTTTCTTTTTTTTTTAAAATCAAGCACAAAGCTGTATTTCCAGCCAAAACAGAAAAAAGAAAAAATAGGAGGAGAGAAGAATGAGAGTATGTGAGAGAAACAACACTGCAGACAGCAAGGTGATATTGAAAAATAAGGAGGAGGTGCCCCAGGCACCAGAGCAGAGGTTCCCCTGCAGCTGTGGTGAAGACCATGGTGGGGTGGTCTGTCCTCCTATGTGCAGGGCAGTCCCTAGGGCTGCAGATGCCCACCCTCAGCCTGTGGAAGAGCCTCAGGGCAGAGCAGGTAGATGGCTGAAAAAGGCTATCACCCTGTGGGAAGCCCAGGCTGGAGCAGGCTCCTGGCAGGCACCTGCAGAGCTATGGAAAGAAGAGCCCACGCTGGAGCAGGTTTGCTGGCTGGGCTTGTGATGGCGTGGGGGAACCACACTGGAGCAGGCTGCTCCTGAAGCACTGCACCCCTGGAAAAGACCCAGGCTGGAGCAGTTTGTGATGAGCTGTAGCCTGTGGGAGAGCCTCGTGCTGGAGAAGTCTGTGCGGAGAAGTCTGTGGGAGACCATTTCCTGTGGGATGGGCCCAACACTGGAACAGGGGAAGGCCTCCTCTCTCCGAGGTGGAAGCAGCAGCAGACAAAACATGAGATGAACTGACCATAACCCCCATTCCCACCTCTCTGCACTGCTGGGGGAGGAGGAGGTAGAGCCTGGGAAGGAGGGAGGAGTGGAGGGAAGGTGTTTTTAAGATTTCTTTTACTTCTCATTATCCTGCTCGGATTTTGGTTGGTACGAAGTTCAATTAATTTTCCCAAGCTGAGTCTGTTTTTGCACATGACAGTAATCAATGTGTGGTCTCTCCCTGTCCTCATCTCAGCTCATGAGCCTTTCATTATATTTTCTTTCTTCTGTCCAGTTGCTGAGGGGAGTGATAGAGTGGCTTTGCTGGGCACCTGGTATCTAACCAGGGTAATTCCCACACAGCACTAAATTTAAAGCTTCAGATGAAATCACCTAAGAGCAATCCCACAGAAATTAACAGGAAACATCCTGCATGGCATTGGCATTCTTCAGGAAGATCACTTGACCTGCTCCAGTCGTGAATTTTGAATCCAATTTAGGTATAGATCAGAAAGATCTATCTCTATGGCTGCAGTATATTACTTTCTGAAATTCCAATACACTGATAAAATAAAAGTGATGATAAAAGTAAACAATGGCTTTTAATAAACAGTTTTTCTTAGATCATTGTCAAACCTTGCCAGTTTAATAGTGTAGATAGAGTAACTACAGCACATGGATGTGAAGTGAGGTGATTGCTTTTTATTACTGAAAACCTAAAAGGCCTTTTTGCAATGGCTATTTAATGGTAAAAAGAAACAGTGGGCCTTTCATTCGAAATCTTTGCCTACTCAGAGATCTAATCTGATGACAATGTGGAAATGAAACATAAGAGGATACATTCTGTAGTTTGCAGTCAGAGTTGTTCCTAATCCCCCTGACTCTCAGAACAATATCAAGCTGTTGAAAATTCTGACAGGTAGTTAATCCCACTTAATTAATACAGAGCCCCTTGCTTTTCAAATGCCAAACTTATAAATATAGTGTCAGTTAAGATAAATTCTCTCTCAATTTGGGCACCTAAAGCCTACTTTACCCTAGACTATAACTCGGAAAGGTTTTCCTTTTTCTCCCCCATCCTTTTTATTTTCAGGAGAGAATATTTTGTGATTATTTGGTGGGTGGAGTTGACACAATCCATTTTTTCTTTACATGACTTAGTGTTTTCCTCAGAGGAGTTTTTCACTTATCCTCTCCTGTTACTTAAAAGCTCCCAACAATAAATGCTAAATAAGATTATATCCTGATTTAGCTATTTTTATTTTTAATTACTTGCTTATAGTAAGCAGGAGTTAATTTTCATAGGGAATAATTTTCTTTTCATTGTTAACATCCTCTCTGACTATGGAGGAATTTTTTGTGATTTCACAATTATCATTAAATGGCCTCTTTCTCAAATTTACTCAATATGTGGTAGATAATAGTGCTATAATTTCAAGACAAGAGTTTGGAAGTTGAGCTTTGACTTCTTATGTAAAAGGAGGTTAATCTTAGTTCTGGCAATTTAGATACTAAATAAACATTCTAATGAAGACTTTGATGTGGTAGTCAATTTTTATTTTCTAAAATAACTTTGTCTTTTCAGTGCTACAGAATTTTATATTAGTTATTCAGAAGATGTGATTTTTTGAAAAAAGCCATTTTTTCTCATGGAAAATGAAGTTTAAATACCTCAAATTCTTTCATAGAAAGCAGTAAATTGAACAAAATAAGTGTTTTTTTAAAAAAGAAAGAAATATATTCCAAGAACATAAAATTTTCCTTTTTCAGAATTCCAAAATGAAATTATTAGAGTTTTTTTTCTTTCAGAATAGCATTTCATCTGCTTTCATTCATGCCTATAAAAAAAAAAAAAAATAAACTTCTTATGGGAGGAATGGAATGGAGGCACTTCATTTCAGAATTTTTCATTTCCATTTTAAATCAGAATAGAAAAAAACATTGGCTCTCTGAATTCTGCATAGTAGGAGATTTCCATTATTTCTCTCATTGTCCCGATATAAGACATCTAGAAAAAGATTTTTACTTTCATATATTAACATTCATCAAATCTAGAAGTCAATATTGAAAATTTAACTTTCTCTTTTAAAAGCTGACATCTGTCCTGGTTTTCAGTCAACAGCAAGAAGAATACTAAATACTAAAACATCATTAACATGCTTAAGGAATAAAACTTCAAAACCATTGGACTTTCTTCATGTCACATAATAACATTCCAGAAGGTGGAAAATAAAACGTGGAAACATAATCATACCTGTAGAAGTAATCATGCAAGTTTTTGCTTGCCATGTTTCCTTTTAAGGCTCTAGTCCTTGAGATTCACTCAGATAATATGGGGAACTGATAGTAGGAATTGGACCATAATGTAAGATGTCAGAATTTGGCACCTGTTGTTCTAATGAGCTGAAGGAACCATGAATTTGCAGAACAGTCAGCCTGCCTGTAATTTCTCTTTAAACAAGCAAATGAAAAAAAACTAAAAAAGCTGCCCCCTCAAAAAATATAACAACCAAAAAAAATAAACGAAACCCCAAAAAAAAACAAAAAAAACCCCAAACCATACAAACAAAAGCAATCTTGTACCCTAAAAATCTTGACTAGGCAAAGATTTGTAAACATCTAGATTATAACAAGAAGAGAAGCAAAAGACAACATACATTTGTGAAGAAAGAAAGAAAAAAATCTTTAAGCCACCCTAATTTGTTTTTATCACAGGTTCAGAGACCTATTTGGAGTGAAGAAACAATTATTGAGACTTTTTTTTGATGTTACAGAAGTTGAAAACTGTTTTTCTGACAGTATTATAAAACAAGGAAATTTGACTTAAATAGAAATTCTATAATGTAGATATATTTTTGAATAGAATTTCACAGCAGCTTTAAAATTCTAGTCAAATAATATGAACACTATGTGTTCTCTGTAGTAATAAAATAACAGTTCATTTATTTATTGGTGTTGGATGATCAACAGGATGTCCTGTCCCAGTCATGCTTGGAATGCCATGGGATAAGAAAATGTTTGCAAGATCTCCTGTTGATAACAAGGTGAGTGGGCTATCAGACAATCCAGAGGAAAAAGAATAGATTTATACATGATCCTGAGAATTTGCAAAAATTAACTAAAAGTATTGTTTTTCATGAAGTAGTAAAATAATGAGTTGCAGGAGTAAAGAATAGTGAATGGAGTGGTGTATGCAGCCAGTGTCCAGAGGAGGAGTTGTTCTTTAGAGAAGACCACAGACCAAATGGGAATTAGTAGTAGTGAATGTGTCAGCCCGTAGTGCATAAATGTGACTGTCATTTGTAAAAATTGCAAAATTATTTCTTAATGGGTTTTTTGTGGGTTGTGCTAGAACAATAAGAGCTTTTTACCAGGCTGAATTTCAGGAAGAAAATAATGATCAGATGTCTAGAATATTACATGTAAGAAAAGAATGAAAAAGAATTTGATTATTTACTTGGGAAGGTTGTAGGAGAAAGGTAGTCAGACATGTAAAGATGAAAGGAATAAATTACTCTCTGGGTCTCTACTTTGTGTAAAATATTAAGGTACAGTTTTACAGCACAACAACAGAGATCACAGTTGTACTGTAGGGAAAAAAACCTCAAGCAAAACAAAGGATAGGATAAAAAACCTAAGATAAAAATAGCCAGTTTCTCAGATAGAAAGTTTAAGAGTAATGCAATGCATCCATTACACAGTTTAGACAAATACCACTCTGGAATAACTTAGCTTTAGCTGACCCTGCCATGAGCTAGAGAAATAGTCAATATAGCATCACTCCTTTCTTTTGTTGAACACTATAAATCTCACTGTGGATGGGTGCTATAAAAAAAAGATTCTACCTCTTGTCTTTCTTATCAGAAAACCCTGATCTCCCTAGGGGAAAGTTTCTCTAGTCTTTTTTGTGCTCTTTCTTTCATTAAATCATCTAAATACTGTTCACCTATCATCAAACATTGGTTGTGTTTCTCTTGCAAACAAATGTCATAACAAAACACATTCCAAGTTTACCTTACTATTTCAGTCTGTGCTGCACAGTTTAGAATATTCACTTTCACAAGATACTGTTGCTAGCAATATTGGTTTGGGATTATTTTTACTTTTTTCTTTTTCTCCGTTTTTTTTCCTTTTTTTTTTTTAATACACTCAAAATAAGCACTTAAATGCTGTTCATCTTTTTCAAGTACTCCATAACTTATTAAAATTATTGAGAAAACATCTTTTAAATCCACATGCATTTGCTTTTCCACTAATTCACTCCTATTCTAAATATGTCAGAAACAGGTCATCAGCTGATGTGAACTTAGGACAATCTATTTAGAGACTTTGTGATTAACTATATATATTACCAGTGGATCTGCAAAGTAGCATCTTCCTGCTGTCTCTTGACACAATTAAAAGGTTGTCATCTCTTGTACTCATGTGACATTTGACGTCTTATGCTGAAATCAGTAGACTTACCAAAGGTCACCCTGAGTGCCAAATGAGGACAAAATTTGGTTCTGCAATTTGCTGAGCAAGGTCATTTTGAAAAAATGCAATGAAGTTTGACTCAGCTCACATCTACCTGGTACAAAATGAGAAGCAGTGGGGGGTACCTTAAGATCACCCTTTCCTTTTAGCTCAGATATTTCATGAGTTTAGAGAACTGACTCATTTTCCCAGACAGTTTTTCCTTTTAGCTGACAAGAATCTCTCTCAAATGGGTCATGGTTTGCACAAGGTGATGCTTTCATTTTGTACCGGAAACATGATTTTGATCAAAGCATCCTAAATGTTAAGGATCTCTTTAATCTACTAATGATGTTAATAGGCTACCTTTCCCCTTTAATTTCAATCTAGTTTTACTTTCATTTTTTGGTGAATTTTTGTCTCTTAATAATAAATATTATAAGGCAATTTTAAAAATATTTCCTTTCTTTTGTTGGTGCTATGGATGGCAACTCTGAACAAACACATGACTAATGTGGCCAGAAAAACCAGGCAAGTTTTTCTGCCCTATCCTAAGATAACTTTTTGGTCCATCATATTATTTGTGGCATCCTTATGTCTGTCTCCTAATTTGCATCATGTTAATTACTGAGATATTACGCTACAATGCTCTAACACAGCTATTTGAAATAGCTGAATTCATTTGCTTGTAGTAATTAGAAGTAGATGCAAATAAAAATTTTCATTTTAAGATAATAGGCAATTACAGATTCCTTTTCTCAATATCACATTTACAGTCATTCTAGAATTGCATATTTTAGTGTAAAATTCTTATCTTAATTTCTTCTTAGCGAAAAATAAATAAATTAAAGCACTGACATTCTGTCACTGTGCTATAAAAAAGATGCTATGCTATTTGGACTAGAATTATAAGCAAAAATCAATATGTACTATTAGCTTTTAAGATACTTTTTTCAAATGTCATTCTTTGAGGATAAAAACATGTTTGCTTTGTAAAGCTCTTAACATTTCAAGCTGAAAGGCTTGAACAAGCTTTGAACTCTGGAGTTTAAGATGCCCATAAATTAAGGGAAAAATAACATTAAATGGTACTGCAGCTTGTGAAGCTGCCTTTTTTAAGTCTCTAAATATCTCAAAGTCCTCAAATGTACAGTTTTCTTGGAGCAGCCTGTGAGCCAAAGAACTCAATGTATCCCATGGAATTCTTTTGCTTTATTTGGAAATATCCTTATATGAGTCATTAAAAAAAAGCGAATTCTTTGTAATGTGTCAATAAAGAGCTGGCTATCCAAACAATTTTCTATCCAAAGATGCTGAAACATGCCAGGGGAAACAAAGCGCAGTGTTGACTCAAAACACCTTTTCTTCTGACCTGCCTATCTGCCACCTTTGACTTGGTCATTATGGTCAAGATTTTTCTGCTTGTAATAAAAAATTGTGTGCTTGATTTTGTGCCCTTTGAAAACTCTATTTCTTTTTGGTCTTGGTATAAAATGTTCTCATCCCACCCTTCCTTTCCTCTTGAATGCCACTATTTCCCTGGGGCTGAAAACTCCTTTTTTTCCCCCCTGTACTTGACACAAAATAAACAAGTAAATTGCTTCTAATTATTCATATATACTTTTCAGCAAAGCTGAAAGAAGACCTATGAATATAATTTCTAAAGGAACAGTTACAACACAAACTCCTGGATTAAAAAGTTGTTTAGTGCCAAGAAAACAAAGGAAACAAGAAAAAACCTTTTCCTTTAGAGAAAATTTTCCAAGCAAATAGTTGCTTCACAGACATTCTTTATGTAATTCATAAGTTTGTGTGGATTTTCCTATCAGATCTTTCACCAAAAAAAAAGCTTCTGAAAAACTGTCTTTTGTCTTATGTGTCCTTCCATCACAAGGCAAAGTAATAAAATACTAATAATGGCTCACAGAGGCTATAAAGAGACCCTAAATCCTTTAAACAAATGGTTGCAGTCTAATTGTCTCATCTGCTCATTCATATTATAGCCTTCCATCAACAGTGTGTTTCTGAACTTGTAGACTCTCCAAGTCACAGATAGGCTTTAAAGTGGGAAGATAACTTATTTGTTATGGGCAATAAAGTTAGAGTCTCTACTGACTGTCTGACAAGAAGGTTTCTGGTGCTGTGGATCCAGTCAGGCAGAACACAAATCGAAGTAGTGTCTAAAGGGCAAGATAATGGAGGAATGAGAAGTATAAAACCTACACAATAAAATTATATTGCAATGAGAGAAAATTAGAAAATTAGGAGTAGAGCCTAAAAATAGAGCAAATCTGCCCTTTGAAGGCATATACAGTGGGGATAATTGCTAATGAAATGGTACCATGCTGGTTTGCCTTTAGTTCAGACTCAGCAATGGTGATATATTGAGTCTGGGTTGAAAGGATGTGTGGGTGGGGCTGAAAGTCATGCTTGTGAATATGCACAACTATACATTTCCACACCAAACCACTTACTGTGTTCCCCTAGTCCACTCTGTGACAGTAGGACATCTCTGTCTAGTAGGTATCTGTGAACAGGCAATTATTGTGGCTGAATTCTGCATCTTCCAGCATGAATTTTTAAAAAAACAGACCTCAGAAATAGGCTTACATTATTTTCTGACTGGAAGAAGATTTTATATAAAAAGCCCAGTTATTAAAATGAATAGTATGACATAGTATAGTACAGAATACTACAGACAAAAAAAAGATATTACATGCACATGGGCACACGTGGACACGTGAATACATCCCTTCCGTTATGAAGCTTTTTTCAGTTTTTCTTCCAATCTGTCTCCAGTTTATTTGCTGCCACTATCTTACAATGACACCTGCTAGAAAAGCTTAGTGGAGCCAGTGACAGCTCCCCTGCAGTTGCTGCCTGTCAGTGCCTAATTCTCAGTCAGCAGTATACACCCTCTCTAATGTACATTATATTTCTAATTTCCCTTTCTTTCTCCTTGGGGCAACCTATGCTTATTATCACTGTGGATAATACTGCTAGGCTGGTTTCCCTGCCACCCCTCCTTCTCCTGAAGTGAAGGTGCAAATGAGATCTGGAAACCACTACAGTGTAGTTGTGCGTTTAAATTTTAAATCCCTGGCTAGAAAACAACCCATTGCTCCAACTCCTCTCATGTCCACAGCTAATCCACTCTGTATTTCAACAGAAACATTTTCCCTTTGTTTAGGTTAGCTTTTAAAATGAAATTTTTTCTAGCTTTTGTGTATGAATGCTCAGCTTGTGATGGCCATTTTAGCTTAGTGTCTCTGAGGACAATGGAAAAATACCTCACCCTGATAAAGGATTTTTTTTCCTTCCACTTACTTCAAGTTCTTACCCCCAGG
>WBNO01028248.1:0-24505 GCA_013400575.1 Peucedramus taeniatus
ACTGATTCAAAATGATTGTGGACTTAAGCTGTGGGGACATATTCAGGATAGTCTGCTTGCCCAAGAAAGGCTTAGGCAGAAAAAACAGGTAATTAACTATTTCAAGTCATGTGAAGATTTCTTTGGCAGGGGCAGGCAGGCAGGAATCTAGATACCTAGTATATAGAAATGTAATCATGTCTAAAAGTCTAAATCTAATCTAAAATTCTATAGAAAGAAAGATGGTCTACCAACCAATCTGGAGAAAAATGCAAGTTGTGACTACTAGTGCTTTAAAAGAGCATGAAAGCAGGAAAAGGCACAAAATAATGATGCTGCTTTCAAAATCACCACAAAAAGAAATTTGATTCTGGGAGAATCTACTCCTCAGGTGCTTGTCACATACAAAAGATCACCAATCCCACGGGCAGATAGCTGATAGCTTTCTCTAAAGCAGCCACAAATTGCTGGTTGAGAATATATCACAAGTATCAGGAACAAAACATCACAAAACATCAGAGGAGCACACCTCAATTGAAATTTTTGTTCGGGAGGCTGAAGAGCATTTATCTTTACATTTTACCAGATTACAAAGAGAAAGAAAGACTCCAATTAAAGAGTAAACTAAATCCGTGAGGAGCAACAGAAGATGCATCTGAAGCATAATTATAAAAACTAAGCATATAGCATTCTTTTCCGCTTTATGGAAGCTCTCACTGAATGCTATAAAAAACTTACAATTGTCTTTCCTGATTTAACTGTCCTCTCAAAAAAAAAAAAAACCCAAACCAAAATCAAACCAAACTAAACAAAGAAAAAATCACAAATGAGCAAGGAAAACAAAACCATCACAAACCAAAAATCTTTGGATGTGCCCAATAATGCTACTTGAAATGTGTATCATAAAACAGAATGAGCAGCATTACAATATGGGCATATTTCTAAACCTGGTTCTTATTTCCATCTGTAACTTGCTAAATTCTCTTACTGTGGGAAGTAGAGAAAAAGTACGAAGAAGGTGTGGGTACTGTTTTTCAATGACCAGGCTGCACAAAACCAGAAGAATCCAAACTACCCTAATCTGCTATATAAAGGGCTAAAAGAAAAAGCACATGGTGTAGAAGTGCCTGTGGATGGTATAGAAGTACAGTGTCTTTGGCATAAGTACTAAGAATAAGGAAGAGATAGTAAGGCCAGCTTTTCTTGTTGCCATGGTTTCAGGGGACGCAGACATCTGCAGCATGGCATGGACAAAGGTACTAACAGTCAAAACTGAAAGACTGTAATTTTATACGACCCAAGCACACTGGCAGTAAAATTCAATTTTCAAGTGAATTTCAATAGCATGCATGTGAAAAGCGTATATTTAAATACTGTACTTCGTAAAGGGCTTACAGGTTATTTGAATTTATGCCTGTAGCGGCACAATCAGACCTTTCAGCAGGTATGAACTCATAGTAAGAGATCCTATCTGGATACAATGAGTGCAGAGCAGCAACACAACTGAATGTGTATGTTTCACACAGAGAATTTTCACCTTGGCATGAACACAACTCTATCAAAACCATAAGACTTAGGTGACTAAATATTTGGCAATCACACCCTGTTAGGTGCAAGCTGAGGAGTGAAGGGGGGAGGAGTGTATGTATGGGGGTGCATAACAAGTATTTTAATACTAAAAAAACACAGCAGTTCACAGAAAAAAATGCTATCAAGCAGCCATAGCAAAGACTGAAACAATCAAGAATTTAATAGTTAAACAGAAATTTTGTCAGAATATGAAAATTGATACTCATGTTCTAATGAGCAGTGGGAGTCAGGATCAATTCCATACTGTAAAAAAAGGGAACCTTAAATAGAGATGACCTAGCACCTCAGTGACTCAGAGGGAAGAGTGCCATCTACTGAGGCAATAACTTAATTATAATACAACCAGCAAATCGTATTTTTGTCATGAAACAGAAAAGGAGTTCTAAAAGCAATATTTAAGTGTCTTCTATATCCTATTGAAAATCTAAGCTTTATTTTAAAATATTACCACAATTTATATGATGGTGGTTCTGTGTTCTTAGTAGGCTAGTGTTTTAGTTGAATTAATACTTAAAATATGTCTGAAGAGCTTCTAAGGCCCCTATTTCTAAATAACCAAGTAAAAGATGTCACTTTCTGAATATTCTGCCTCTTAAAAAACCCTCATATTTGGACACAGAAACTTGAAGATACTCAAAGTGACAACTGAAAAAGGCCTTTATGCCTTTTTATTTTCCTTCATATAAGATTCTAGTGTTGAGTATAACTATGATGGAGGACAAAAAAATCTTTAAAAAACATAAAGAATCAGTTACAGAAGATATTCTGAATTTACTTGACCTTTGTGTTAACAAACTTGTTGATAATCAACCTGAAGCACACTTTTCAGCAGAATTAACTACTTCTTTAAAACATATGCAGTAGTCAAAAGAAAAGTATATAACCTCTTAGTGTGTTCTGTCTGTCACTCTTTGCCAAGTATAGCAGAATATTATTTGTGTACAGATTTCAAATTCTTTAACTTAAACTGTACAATGCAAGTGATTAGTTCTGGATGTTTGTGAACCAATTCCTCCTGTGTGTTATATATTTGCTAAGTATACAATACAACCTGAAATCTCAGTGATTTCAGTGAGGTCAGTGAAAAGTACCAGAAATGGAGCACAAACTGCAACGTCAATGTCTCTTTAAAGGTCATAGGTATATCTTAAATTTTGTTCTCCAATACAGCATAGTAAAACAACAGCAAACTGTCTTACTGGAACCCTTGCCAAACTTAAAATCTGCATAAAGACTATTACAATACTTGCATAATGTTCAATTTCAACTTTTTCACCTCACTGGTTTAATTTGTCAAATAGCTTGCCTCACTTGTGTTTTACTGTCTTAATGGGAAAACACATTCAAATGCATACAGATGGTAGTTTACTCAAGTATAATAAACCACAGCTTTATGATGGCTATTTAAAAAAAAATTCAAAAAATTTCATCTGTGGAAAACAAAACTTCAGAAATCTGACCACGTTTCTAAAGTTTCCTAAAAAAAGCTGTATTTGAAACATGAAGCAATCATGAGCTGGCATTCTTGGATTTAACCTCACAAAATGTAACAGGAAATTACTTGGTAACTATTTGGAAAAAAAAATGCGTGGAGAAGGAGATCATCAAGATTTTGGGTTGAGAGCAACTATAAAATTATGTCTATATAGTGTTCAGGGAGTGTATAGCACTGAAAAACTAGAATTCCTCAGCTTGATTTCAGCAGATAAAACTGACGTAATTCCTAACAATATATGCTGTGACATATTAAGGGCAAAGGAACAGTAGAAAAAGAGAAAGATATTTTGGTGGGTTACATAAATTATGTTACTTACCAACAAACTGAGTTCTTCAAGATACTTTATCCAAATGCACATCTTCATAAAACTACTACTACCAATATGATTATAGACTTTTTTTTCCCTAGTATTGACAGGCAACCATTCTCTTTCTGGTGTGTACTGACTTGGTATGATTTCCCATGCTCTACACACTCCCAAAAATTTTCCCTAATTTTCAAAATCAAGGCTGGGAAGACTTAGGAAGGAGAATGCAGAATGGAAGAAAATGGTGCATCAATGTAAATTCAGATGCACAGTAGATACCAGTAGTAATTTTGCTTCCTTTTCATAGTGCTGTCAATATATATCATCTTTACTATAGAGGACTGTAGCACTGAGTTTCTGGAGACTGTTTCTGGGATCCAGGGCAATAGAAATGATAGAATTGTGTGCCTCTACTCAGAAACGCATCCATCCCAAGCAATCACTTGGTGCGCACAGTGGACACTCATCCCTGTGTTTCTAGAAACCATAGAATAATTTGGATTGGAGGGGACCTAAAAGATCACCTAGTTCCAACCCCACCACCCTCAGCAGAGAACCCTTCCACTAGATCAATTCGCTCAGGGTGCAAGCTGGCCTTGAACATCTCCAGGGATGGAGCATCAGATATGTTTGGGCAACCTGTTCCCAGTGCTTCAGCACAGTGAATAAAGAACTTTCTCCATGTGTCTAACCTAAATCTACTCTCCTTCTTTTAAAACTGTTCCCCCTTGCCCTATCACTACATGCTCTCATAAAAAGTCCCTCTCAAGCTCTCGTAGTCTCCTTTTAGCTACTGGATGCAATAAAGTCTGACTGGGGCATTGTCTTTACAGAATAAACAATCTCTGAGCCTTTCCTCACAGGAGAGGTTTTCCATTCCTCTAGTCATCTTAATGGTCTGTCTGTGGACTCACTTCTGTCCTTCCTGTTCTGAGGACCTCAGAGCTGGATGCAATATTCCCCGTGAGATCTCAAAGAGCAGAGCAGAGGAGAGCAGAACAGAGCAGCAGAATCACCTCCATCAGCCCACTGCCCACATCTTTTTGATGCGACTCAGGGGACATTTGCTTTCTGGAATCCAAATGCACATTGCTGGGTCATGTCCAGATTTTCATCCAACCCCAAGTTCCTCTTGGCAGGGCTGTTCTCAATCACTTCATTCTCCAGCCTGTGTTGATACCAGGGTTGCTGTGACCCAGGTGCAGCACCTTATAATTGGCCTTGTTGGATCTTCTGATGTTCACATGGGTCCACTTTTCCAGCTTGTCCAGGTCCCTCAGAATGGCACCCCATCCTCCAGGTGTGTCAACAGCACCCCTCAGCTTGGGGTCATCTGCATGTCTGCTGAGGGTGCACTTAATCCCTTTGTCTTTGTCATTGTTGAAGACATTAAATAACAGTGGTGCTAATATGGACCCCTGGGGGCACCACTTTTCTGATGTCCATCAGAACACTGAGCCATTGACCACTCCCCTCTGGATGTGACCATCCAACCAGATCCTGATCCACTGAACAGTACACCCCTCAAATTCATCTCGCTCCAATTTAGCAAGAAGGATGTTGTAAGGGATTGTGTCAAAGGCTTTACAGGGTCCAGATAAATGACATCTGTAGCTCTTCCCTTATCCACTCGTAGTCACTCCCTTGTAGTGGCTACTCCCATGTAGCCACTACAAGGGCTGGACAACTCTCTCAGGACTCTGAGGTGCATCTCATCAAGTCCTATTCATTTATGTATGTTCAGGTTCTTCAGCTGATCATGAATCTGCATTTCACTTAGAGTGGGAAGGACTTTGCTACCCCAGTCCTTGCTTTGCAGTTCATGAAAGACATGGAAATATTTTTCAACAGAGCTACCACAGCATGCATGGTAGAATGAGTTCTGAAATGTAAGGCAAGGTCTTTCTTACATTTAGAGGACCACTATCCATTCGGTAATTTTAACTAAATTACTGTTATTCCAGATCGTTCAGCTATAAAGCAAGTAGCAGTAAAGAAATCTGTTTGGTTTTGGTAAATTTAGTCATATATAAGTGAAACTCTTCACACTCATTACATAAATACAAAACAAATAGCAGGTTAAGAGAGGGGAGATTTGCTCTTTTGGAAGAAGAAAATGGCCTGTATCAACCTAGGGCAATTAAAAGGAAAGGAGACAGACTGCTGTTAATGAGTGGAGAGGTCTTAGACGTGTGGGTTAGGGCAATGCCAAGCACAAATACAGGCTGGGTGAAGAATTAATTGAGTAGTCCTGAGAAGCATTTGGGGACACTGGTGGCTGAGAGGCTGGACCTGACCCAGCCATGGGCACTCACAGCCCAGAAAGCCAAACGTGTCCTGGGCTGCATCCAGAGCCCTGTGGGCAGCAGGGCCAGGGAGGGGATTCTGCCCCTCTGCTCTGCTCTGCTGAGACCCCACCTGCAGGGCTGCATCAGCTCTGGGGCCCCAGCACAGGAAGGACATGGAACTGCTGGAGGGAGTCCAGAGGAGGCCACAAAAATGATTAGAGGGTTGGAGAACCTCTCCTGGAGGACAGGCTGAGAGAGTGGGATTGTTCAGCCTGGAGAAGTGTTCTTGCGAACACTTTACTGCAGCCCCCCCTTACCTAAAAAGAAAGCTGGAGAAAGCTGGAGAGAGACTTTTTACAAAAACTTGTTGTGATAGGGGAAGAGGTAATGTATGAAATTGCTTCAAATATATGAGATACTCATAACCTTTTTTTCTGTTGTGTTTTTCTAATCCCCCTTATTCAAAGTATTACACTAAACTGCCACTTACATACATATGTATCTTTGATATTGTGTTACCAGACACAAAATCTTTGGTTTTTTATTATACTCTTTTCTTTAATTTCTATCCAGTTTTTAATCTAGCCTCTTACACTGTATTTTACCTAACAGTATTTGACACAATGGAAACAGTAATTCCAGAACCCAAGTGTTTTATCGTGAGCTAGAAGAAACCATGCACACTGAAACAGTAAAGCTAAAAGATAACTTGGGGAAACAGGTCCACTTAAACTGATTAAGTGTCAAGTGATCAAGTGATTTGTCTCTGAAAATACACACTGATAAATTCCATCATATGCTTGTCATTTACAAAAATCAAATACATGTACCAGTATGTCTAAAATCCAAAATTCAGGTACTCATATGAAGGAGGTTCATACACTGAGGACTGTACATTGTCTTACTTAGTATAAAAAAAAATTTCCTCTGAGCCTCTGAACAGACTTTACAGACTGCATATTTCTAACTATGTAGAGTCAAGGGACAACAGTATTTCCAAAGTTGAAGACAATGATCTAACAACAGAAAGGTTGAAATTCCTTAATGAAATACCCTATGGGAATGGAAAGAATTTTAAATGAGAAAAATCTGTCCCAGTTGAACATGACTTTTCACTGCCAAATGTGCAAGACTACAGAGTAGCACAGGAACTAAACCCTTAGCCAAAGGACCTTGATGAACCCTTCATTTCTGAGTTTTTATTATGTACCAATTATGTAGTATTGTCTCTAGACCTTAAAAAAAAATCCAAAGTACACATTTATTTTACACTGCTATGGGTGTATGATTCCAAATAACTGTTTAACAATGGAGCAATTCTATTTCTACAGATGAGGTGATTTTAGAAACAGGACACTAAAACACATCTGTATCACCAGTCCCAGAAAACACTGTTCCAGACTACCTCACAGAAAATACTTTTATACAGCTGCACCAGACACTTGGGACACAAGTGATTTAAGATTTGTATGGGAGAAGACTCTCTTCAACACACAGTGAGAGAGCGAAGGATACATCTGAATCTCAAGGATGGTGGAAGAGCTTATGGCATACAATATTTGCAAGATACAACTAGATCAGTAACAATGACCTCTAACAAAAGAAGGCACAGTGAAATAGCATCACTGAAATAGCAGAAATAATTTTGCATGCTTAAAGAAAATACCATTAACATTTTTATTCTTTTTCCTCATTCTACAGAAGTTATATAACTTGAACAGAAGTTATATAACTTGAACTCAAGTCACAGCATCAGCATGGCAGGGGGAAAAAATCTGTGAAGCTGGGAGAAATGCTTTTTAAAAGTAACACTATGACACTGTAAAAGAAGTCCTAAATATTACATTTTGTTTAAAGAGTGACCCTGTAGTGATTCAGGCTGAGGAATCTGCACGGTTTTGTTGGCTTTAAAGCGTGGAAGGAAAAAGTGGTTTTGGTGTCATTCCCCACACATGCATACACAAAATGTTCTTTTGTTCCTCCCCATCCCTTCCATACACTAAATCTAGTTGTTATCACCTATAAGCAAGAAGAAATTACTCTGCCCTCTAAATGGCCTAAATCCTTCAATATGATATACTCATGCAGAGTTAGTTTTTAGATATATATAGTTGTGCAGAGCCAAGTTAATATTTAAGGCACTTGGCATAAGTATTAGAGTTTGACTTAGAGATCAAAATACAGGACTGAAGCCATAGTAAATACTCTTCCTGATAACTCACTAAACAGAAACACTTAAAGAGAAGTTACATGTATAGAGGTCACAAAGGATGATAAAATTATGAATTATAATTATGTAATTATATAATATTCTGATGGCAGAAAGGCCTTTTGGATGAGGCTGAGAAAGATTAAAATCTTCTTTTACAGCCAAAGCAGCCACACTGCATCTGTGTGTCTCTAACAGCTGAATGTTTTTATATATTCTTGATTCTTCTAATGGTCAAAACAATTGCAATTTATCCATTACACGTAAATAGATGTAACAAATTTATTGAAATAAAACTGCTGTGTGTAACAAAGAATGATTTTTCTCCAAGCAGAATGCATTATATTTCACTGCACTGTGCTACCACAAAAAATCATACCATGGTATAAAGGAAATTAAAGGAAATTTTAATCTTCAGGCATGAAAATACATACTGAAAATATATACTCCTCTCTCTCTCTGAAAGAATGCAAGTTATCACTACACCTTTCCACACTAAAACACTTTATATATTCAGTGCTTGCCTGAATTAATGTAGTAGCTTCTATAAACCATTAAGAAAAGTGTAATTCAGTTTGAAGGGATATACAGTGATAATCTAGTTCAAAACAGAGAAAAAATAAAGAATAATACAGAATAAACAGATAAGGTACAGAAGGAATTCTAGTCCAAATGAATACTTTCACTATGCATGATGAAAGTAGATGAGAAGAGAGAGTGGCAAAGGTGACAGAAAGTTCTTTGGTTTTTAGTTGGTTAAGATTGGTCTTTGCAGATTACTTACTTTGTATTCAAATTAAGTA
This sequence comes from Peucedramus taeniatus, assembly GCA_013400575.1. Taxonomy (NCBI): domain Eukaryota; kingdom Metazoa; phylum Chordata; class Aves; order Passeriformes; family Fringillidae; genus Peucedramus; species Peucedramus taeniatus. Next base: position 8,675 of record WBNO01028248.1, read on the forward strand.
CACCATACATGAGGAATTGCTCTGAAGATACAAATCAGGTACTTAAAATAATTTTTAATCATGGATTAAGGCTTGGGTTCATAAATCAGAGAGAAAGAGAAACAATTCTCACATAAAACCAGAATGAGAAAATTCCTATTGCAATATGTGCTGAAAAATTAGTGATTGTTGGGTCAATTTTGCAAGTCAAATAATCAGAAACACCTTCATGGCAGTTTGAGTTGACAAGGGTTCCCTGTACTAGATCTAATATTTTCTGTTGTTATTTACCCAAGGGTTCCCTGCACCAGGTCTAATATTTTCTATTGTTAATTACAACATTGCTGGAATTTACCATGCTAGCTATGTTAGAGAATAAATGTTAAAATAAAACAGGCACACCCCTACTTATTTTAGTATTTGTTCCACTTCTTAGTATATAAGACCTCAAGTTTATACTTCCTATGCAAAACCTAAATATAAAAAGCTTCTTGAGCATAAAAGTACTTTTCATATAAAGCAGTATTTTCCTATTTGTGATAGTTGAAACTGATCATTCCACTGACCACTGTTCCAAGTCTAGTTCAAAAGCATTTATAACTTAAATCCACTTCTCTCCGGATATAAAATAATTAAAATAATTTTCAACAGAGCAAGAGTACATGAAACATTCAGAACAAAGGATCTATAGAAGATGCCAAACCATCAAAACCATCAAATATTAGAATACCCATCACTATTGAGAAACTAACACTTTGACCCAATAAACCATTCTAAATTGCTTGAAGGTAACTGTTGCCTATTAATCAGTCATTACTCAAAAGAAGATACATGCACATAAATTTAAAAAAAAATCAAATTATTGATTAAATGTGTTAGCTTGAGGTATCACTACCACACGTGTCAATGGTGGTAAGCCTTGGCAATGCACGTACAACAACTTTGTGTTGTCTCCACAGTGCTCACAGAATCTCAGACCTTATAGACCTTATCTAGTTCCAACACCCTCACCATCACCAGGGACACATTCCACTGGACCAGATGCTCAAAGCTCCATCCAACCTAGCCTTGAACACTTTCAGGGATGAGGCATTCACAGTTTTGCTGAGGAACATGTATCAGTGCCTCACTACCCACGCAGGGAAGAATTTCTTTCTAATAACTAATATAAATCATAGAATCATAAAATGGATGGGACCTATAAGGATCATTGAGACCAAGTCCAGGCTCTGCATAGGACTCCCCAATAATCACACCATGTGCCCAAGAGCATTGTCCAAACAGTTCCTGAATTCTGGCAGACTTGGTGCTGTGACCAGTTCCCTGGAGAGCCTGTGCCAGTGCCCAACCACCTTCTGGGTGAAGAAACTTTTTCTAATACCCAGTCTCAACCTTTTCTTTAATGCCATTTTTCCCTTGGGTCCTGTCAGTAGCCATCAGAGAGAATAAATCAGTGTAAGTCCCTCTGTTTCTCCCTGTGAGAAAGCTGTAGGCCATGATGAGTGTCCCCTCAGTCTCCTCCAGAACAACTGACTTCAGCCACCACTCACATGGCTTTTCCTCTATAGCTTTCATCATCTTTGCAGCACTTCTTTAGACTCTAATAGTTTATTATACTGTGGCACCCAGAACTGCCCCCAGCACTCGAGGTGAGGCCACCCCAGTGCAGAGCAGAGCAGGACAATCCCCTCCCTTGCCCGGCTGGCAATGCTCTGCCTGAAGCCCCCAGCACAGACTTGGCCCTCATGGCTACCAGGTCACACTGCTCATTCCTGTACCTACCCTCTTTCAGTTTAGAGAATCACAGAATAATCAAGGCTGAAAGAGGTCTTCAAGATCATCTGTTCAACCACCAACCCAGCACAACCATTGTCACCTCTAAACCATATCCCTAAGAGTCACATTGAGAACACTTCCAGAAATTATGACTATACTGACCTCCCTGGGCAACTTATTCTAATAACTTATTCCACACTTGCAGTGAAAAAATATTGTCTAATATCCAATCTGAACCTCCTCGGGCACAACTTGAGACCATTTCTTCTTGTCTTTTTACTTGGGACTTGGCAGAAGAGATTGGGCCCCACCCCACCACAACCTCCTTTCATGTAGTTATAGAGAGCCATGAGGTCTCCCCTGAGCTTCCTCTTCTCCAAATGAAACAGCTCCAGAACCCTCAGCCTAATGGTGCGCCAGTCCTCTGAGTTCCTTTGTGGCCCTCCTCTGGACCTAACTCAAATGGTCCTCATCCTTTTTATGTTGGGGGCCCCAGAGCTGGATGCAGGACTGCAGGTGAGGTTTCATGAGAGTAGAGAAGGAGAATCACCTCTTTGCCCTGCTGGCCACATTTCTTTGGATACAGCCCCCAAAAAAATTTGCTTTCTGGGCTGCAAATACACATTGACAGGTCACGTACAGCATCGCATCTGCTGATCCCCCAAGATCCCTTCTGCAGGGCTGCTCTCAATCCATTCTCCATTCAGCCTGTATCCAAGGATACAGGCTGAATGGAGAATGGGATCCAGGGACAGCCCTAACCCATGAGTAGGATCTTATATTTTGCTTTGTTGACCCCCATGAGGTTTGCACTGGCCCAGCTCTCAAGCCTGTCCAGGCCCCTCTGGGTGCCATCCCTTCCCTCCAGCGTGTCGACTGCCCCACACGACCTGGTGCTGTCAGTGAACTTCCTGATGTGTGCTGTCCATGTTGCCAACAGAGAAGTTAAAATGTGCCAGTCCCAGTATCAACCTCTGAAGAATGCCACTTGTCACTGATCTCCATGTGTTCATAGAGCTGTTGTTGACTGGTCATCTTTTTGAGTGCAACCATCCAGACAATTCCTTATCCATTGGGTAATCCATCCATCAAATCCATGTCTCCCCAGTTTAGAGATGAGGACGTCGTGAGGGACAGTATCAAATGCTTTGGAGAAGTCCGGGTAGATTATATCACTCACTCTTCCCTTACCCATCAAAACTGTAACTCAGTCACAGAAGGCCACCAAATTGGTCTGGCACAATTTCCCCTCAGTGAAGTTACGCTGGCTGTCACCAATAACCTCCTTATTTTCCATGTGCCCCTGCATAGTGTCCAGAAGCATTCAATCAATGATCTTGCTGACCACAGAGGTGAGACTGACTAACCTGTAGTTCTCCAGATATTTTCTTTTTCCTTTTTTAAAAATGGGGGTTATGTCTCCCCTTTTCAGTCACTGTAAACTTTACTGAGTTGTCATGGTTTTAAAACTACAATGAATAGTGGCTTAGCCATTTTCTTCACCAGTTCCCTGAGGGCAGCTAGATACATCCCAGCAGGTCCCATGGACTCATGCACCTTCAGTTTCCTTAAATGTCTCAAACCTGATCTTCTCCTACAGGCAGTGGTTCTACATTCTACAGTGATAGTCACTGATATTTATAGCCAGTGATATACAATTCTATATGGCCTTCTGAAATTCAAGCAGTGTTGGCTGGAGGACTTGCCAGTGAAGACTGAGAAAAAAAGTAATTGAGTACTTTGGCCTTCTCCATGTCCCAGGTAACCAAGACTCCTGCTTCCTTCTGGAAAGGACCCACATTTTCCCTAGTTTTCCTTTTATCATTGACATACTGAGAGAAGTTTCCCTTGTTGCCTTTGACTGACCTCAGCAAATTCAAGTCTATCAGAGCTTTAGCCTTCCTAATCTGATCCCTGCCTGCTCACACAATCTCTCTGAATTCCTCCCAGGCTACTTTTCCCTGCTTCCACCCTCTGCAGGCTTGTGTCTGAATTTGTTCAGATACTCCTCGTCCATCTTTGAAGGCCTCCTGGCACTTCCTGACTTCTTCTTTTGTTAGGATGCATTCCTTCTGACCTAGGGGAGACGACCCTTGAATATTAACCAGATTTCTTGGGCCCTTCTTCCCTGTGCAAGTCTTTATCCCATAGTACTCTACCACGGTGTTGTCCCTTCAACAGCTCTCTGAGTGGCTGAAATCTCCATGAGGACCAGTGCCTGGGAACATAAGGCTGCTCCTATATGTCTAGAGAGGGCCTCATCCACTTGGTGTTCCTGTTCATAATGCCACCTGTCCTCCCTTTAATCCTAATCTGTAAACTTGCAGTTGGCTGTCCATCGATCATTAGGAGGAGCTCCGTGTACTCCAACTGGCCACTGACACAAAAGGCAACACCCTCTGCTTGTATCCTCAGTCCATCTTCTTGAAACAGCCTCTATCATTCCATCCCAACATTCAGTCATAGGAGTCATCCCACAACATCTCTGTGACACTGATAAGACCAGAGCCCTGCAGGCGAGCACAGGGTTCCATTTTGTTTACTTTTCATGCTACATGTATTAGCACAGAGGTACTTAAAATGGGTCCTTGATGAAGGATGAAGCCAACTTACTGGCTTGAGCAGCTGGAATTCCTTTGTGCTGCTCTTCACGTGTTCTGCTTATCTTTGGTCTCTCTCCAAGCTCTGGGCAATCTCTTCTTGACCCTGGAATCAAACTGGTAGGATGGAATGAATTGATGTTTCTTTCCTCCAGCAACTTTCATCTAAAGCCCTCTTCACCAGCTTGGCAAGCCTCTGACTGAAAATGCTTTTCTCCCTCTGTGACAGATGGTCCCCATCAACCCGCAGGAGACCAGGTATCAGGGACTGCTTCCATACAGATTTGAAGGACTATATATAGTGCATATTAATAGTTTAAATCAGGAATTAGAATTAGGCATAAGTGCATGTTTGGATGTTTAATGAATGACTAGTGATTTAAGAATGACACTTGATTATGCAGTATTAGAAGAGATTTTTTTTATTCACAGTGTTGATAATATTGTTATTGCTGGCCTGTATTAGATTGATGAGAAGACATACAGCTAGGAAAGGCCAAATCAGAAGTTCAAAGATTTACAAGTCTAGAAATAAGTAGGAATTAAAGCATAAAAAATCCCAGAAACTGTTGCAACTGTGGAGTATATTCCCACCTGGAATACTCCCCCTGCCAAAATTTCACTTGCTGATAATAGGTCAATGCAGCAGCAATAAAAGAGAACAGAAAAAATAATGGTAGGAGGAACTGGAATATAGTGTATGAAAAGGTAATTTTCACAAGACTGGCTAGTCATTTAATGTGCTTACAATTGCACATTTAATTCTTTACAGTTTGCCAGACCACTGCTCTTTCAAAAGCTGTGACAAAATAAATGGTTTGACCAGAATTTCAGTTAGTTCTCAGTGTTATCTCAGTCTTCATATTCCAGCAACCATATTTTTCAGAGTTAACTTTATATAACAAAGACTGTATAACACGTGTCTTACACTTACTTTATACAGTAATGACTGTAAAACATGTATCTTTAGAAAAGCAGAAATGCCAGTCAAGGAGATAACTGGGAATGCATATTCACAAATAATTGGGAATGCAACATAGGCAGTAATTTAATTCTGAATATACCATATGCAAACAAATGTGGTTTCTTATTTTCTCTATCAAATTTCTCATTCATTAAAATATTTGTATTTGAGCTGAAAACAAAAGATTTTATATGAGTGTAAAGAAAAAATTTCTCTCTCGTTTAGCAAATCTGATTTCAAAATCAGCCTCAATACCAATTAGCCCTGCACATGTGGTTAGTCCAGCATGGCAATTACAAAATATTCAAGTACAGAATTTTAACTGTAGATTTTTTAATTTACTGCCATCATCCAGATGCGTCAGAAGTTTCACAGCTATTTAAGTTACATTTCATCATACATTATGAAAGTGAAACAGAACAGTTACAACTAGAGACATGAAATACAATTTATTTCTTTACTTGAAATGATTCTAATATCCTCTGCTCCTGCCTATTCACACCTGCTCTTTGAAAAGAACTACAAAATTTCCAGACACTTCCCTCGAAGTGTCACTTCTTTGCTGTAAATTCACTGAGAGCAAGCAAGCAGGGGGAAAAATCACCAAAAAAACTACTGTAAATAGTGCTAATCACTTCGGAAAGCACACTTAACACATTGAATATACTTAAAATTAGTTAGGAAGTTTATAAAAGCCATTAATTTAATATAAAAATGGGTAACTCTTCAGAGAAAATACGTCATTTTAAAAAGGTTGAGACATTCATGCACATTACTTCATTATTCCACTACAACATTTTTCAGAAAGTTTTAAACAGCATGGAACAGACAGTACTCCACTTAGGTTTTACTGCACTATTTGCATAATTAAAATGAAATAGCCATGAACTAAAATTGAAATCTTATCCAGATCCCACTAAAATAATGAGCATGATGCAACTGACCTCAAAGAATAAAGAATCATGCCCTTCATTAGAAAGATTGGAGTAAATTATCAGAAACTAGAGAATAGTGAATACTAAAATTAAATAGATACGATGTTGCCACTAAAAGAATGAATTTATAACCGGTGCCCTAATTGAAACCACATTTTTAATGTACTCTTATACATAACCAATCTAATAAAAGGTAGCTGTAAAGTTGAGCTAAATAGTCCAGAGTCATGTTTAAAATGTGAAGAAAACATGAAATTGCAGTACATATATATTCATGTGCAGCAAGAGACAGAATTTATGCAACAGAACAAAACAAAATCTGAAATTGGTCAAAATCCAGGGAATAAACTGGCCCAATATATTTTTCTGGATTCTTAAGAATGAGAAAAAAATACTCACTGGCAAATGTATTATTCTGCCAGTCATTGTAGGTTATAAAAATAATAACAACCCCAAGAGAAGGGAAAAACATTGAAGAAGGTAAGTATTCTACTCAGACTACCAAGAAAACTTAAAAATGAGATATTTTTAAACAAGTGTATGTACTTTATTTAAAAAAAATAAAGCAAAATACAACATTTCAAACTGCTAGAAAGCCCTCTGTCAGATATCTGGCCAAGCAGTAACTGAGTGTTCTAGCAGATATCCCAAACTATTACCACCAAACATTTCCTGGAAAAACTATAATTTGAATAGTTTTATGACCCTTTGTGCAACTCAGAAGGTGAATGCCTGGAGAAAAAAAAGGGGGGGAATACAGCATAAGAAAGTATTTTTCACTGGTTTTTTTTTTTTCTTTCTCTGGTAAGTCTAGCATACAAATGGAAAAATTTATTTATAAACTACAGAAGACATTAACATTATATAACTATCAATAGCATATGTAGTTTGGCATTTTATAGGTTTACCCTGATACATTTTTAATTGCCAAAAGTTTCATTGCCACATTTAGAGGAAGACTTTCACTGGGGCAGTTATGAGTTGCATTGCTCATCCTGTGTGCTGATAGATATTCTCAAATTTTCCAATTCCGAAAATCACCAGGTGTGTAACCAGTTCCCTTCAGTGAGCACATCTTAAGATAAATTTGTGGGATTACACCCAAAATTTCTGTCTCTCCTGTTTCAGTTGAGATAGGCAAACATTATTTTTATTCAGTCTTTTTAGTCGGTACCATTTATTTTAATCAATCTAACAACAACAACAACAAAAAATTGAAAGAAAAGAGCTTTCAGACTTCAAGTCAGAGCATGAAAATCTGAGCTTAACTCCATGACATTGGTCACTCTTCTGGATTTGGTATTAAATAAAGCACATTTTGAACACATTTTGTCCATCTGGAATGGATTAGGCAAACTCTGGGTATACCTTATACCTTTTCCATCCTTTCACCCTCACAGACTAAAATTTTATGAACTAAATCAGAATACACATTTTGTAACTAACCAGCTGTACACTAAGAGTCAACTAATGGCATCAGAAATTAAAAACAACAGCCTTTTTATTAATTAGAAAACATTCCACTCACACGTTGTGCTTGTTAATTAGCTGCAAATAACCTGCTGGTTGACATTTGCCATGCAATAAGCAGTTTTTCAGATTCACATTCAGCTACTTTATTGTTCCACATGAGTTCTCTCAAATCCCACAGAGTCTATTTGATTCCCTTCAGCTACAAAATCTAGGAATAAAGTTTAAAGAGAAATATACCCTCATCTACCCCTCAAAAAAATCCAATCCAACCAACCAACCAACAAAAGAAAAAAGCACTCACAAAAAAATTATCAGCCATGAGTAGACACCTGAACAATACTTCCAACCTTATCCTGCTAACATGAGGTAGAGGAATAAAAAAACCCACCCAACAAGTGTATAGCTGTCACAGAAAGGGGAATTACACAATATGCCAAGGGATTTTATTAATTTCCTACTACATCCTATTTTCTTCTACTGCTGGTTTTATCGATTGATTTCTATCATGTTACAGCCTACAGACTCTCACCTCACAAAAAGACAGAAAATGGGTAACAGAGAATTCTTCACTGAGATCTTTGAAGAGGTTTCCTCCCCACCCCCCCCTCCCCAGAATGCACACTGGATCCCTTGCAATCTTGGAACAAGGCTCTAGACCCAGATTTACCTAAAGTGAATCATCTACACACAGATCATATATTACTGTGATGGCTCACAGTTGTTATGCTGCATGTCTCATCACAATTTCTCTTTTATCAATCTTATGGTTATCATTCCAAAGAACAGGCCTTAGCATATTCTTTGGAATATGAACCCCCAACATGTTTTTGACGCAGAAGTAAAAATATAAAATCTATGACAGTGGTTCCACATCTAGCAATGCAACTGATTCAGTGGTCAATAGCAGGTCTCTAAAAAGGAGTGTAAGGAATACATTCTGTATTGAAACCCTGGAATAAATATTTCTATGTCAAGCACTGTACACAACATAAAATGCCTCACTTTCCTCAGTCTGCTGAGCAAAGCCCTAGTAGACTTCAATTTTGTTTGGGTTTTTTTCCCAAATACATCATTTTGAATATGCAGATACATTTTTTCCTCTTAGACCCCTTCAATTCCCTGAAAACAAAGATACATGGGAATTTAGTGCTACTACTTGGAAAGCTGGCTCCTTACATTTTATGTACCTGCAGAGACAGACACTAAGGCCAATATATGCCTCTCTGCTTTTCAAACTTCTCCCTCCATCTTAAGCATGTGGTCACAAGAAAACCAAGACAATGGACACTGTTGTAACTTTTGCACAAAAATAAAATAAGGAAACACAGCCTCCTGTTAGGGGCTTAAATTCATCTCAAGGAATTCCAGCAGAAAAAGCTAGAAGGCAACACAAAAAACAAGGGTGAAAACTGCTTATTGGACTTCAAAGTCAAGTAAGTAAGAAACAACACAGTTACTGCTTGAAATTGGAGCTCTTCTTACAAACAGAGGAACTAGCCACAGGATGAGGATCCAAGACAAAGCTACATGAGAACAGAAATGCTTTGGATTTACAGATTTATTGGACAAAGCTAGGAAATTGTGCTCATGGAGCTGGATAAGAGTGCCTTGTATGAAAGAGGAATCTTGCAAGAACTTAAGAAGCCCAGAAGAAAAGTGGAAAATGCCTCAGAAAAGAAGCATAACAATCTTGGACCTGCAGGAGTAAAGGAATGTGCAGATTCCTGGCTGGTTGGCTTCACCTTGCTACCAAATGCCTTAACTAGTACAGAACCTGATGGGGGAATGTTACTTACTATTACAGAATAAAAATATATTACTAACCTACAGGCAACTGACATGCAAAAGGGAAAGAGCACCCATTAAATTTTTTTTCTTTTAGGACTGCTATCTGGACAATCCAACTACAAAACCATCCCCGGCTGCCTAAAAACTCTAATGTTATTAAAAATATTAAAGGCATGATTGTGGTCAGCTCTACACAGGTATCCAAAATGAAACAAGAGGCATTTTTTTCCTCTTGAGTATCTACAGCAATGTCAGAAACATTTCTGTTCTTAGATTATGAACCACAAGAATTATAGGAGTTTAGAATTGCTGCCATTTAAATATCCTTTCTGTGTCCTAAGAAAAATGGCAGCACTGGATGCCTTTCGCAGACAAATGAAAGTGCCCATAAGGGCACATGAATGAAGAAAGGACTGATTGAAGCATTTTGAAATTAATCTTATGCATATACAATAAACATAAACCAGTTCTGTAAAATTCTCTTCTTGAAAGACTTGCAAAATCTACCACGTAACAACGCTATGTTGCCTCTCATTGGGGCTTCTATAGTGCTGCTAGAGAAATGCTGCATACTAATACTGGTGTTAATACCAATAGCAGACATATCACACTGCTTAGCAATACACCTACTTAATTAGTTACAAGTACAGCAGTACCCAGCAAAAATACAAGTGTCTATTAAGAGACACCTCATTCACTGCCTTACAATATTAACATAGACAAACCCACTTAAGACCCAGATAAATAGAAAAAAAATACCATCTGGAGTACTGAGCATTTCTGCTCTCATCAGTGCAACCTCCAAATCAAGACGTATTTGACCTAATCAATTATCAAAATTGATATTATATCAATTATTAGCTTATATCAAAATAAAAATCTGATTCTTTATTCAATCAAATAAGGATCCTTCCAATAGAGTATATCAGTCCAGTGGGGCTGTGGAATTAACTGTTGCTAAAGCAGTAAACCACTTGTGAACTTAACTCAAGTGGATTTCAATCCAAGTAAAAGATTTTTGTATTTCATGGTATTTTAAGTCAAGAATTTCAGAAGGTGTATCTACATAAGACCACACAGGTTTACAGTCTTAAAACTAATTCTAGTAAGTTTTCTTCAAGGAATGTTCCCATAAAAGCACCCTGCAAAGAGATCTTAATGTTTTTGTCAAGCATACTGAATTTGTTTTCCTTTTAAAACATAAAACAAACTCATGGTATGTGAACTACCAACAGTAGATGACATTTCATTCAACAGTTTTTGAGAAGTACTGTTTCCTTAAGTGAGTGAGGTTTCAAACATTTCTCTGTTTAAAACAATTGCATTTCACATACTATATTCTGTCCCTTTAGAGATACACACCTCAACTTCCCCCTGAAACCTTCCTTTCTTTCTATGGCCCATCCAGTACACCTTTTTACTTGAACTACTAACACACTAGGAGGCAAAGTAATCTTCCATCTCAGCAGCAAAACACTCCACTGCTGCAATGTTTAGAGAGTCAGCTACATATTGTTAGGATAAACTACTTAGTACCTGGACAAATCAAACTAACCCTCTTGAGCTATAGAGAAATGTAGCACTAGAGAACACTTCCAGTGTAAAGGAAAAACAAAAGGCCTCTTAAAAAAATTTTCACCTTCTCAATCCTGACACAAAGTGAAACCTAGAATCCAACCTTCTGGCCCTTACTATTCTGTGCAGGTACACAAGAAAAGGAATGTTTCTGCTCACAATGTATAGTTAACAAAGGTGTTATTCCTTAGGAATACCACAATTCCTACTTCATGATCTCTAAGATCAAGAGAAGGAAGCAACTGATTGAAATTGAAGGGGAGCTCGGTTCAAAAATATGAGTAAAAATAAAATAATAGCTGTACACTATAGCTCTTAAGTTTTGTGGGATTGCAATCTATGGAGACCCTATTTCTTAAACAGTTTCAAACAAAAAGAGGAAGCAGCCTACCAAGGAAGGCTAAAAAACCAAATCACCAAATAAGAACTAACTTCAAAAAGGCAAATTGATACCTCTAGCTGGAATGGGATGCATAAGCCTCAAAATTTACACTGGCTTTTAAAATTAGTTATCTGACATCGTGCTAAAAAGCAAGTTTATCACATATTGATGCAAGAATACAGGAACCAAATGCAAGAGCTCTTTCTTTATCAAAGGATTTGAGATTAGACATCCATACAAGCTTTTCTCCTATTTTAATTATTTTGTAATAGAAAATAATTTTAAGAATTCACTACAGTAATCTAAAATCTTCACCAAAAAAAAGGCAACATTGTCTTAGCATTACACCAATAATCACCCTTATAGCTGAAGTCTGTCTGCTTAGTATTTTACTTTCACTTGCCTTCAAGAACCCAACTTGGACAATTTCAGGATAAAACATTGAAGTCTGACACCTAAATATATTCTCTTACAGGAAAAAATTGAGGTGATACACAATAAAAAGCCTTAGACCAGCTTTTGGCCTCTGTATTTTTAATTAGCAAACAAGAAGTTTTCTGCAATTCCCTACCCACTTAGCACACTGCAGGGTGGCTGCAAGAGCACGACCACATAGACCAGGCACACCAAACACAGGCAGGCTCTTGTCCAAAGACTGGTGGCTTAGTAGGCATGGCAATGCCTCTGTGGGACTTAAGAGATCAGTTTGACATACCTCCATTCTAGTGAGGCTACCTGGTTTTAGCATACAGCTTATTTAGGATACAAAAGTCTGTCTGCATTGGTCAAGCAGATACTCCTAGAGAATGTGCAGCCTTAATATTGTTTTTCTCAGATCAGACCATGACATCTTTGAAAGCAACATGGAGGGGTAGCAAAGAAAAGCTGAAATGCTGTCTTCATTTATGTGGTTGAAGATAATGACTCATTTTCTTAAAACCTGTGCCCCACATTTCAGATAAAGACTGTTGTAGTCGCAAACTTAAATACTTAGATAGGACTCAGTAATATTTTCAAATATGTCAATACTTACTGAAAAATCTGGTTTTAATCAACACAAAACTATTCATCATGTTGAACTGAAACTTTCCTACTTTCCATAAAATAGAAGTACACAATGAGCAAAAAATTGATTCCAGTGTCAAAGTCAATAAAAATGTAATTATTCCGTACAAAGCAGAGCAGCATCAGTGGGACAGATTCAGGAAACTGTTTTCAAAGTACTATTGGAGTGGTTTAAAAGTATCATAATTTTTGGTAGTATAGGCTCAAATTCCTCTGGATAGACGAATGTCTATCGTGGTTATTAAAGACCTTTCCAGTACATTATGAGTTTAAAGAACCATAGCTATATCCTTCTTTTTCACATATAATGCCTTAAATCTGGTTCATCAAATGAAAGATAGACAAGAGAATGAAAACAAGTATATCAACATTTCAGTAATTCATTTAGAATTATTAAAGTTAGTGGATTTACATGTTCATATGAATATAAATTTGTTCTTACTCATTCCAACCCCAAAAAGAACTATTGATTCTTCATATAATCTGACCCATTTTATTAGTAACATCTGGGATAACTAGTAGTTTCAGTAAAAGCTGAATTTATCCACTCAAATTGATTAGTGCAGCCCTTGTGATTATTTTAAGGAATTACAATTATTATATAAATAAATGAATAGAAGCATTTTGGTGTGAAAGCATTTATAAATGAACTTTATAAAGGTAGGTATTACTAGCCTGCAGGCACAAAACTGAGGCACTTCATTGATTTAAAATACAGGTATATTCTTAGAGGTGTAAATTTCTTAGAAGAAAACTAGGAAGTTATAAAATTCTTACATCCCTTTTAAAAAACAGCACACACATGCTACATACTTAAGATAATTATACCCCCATAATGAAGAACTAAAAAAAGTCCTCAGTATTTACTGGGTTTTGATGAAAAAATGTAATTTTGAATAGCTATTATTCATGTTCTCATGCTCCTTTCACAGTTAGAGGCCTGCAAGGCTTAAGATTTTGTCTGGAAACACAGAATTATTCAGAACTACACTGAGAACATCCCACTGGAACATCCTACCACATCAGGGAAGCCAATAGAGAATATACAGTAATCAAACACATTAAAGAACAGCTGTGAAAGAAAACAACTGTGATTTGTGGTGCCAAAATAACACCAACAAAGTGTCAGGTTAGCCGGCCGTAGCAGTAAAAATACAGAGTTGCCAATACAGCTTATGCATACAGACACTGAGGAGCTTCAACTGACACAACCATACCACCCATGGATTACACCTTTTCACCTGTCTAAATTATACCCGTGGAAGTTTCATGTGTAGCAAAACTGTGAACACATTCCGCTTCAAAAGTCCTAGTGAAGGAATTACTTAGATGTACAAAACTGTTCATAAACAAAAGCCTTTGGGAAAAATTAAAACCTTAGAATGCAACTATTTTATTTTTCCTTGCATTCGATTTATTTGTATTAAAGTTTAATTTTTTTTAAACTTCTTGAAATCTAAAAGCTTTCTGAGTTACTCTAGCATTTAATCACTTGATTTTTACTATGTACTATTTAAGATCATACATAATTATATCTGAAATATGAATATAAAATATATGCAAGTGATTCACTAGGTTTTATTTCCTCTCAAAAAAAAAAAAAAAAAAAAGTTCATTATGCAAAGCAAAACCAAAAAAACAAAACCACCTCCCCCAGGAAAAAAAAATAAACTTCCACAAATTTTATGCAAAATTACAAAAAAGATGCATTATTTTAATCACTATTTCAATTTTTCTGTATGAATGCAATGATTCCAAAATAGGTTACATACAAAGCAGTACAGAATTTGTCCTGGAAAGCAGAAATCATAATGAAAAGATCCTAATCAAAATTAGAGCTGATGCACCTGCTGCTACTTAAACAAAACAAAAAATAATAAATAGTATCATTAAATAACAGTGAGACTTATCTTTTATTAAAGTACAGTTGCCTACACCAAACTGCAAAGGGACAGACAAGAATGCCTTTATCAAGATCACAATATTACGGTGCAGGTTATGTTGAATTTATCACAGTAACAGTGAAATAGAAGCAAACAAATGGACCCATATGCAGGCTTTGAAACTACCTATTAAAATTGTCAGTTCTCATCTTAATTAAGCATAATAAATCAAACCAGCTACAAAGCAGAGTCTCATATTGCTGGAATCTGCAAGAACCTGTTTTCAGAGAAATACTGTTACACTAGTTGAAGTTCTGGCTTGAAATTCTTACAAAAAAACACTTTACAGGGTTAACAAAACATTTTCCATTCTGTTTTGTTCTTTGCAATCTTGTTAATTCTTTTCAATAACTAAAGTATAAAATGTTCAATAGGATCCATCTTTTCTGTTGTAATACTTTATACTGGCAATTATGAAATGGAAATAACAGCAGAAGCAAGTGATTTGCAGATCTTACTTTTCCAAATTCTTAATCTAAACTTTAATAATCTGATATATTTAAGATAAGCCATCTATTAATTTTCCTCCTTTTAAGGTTACCTATCAAATATATTACTTTGCAACTAGCCTCTAGACATATATATGCTAAGAACAAGAAAGCTACAAGAAATAAAATAAACACAATACTTATAATGACCATACCTAGTAATAAGAACCGCATTATCATGGTGGGCAATCCCATTTTCTGGAATGGTGTTTCCATCACTTTGGTGGGAGAGAATGGATTTCTGCCACTTACAGAAGCTATCGAGGGACTTGTCTGCATGGTGGTTTATCTCCAAGTTTGGCTGCAATACAACATGCATACCAGAAATGTTCCAAACAAATTACTAAGGTCAGTTGTTAAGCCTTTTGAAAACTAAAATGGGACTATAATTAGAAGCAGTGATTTCTAGGAATAAAATCTTCTTGCCAAATTTTATTTCTGTAAAATCTGACCCCAAGTTCAGCTGTGTATTACTGAACCATCATTCTTTCTGCTCCAACTTTAATAATCATTTTGTCAATACAGAAAAAAAATCAAAATACAAATCTAAAAATAAAACTGACATCCCCGAAGGTGTAATAGTAGTCGCCTGAAGTAAGAATACATATCTTTGAGATGATACGCGAGGAATATTCCTTTGAACTGCTTCATCTTGATTAAAGTAGTGAAAAATTACATGATAGGTTTTGTACTCAGAGGCAGCCACTTCAAGCTACAATTAAATAACTATACATTATACAATAATATAGTTTGTATTTCACAGGTATAAAGCTTAGCACAACAACTCTTACCTGATCTTCAGTGAGGACAATCAAACGTGTCACTATAATATTCACAACGTTTCCTAGACTGGAATCACGATA
>WBNO01028252.1:7106-22813 GCA_013400575.1 Peucedramus taeniatus
GTCTAAGGATATTTTTCCTTAGGAAAGGACTTCTTATAAAAGGTATACCTAAAAGGTAGCTATAAAAAAAAAGTGAGGAATCAAAACTTTTATAACAGAAGTTGACACAGATAAATGAAGTTGTGCAAGGATGTCATTTTAAGACCTTCAAACTTTGTAAATGTGTAACAAGTATCTGTATAGGATTAGATGTAAAGGTCATGTTTCTTGCAGAAGAAGAATAGAATCATGGGGAAAAAAAAATGAAGGTATAATAATTGATGTAAATTCCTATGTAACTGAACTGCCAATAGGGAGTCTCAAACCCCTGAGGGAAAGTTTTAGGCTCGGTACCAGGAGAGCCTGGTGCAAGGTGATAATACCCTGTCATATATAGGATTTCTGTGTGATCTGTCCTGGCCTTAAACTTTGCAAACCTGAGATGATTATTACATTGTGTCCAGATATAAACATGCTCACAAACATGCCATGCCATGTTTTGTACCAAAGACTCAGGTTCATGTTTGAGCTCTGTTGGAACAAAACCATCAATGAAGAAGAATTTAGCATCTTTGACTTCCTGCGCTTTTCTCAGGACTTTCTAACCAAGGCAAGCAAAACCTGCAATTGTTGGCTTCTGAACATATGGAATGCTAGCCATCGAGTCAGTGCAACCTGGTACCTATTACAGAAGAAAGAGAATTCACCATCAGCTTTTAGAATAAACAAGAATGATGAGATACTCTGTAGTCTGTGATCCAAATATCACTTGGCTGAATATCTGCACTTGCTGTAGTGGATAACAGTCCACTCCTGCCTAGCTGAATGAGCCCTTTGGCACTTGGTCATTCAGCTCTTCAATACATGAATATTCTTCACAATATTCTTCTACACAATATTCTTCATTCTTCCTAGTTGCTGAACAAGACCACTTGTGTTTTATGAGGTAGAATTCATACGCTGTTATCTAGGTATTTACCTTTTTGACATTTAAGTGTCAGCTGACCAAACTAAGTCACTCCAAATTCAGTGGTATGATGCAGTAGCCTCCTCCTTGTGATTCAGCTTGACTTAAAATAGGCAAACTATGAAGCAGTGAGTGAATTGCTTGGTCAGTTGAAAGCTGGAGACTCTGTATCACACCTGTAAGGAAAATCCTATAAAATCATAGCCATTCCTTCCATAACATCATGTAAGCTACACATTGGCTTTAACAAGACAATGTCTTAATCACAGAAGAGCAATAATATCTCTGAATACAACTTCAAAAAACTTTTTCTGAAAAACAAAACAGCATGTTTAGAGGAATCATATAATGTAATCCTGCACAACTAGTGGTATGAGTTATTGTTAAAACAAGACAGCCCCTTCTATAAAACTTTAAATTCTACAATCAAGGAACTGTATCAGGCTCTAAAAATGCAATGTTTAAGGTATTCAAGTGCTGTTACTAGTTCAGAGCTCTACAAATCTCATTAAATAGGCTTTGTACATTGCTTTATTCCACTTAGCAGTCCTCTGTTTCTCCAGAACACAAACTCAAATACTACTCAAATAAATAACAGATGCAGTTATTTAGAGTTACTAGGAGAGACAACATTAAAAACAACAATTTAAAAAAAGTATAGGAAGGAAATAAATGCCCTGAAAAACACTGTAGAATTACTTATTATCTGCATGCTGACTCATCAGTCATTTCCACATGTTCTAAGAGCTCCTGGTAAACCTGCAATTTGGTAGAGCATCACCTTTAACAGAGTGGGATATATAAAATTCCTCTTCCCTGTCAAATTTAGAAACCTGTGTGAATCATTGAATTTCCCCATGCTTAATTTAAGATTCTGTGATATATAAGAAGTCTTGGAATTTTTCCATAGAAATTACAGGATTCCGAAAAGCTACTCTGAACAACAATTTAGCTTTTATTGTTTTATATATGTCTGTACATGATTCATCTTTGATGCTGTAATATCTAACAAGTTTATACAAGATGGAAATAAAATAGTAATAAAAATTAACAGAATCTTAGGGAAAAAAATGTTTGTTTCTTCTAACAACATGTTTATACAAAACACAAGGTTCAGTAATGAAATTCAGTAATTCACTTTCGTGGATTATAGTTTAGTAAGTGATACAGCAGATACGAGCCATCATTTACAAGAAGATGCCATCTGCTGAGCAAACATGCAATCAGCAGGCACTTCCTATTACACAGGAATCTTTTTTGTCCTGTATTGATTTTCTCCCTTGCATTTCTAAAGCCCCTCAAGCAATCTGAGCCAGTGCAGCAAATGAAGAAAGCAAAGGACTTCTCAATGACCCCAATATCAATTCTGCTTTGTGCTTCACGCTGTCTCAAGGCTATGGACCTCATAGGTTAGTTCAAAAGAGACAGAAAATAGTACATAAAGTGTGTGTATATGTATAGTTCCAAGGCAACTCGGTAGAAATGACAGCCCAACCTTTGAGATTAAACATACGTCAAAAAAGCATTACAACATTAAATGCACTTCAATGTCAGCATTAAATTATTCAACCCTACACCATTTAATTGTTGCTTCATAATACTGCTGGTTTTTTTGTTCCATTTATTCAGTTTGCTTCTGCTCTTTATCTACCTCATGAATACTCTGATCCAAATAGGAGACCTTCTGAAAAATGTATGCATAAATAGATGTGTTAGTATTCAAAAGTTATTGTCCTACATCTATAGATGTCAGAAAAAAGCACCAGTCATTAAATTCTTTCACAGTAACCATTCCTAAGCTTATTTTGGTTTTCCCTTCATACTTATTTTCTCATCATGTAGGCTTATATACTGTATGTTTTGAATTATAAAGTCCATTTTAAAATAGAAAATACCTCCACTGCTTCATAAAACATTTTTCATCTTGCAGAAAAACAAAATGAATAAAGTTCTGAAGTCAAAATAAAGATTTGAAATAGCTTCCATAGAGCAAAATAAAAGTTTATTAATTGTTATCAGTACCTCATGCAAAATACAGCTAAGGAAGCTAACAAGAGGAGGAAGAAAAAAATAATATATTACAATATCTCATTTTTCTCTTTTTCATTAATCCAGTCTATTATTAATTGGCATCTCAAGAAAAATGGTTCTTGTCTATTGTATAATTTCATTTGCATCATTAACAGAAGCACCAAACATTAAATGAAAGAAACTATGATTAATACATGTAGTAAGGAAAATTTTGCATTAAAAATATGCTTAAATGAATTGCATAATATTTATACTATTCAAAGTTTAAAATTTCATGTAGTAGATTAAAAAAAAATTAAAATAAGTATTCGTATTTCCATTCTGAAATGCTTTATACAATGAGAAAGTTCTCCCTGGAAATTACCACTATCTTTTGGATATCATTTGCATATAAATCTGCTTGTGCAAACTCTTTCTCCAAGCTTTTAACACAGAGTCAAATACACAGGTGTAGACCATGATGTATAACTCACACCACACCTCTCTAGGTTTCCACAAAACTAATGATGTGATCTTTGTCACATTGTTTCTACTTAGTTTCAGTTGGGGAAGGGCTAACAACATTAGTCACTGCCATTAATGCCTTGTTTTGAAAATACTATTAGGTATTAGAAGAATCTTTTTTTTTTTTTTTTAATTTTTCAATTTGACTTATTAAATCTGCATTAAAAATAAACTACCACATAATCCATTATCTGAACTCAATCAACATCCCCCATCTCTCAACCAGAAGTGGGGAAGTATTGCTGCATGCAGATTATGCCAAGAGCCCTTCAAACAGAATAACACTAAAAGCCTGAAGATGATATTCCATGACAAGCTGTGTACTATCAGCTGAATAACAGAACTATGAACCTACAGACTTATTCTGCAACTAAACACCCTCCCTGCTGATACAGCAGAAATTGTTGTCTCTGGGCTTTGAGAAAAAATAAAAAATGAAAAATAAAAAATACTGTATCTAAACTCAATAGGCTCAATAGATGCTGATTCTTCTATGCTCTCTAACAAGTACACAGCTTACAGAAAACTCCTTGTCTTAATTAATAGCTAGTTTTTCTACTCTGTTTCACTTATGACAGAAGACTGAAAACAAATTAAATTTTTTCCCACATTTCCTGTTGCTTTCAGAGCAAATTCACAAAAGAAGAAAAGGAACAAGCACCTGCCTAAGAAAAAGACACTCTAAAAGTCTAAAGATCAAAGACTCAAGTGTTGGGGTTTTATAGCAATGACAAAAAAAAATGCTAGTGACTGGTCTGGACTCTACTACTTTTACTTCATGGCTGTCTTGAAATATATATTTATTTCTAAATCAGCTACTTGTCTCTCAGTCTCTTCAATGTTCTTCCTATCTTCATAGATTCACAGAATCTTAAGGGACCTTAAGGATCACCTAGTCCCAACCTACTATTTTCAAAATATAGTGGTTGGTGGTAAATATATACTTTTTTGGTTTAAAATCATAGTCTACAAACATAGCTATGCTTACTGCAAGTCTTTCAAGCAGGAAATGCAGCATAATTTCTGAATTCCTATAGAATGGCACAATATTACGTAAAGGTACAGATGTGACAGTCTGGTTAGCAGATGGAATGGACAAGCTTCCAGAAAATCACTAACATTCCTTGGTCTCTGTCACATTAGAAGATCCCCTTTGGCTGTCTCAGAAGAGAGTCTTATCTAAACTGCTCTGCACTTCGGCCATTATTAGTAAATGATAGCTTTTGTACTTTCCACAGTCTTTGACATTATCATTAAATTTTTTTCTTATAGGAAGAAAAAGTCTCTTGACAGCAAGGATATGAATGTTGTCTAACACAGAAAAATAAGGTTTTGGAAGAAAAATAGGAGAAAAAGGCTTAGTTGAAACAGATCTTAAAAACCACCCTTAAAGAAATACAACATGCATCTCAAGGACTCTTTATCAAGACAAAATATGAACTACAATTAAAAAAAAAACCAAACAAACAAAAAATCACCTTGAGAACAAAATTTACTTCCAATTAGGAAAGTGCGTTGGTTTTTTCTGTCTGTAAAAGGAAAAAAAAATGGGCTGAAAATGTCACTAAGGATCTAGTTCAAGAATCCAGTGAAGACAAAGGAGCCTTTTAGTTTCAATAAGTAATCAAAAAGAATAAGTATTGAATAAAAAAGGGAGAAAGATGTTTGGAATCAAACCTATCATGCTGTGTCAGTCAGGTCTAGAAATGTTCCCTTCAGCCTTCTCTAAAGCAAAGCCTGAGAATCAGAGGAAAATTGTGCATCAATCACAAATACATATGATGGAGACCTTGTGCATCACCTGGCTTAGAAGAGGAACATTCAACAATTTCTGCTAATGTCTTGGACAAACAGGAATTTCAGGATCTCTCTTAGGGCTTATCTTTCTATAAATGGGACACATAGATATCAGATTCTAGTCTGAATTCTTGCACAGTTCAAAGTCACTGAATGGAAGAGAATAAGTTTTGTAACAAAAGCAAAGGAGATTGCCACCATTCAGAAGAAAATAATAAAGAGACTTTTCTCTCCAAAGTGGGGGGGAATAAAAATCTCAGAAGGACTTCTGGTCATCACAGTGAATCCAACATTCCATTCTAAAGAAAGACAGCCTTTGACAGCTCTCAGAGTAAATCTCTCCTATCTGAGACCACTGCAAAAGGAGCCAAATGGGGTTCTGACTCAAGGACTTATAGTGAAAGACTGAAATGCCTCCCTCCAGTTTTGTCTTGTTCTTCTGATAATGTAAGATGTCGGAATCCATCAGAACACTCACAGCATGAGTGTATTCATTTCAGGATGAGCAGGAAGGAACAACAGAGCCAAAAAATTCTTTATTACATAATGTTAAGTGTGGGAGTATTAATAGTAAAGATATTTATTCCCAGAGGTATTACAGATCTCCTTTATAAAAAGAAAGAGATGAGGAATCTCAATGGCACTCATCTAACAACTCTGAGAAGGCTCTCAGGATGTCTCACACACTGGTGTGCTAATAATGCATTAGAGGAGATCTTTTCCATTCATTAGAAGGAGTTTGGATGAGAAGAAAGTATTTAATTTTACTGTTTATCTGGTATCAAGTTTTATACAAGAAAAAGACCATGCTTTTACATTGTGCAAGGGTTCTATATGCAGGCAGTGTTAGCTTAAGGTCTGAACAGCCACTGTCAGTGCATTCTCCTCATCTTCCTCATAGAAGATACACAAAAATAGCAACTGGAAATCTATTGCCTGCCTACAGCTTGTTACTGGGCAGTCACCACTAATAACACTTCAGTTCAGTTCAGTTCAGCTGATGATTTTTCCAGCGTGTTGGGTTTGCATCGTAAGTGTCTGGCAACAATGGGGCTACAGAATCACAGAATGAACTGAGAATATATGAGAACAACAGCTCTGCAAACATAAAGGTCAGTGGAGAAGGAAGTGGGGAAGGTACTCCAGGTGATGGAGCAGAAATTCCCCTACAGGCCATGGAGGTTCATGTTGGAGCAGATATCCACCCACAGCCTGTGGAGAACCCGACGTTGGAGCAGGTGGATGCCTGAGAGGAGGCTGTGAACCTGTGGGAATCTGGCACCGGACCAGACAGCATGAAGGACCTGTGGAATTGTGGAGAAAAGAGCCCACACCTGACCAGGTTTGCTAGCAGGACTTCTAATTCTGTGAAGAACCCATCTGGAGCAGTCTGCTTCTGAAGGACTGCACCCTGTGGAAAGGATCCATGCTGGAACAGTTTGTGAAGAGCTGAAGCCCATGGTAAGGACCCATGCAGGACAATTTCATGGACAACTGTCTCATTGTCTCCTGTGGAACATTGTCTGCACTGAAACAGGAGAAGAGTGAGGAGTCCTCCCACTGAGGAGGAAGCAGCATCAGAGATAACACGTGATGAACAGACCTCCCATTCCCCATCCCCTTGTGCCACTCTGGGGAAAGAGGTAGAGAAAATCGTAAGTCAATCATATGCCCAGGAAGAAGGAAGGGATGGGGAGAAGGTGTTTTTAAGATTTATTTTACTTCTCCATGTCCTGTTAGGGATTATGTTGTTAATAAATTCAACTTATATCTCCTTGTTCAATCTGTTTTGCCTGTGATGGTGTTCGGTGAGTGATCTCTCCCAGTCCTTATCTCAACTCATGAACCCATTGCTATATTTTCTCTCCCCTGTTCAACTGAGAAGGGAAGTGAGCAGCTTGGTGGGTACTTGGCATGCAGCCAGGGTCAACACACTACACTTGCAAAGACACCTTAAAGAACAACAAAATACAAAAAGTAGCACTGTAGCCAAATTTTTAAAAAATAAAAAGAGGTTTTATAAAAAATTAGTTTATTTAAAACTTTATGGTACAACATCTAAAAACAAAATACTTGCAAGCCAAAGAGAGATTACTTACAGATACCATATTGGAGGCTCAAAGAATGTGTGAGCCAAGCATGGACAGACTTTTTTGGAAATATCAAAAAAAAAGATCTATGCCACTAACAGAAGGGGAACTATTAATATCAAAGTAGCAAGACAAAAGGTTGAAAATATGTCCAAAAGAGGAAAAACAGGAGAGATCCTGAACTTTGCTTATTTAAATATAAAAACACAATCAGGCAAGGTAAACAAGAGTATTTGGAAAAACCTGCAAGAGACATAAACCAAATCCTTTTCCAAACACATCTGACAGGAAGTCTGCTAGAGACAAAGTAAGGAAAAGAGATGATCAGAAGGACTTAGAGACACCATGACAAATTCCAAAACAGATAAAATCTGTAAAGTCCTAAGAAGCAACCTCATATAATTGAATTATTATTGGATAACTCATTAATTATTGAATTACTATTAAAAAAAAGTATTTGCTTCCAAAAGGAATACGTGATGCACAGGAGAGGGATCAGCATGACCAGGCAGACAGTGCCTCAAAATTCACCCGTTTTCTGAAGGTAGACAGCAAATACTTTTCTGAACTAAGACAGCAAATAAGCAGAGGCTTTATCTGAATCACTTCTAAAATATTAATTTCTAAGATTAATAACTAACAATCCTTAAACCATAAGATTGCCCCGATCGTTTGGTGGAACATTCATTTGTGCAAATATTTCAGCACACAGCACTGGCCTCCAAATTGACCTCGTGCCACTGAGCATCACCCTCTGGGCTTGGCCATTCAGCTCATTTTCAATTCACCTCGCTGTCTGCTCATCTAGCCCTTGGATCAATAGCTTGTCTATGAGGATCTTAATGGGAGCCAGTGTAAGTCCAGGCAGACAATATCCACTGTTGTCCCCCCGCCTACCAGGCCATTCACTTCTGTTTGATAACTGGTCCAGCACGATGTTTCTTTGGTGAATCCATGCACACTACTCATGATGACATTCTTGTCTTTGTGAAACGTGCCTGGAAAACGTTTTGCAGGATTAGCTGCTCCATCGCTTTTCTGTGGATTGAGGCAAGGCTGACTAGCCTGTTGATCCCTGATTTCTCCTTCTTGCCTTTCTTGAACACAGGGGTGACAGTTTCCTTCCTCCAGTCCAGATGCACTTCTCCCAGTTATAATCTTCCTCAGCACTCCTGGGGACATCCCATCTAGGTCCATGGAATTATGAATGTCCAATTTGAATAACTACTGCCTGTTCTGATTCCCTTCCACAAAGGGTATGCATTCATTTCTCCAGCCTTTTCTCTTGCTCTCTGGGACCCAGAACTCCTGACGGCTGGCTCTTGCAGAACAGACAGGAGAAAAGAAGGAATTCAGTACTGCAGCATTTTCCTGTGCCATCAGGTTCCCTGCCCCAAGCAGCAATGGGCTCACACTTTCTGTAGTCCTCCTTTTGTGATGTCTGCACTTACAGAAGTCCTTCTTTTTGATATCTCTTGCCTGATTCAATTCCATTTTGGCTTCAACTTTTCCAGTTGCATCTCTGCATGCTCATACAATGTTGCTGTATTTCTCCTAGGTTGCCTGTCCCTGATTCCACTTTCTGTATTCCACCTTCTTTATTCCTTTTTGCTCCTGAGTTTTGCCTGGAGCTCCTTGTTCATCCATGCAAGCCTCCTGGCATTTTTGCCTGACTTCCTACTCATTGGAATGGACGGCTCTTGTGTTTGAAGGAGATGATATTTGAATACTAAACAGCTTTTTTTGGCCCCTCTTCCCAAATATAATATAAAACTATCAATTTTGGATGAGAAGAAAGTGTCAAGACAGTCCTTTTATCTGAAAGTGTTAAATTGGTCAAAGAGTCTCAGTTCATCTCTTTTATGATGAATGGCCATGTATAGGATATTTCATACCAGTGCAGTGGTGTTTTAGTTATATGGCTGATAAGTTCAAATTAAGTAAATTACTATTTCCAGAATTTTTAGGTTACATATACCAACTTATTTGCATAAAAGCAAACTTTCAGTAGAAATGAACTCTTTAACAGAAGCAAAGTTAAAATACCCCTCAATTACACAGAAAAAGCCCACAGCAACTTAGTTGCCCTGCCCAAAATTCAAGCAACAAAAAGCACAAAATAATTGCACAAAATATATTGCCTTTGTTTATCTTGATGACTTACACCTAACCTGTGCTGTAAGCAATACACAGGCTGGGAGCCAGGAATTTTCCATGCACCAGCTGGGAATTGAACTTAGGTCACAAGAATGGGAGCCTTGCATGACACCACTACACCACTGGTGCTGCCCTGCTGGCTTTAATCATTGTTATTCCACTCTAATCCACCCCAAGGGATCTATTAGCAAGAACCTCAGTTACCCTGCCTCAGAGGCACATCATAATAAGGACTATGCAGGAAAAAGAGTTTTCTACCAGAAAAAAATTACCTGAAGAACACAACACATATCCTAAAATACTGACAAAAGGTCACTGGACAACTAACTACTCCCTTGTCCTAGGGAAGTTTTGAAAGAGTAAACATGGAAAACCTTAAAAAGTCTTTTTATTTTTTTTTATGTGTATAAATAGTCAATCTTCTTTGTGAAGGCAAAGACTAAATGACTTCACAGATTTCCTCCAAAATGTCTATGGTTATGAAAAGACTTACATTTCAAAACAGTAAAGTCAAGACAGTAATTTGTCTCAACAGTACAGAGAAAGCAGAAGTGTGCTGAAGCTGGAAAGAAATGAAAGGAACCAAACAGAAATTGTTCCATTCTGACTGCCTATACCTTTCATGTGGAGCAAAACTGTTTTGGTGAATACACGGCTACCCATGACTCTGGAAGTCAAAGCACTTTAGGCATGGATGCAAGAAAAACATGAGTATTCCAGGCGGAAAAGCAAGTGGACTGCAGCTAAAAGAAGTTCTTTGGTGCAATGTGTTCCATGGTCCACTTCATATACAGGTGTTGAAACTTTTATCACAGCTTCTGCAGCTTACTCAGGAACTCTGTCCCATTTGAGAAGCATACTAAGTGTTTAATTTTTGAAATTAATTTCTTTATTATCAATTTTAATTAATTAATTACAATATTTTCTGAATATTTCATGCATTTAGCAATTGTACATAGCATGAGGACCTGAGATTTCCTGATCAAATAATATCTGTAAGATATATTCAGTCTTCATGGAAATTGAGTTAATATCAGCTTAAATGCACTGCTTTCTCTCAGCTTCTTTCATTCAAGATATCAACCATAATACGGAGGAAAGGTAACACAAAGAAATTAGTAACAAACCAAAGAATTTAAAGGTTTCTGAGCAGAAATAAATAACCTGCCCCTCTCATAGCACTTAATGGCAATTCCCCAACTATATTTATTTACAACCTTTGTTTGAAACAAATTTCTTATTCAATAAATAACTCCAGAAAAGATAAAAGGAGACTTTAAAATAAAAAGACCTACAAAGAACCCTCTTTCTTTGTCCTTGCACTCAGTAACACATAGGAGGAATGGACACAACTTCTAATTTTTAGGAGAGATTAGCAATTGCTTTCTTCCTAAAGATCTAATATGTTAGATGTTAAGTTGGTGGTTTTTAAAGTAAAATTGAGAAAATGTAGGGGTGCAATGAAATTGCATTCCATAAAGTCCATGTAAGAGTTAACTTACATTATCATAAGATAGCAATAAACAGAAAACTGGGATTGTATCAGAAGAAGAATCCTGTTTTTACAGTAAAGCAAGATACAGAATGCATTTCTTCTGAATTGAATACTACATTTCGCCTACAATCATTGTTTCCTGTGACTAGAATAAATGGCAGTCTGAAAAGATATTTCCTTCTCAAAGGATGGTTTCAGATCATCCTTTGAAGATATACATAGAGCTCCTGGAATCCCTCATTACTGGGAACTTTTCATCATTTGTCATTCTCTGGGACTTGAATCTGAACTTGCACATGCACTTCTTGAATTCCCAAACATGTGGAAGGACAATGACCAGGACATACTCACAGCAATACCAATTATATGAAATTGACAATTCTCTAAGGATTTCTCTTGTGAATGTTCCCAGTCTTTCTATGATCTCTGTAAAGTTTTAGTGTACAAATGGTCTCAATGCTTCTCAGATCTGCTTTCTGAGAACTCACCTTTCAGTCCTGATAATCTCTATTTGTCTCAACAAGTTCATACAAACCCGAGCTTCCTCTTTCAGCTTATCAGTTAGTACTTCCAAAACAAGTAAGAGATCTCTCCATTATTACAGGTACAATGGAATAAAAATTCTGTCGATCAAGAAAGATATTAATGAAATTGAAAACAATAAATTTGGAAAGCTGTCACTAATTTCAAAATATTCAAATAATCCCAATAAGTAGTTCCATCAACATCAGAACTAATGAAGCCTGGTTTATTACCCATTTGTGTCCCATCACTGATTTACATTGGTGTGTTAAGGTGTGAGCTCTGACTTGGACCATTAATGAGGACTCTGGACATAACTCCTCCTTTCTTTCATCTTTTTAGCCCCTCCCTTTTGCCACACCTCTTATATGGCATTTTTAGGATCTATTAAGGAATGTTTTCATGTTGACAGGATGTATTTATTCAACTCCATTATCAATTTTTATAAAACTTGTTAGAATCTAATTCTTTTCAAGAACTCTTTTTTTTTTTTCCAGATATCTTTGTTGAAATCAGACAATAAAATCCAAAGTTTCTGGGGGGATAAAGATGATAACCTGTCAGATAAATAAAACCAGCATACAAGCAGAGTTCAAAGGAAGAGGAAACTAAATAAATGTCTTTTTTTTTCCTGCATTGAGAGTATTATGTACAGTATTGTTTAAAGTATAGATATTTGGAATCAATAAACTGAAAAGCTAGAGCAAAATATATGTACATATCTTAGAAGAATTCACAAAAAAAGGAGAAAAATAGTATTTCAGATTCTACTATTATAGCCATCATAAATTTAAAAAAAAAAAAAAAAACCAACGTGATAAAAGCTCTTACCAAAATGTTTTGGGGACTGAGGTTTCTGTTAACAAAAAAAAAAAAATTAAGAATCTCCGTCATTTTCAAGGTATGTATTTTCTTTTTGCATAATTTTAAATGTTTTTCTTTCAAGTAAAATCAAAAAAGTTAGCTGATAAATTTCAGCCTGAAACAATTCAAAATTGTTGAAATGTGAATTTACAGACAGACAATAAAAGTAAGGTTTTTTTGGTAGGCATATTTTAAGTGCAAAAATAAAGTTTTCTTTGCTGGCATTATCCATTTCTTATTTTTTGCACAAACTCTCTATTTTCCCCCTCATGGTCTTAATTCTTACATTTCAAACTCTCCAATGCTTCATTAATATTTAGAATCCTTTGATTTATGGCCAGTAGATGGCTTTCCATGATGGATTTCTAATGAACATTAAACCATTAAGACACCTTGACATAAGCTGAAATTATTTCAGGCCAACACAGAACACACAAGTATACAAGTATTTCTAATTAATTTACATTAAAAAAAAAAAAAAATTTTTTAATTAATTTAAATAAAAAAAAAAAAAAAAAAAAAAAAGGTACTGATTCTTCCACAGTTTTTAATCATTTAAGAAGCAGTATCTGAAAATTTTACATTCTCACCTCCTTGGGCTGCTATTTTGTTATTCAAATATTCTATATTAAAATATTTCATAAAGTAAGCAGTACAAATTTCTCATGTTTCTTTGTGATAATAAATATTTTAATATTTTTTTAAAAATTAGTTTTAAAGGAAGACTATTAAAGAGCAGTTAGGGATGTTTTATGCTATCATGTGCCTCTGTGCATTGCCCTGGCAGGATATCCCAGCAGAATCTTTAGGCTTCACAGTCTCAGTGAGGGCACAATCACAGCCTGCTAATTCACACATGACATATGTGATGTAACTAAGCAGAACACCTCGAGTTTTTCTCAGCCTTAAGATTTTCCTTAATATCTCTCTTCATTTGATTAATGGAGTCACAGAATGGTTTGGGTTGGAAGGAACCTTAAAGATCATCTGGTTCCAACCCCCTTTGCCACAGAAAGGGACACCTACTAAGATCAGGGGGCTCAGGGCTCCATCCAGCCTGGTCTTGAACACTCTCATGGATGGAGAATCCATAACTTCTCAAATCAATGATCAATCACTAGAGCTTAAGGGAAAATGAGGATGTTAGGGAAGCAACCATCTAGAGGATAAGGAAATAATTTAAATTGGCTTCAGATGGAGAAAGGCGTAACTGTTCACATGAAGCCTAATGAACTTTGTTTCCTTCCCTCTCCTTCCTTTGCAAAAGTTGAAACATCACCACATCCTGGCAGAACTTACCTATACAATTCACATAGTGATGAGAGTCCAACTGGAATATGACCAGACAACAAACATGTTGTTTGGTCTAGCAGTATCAAGGTTGATAATAAAAGTCTTAGAGAATAATACATGTGAGAAAATCAGGACAAAATTAGGATGCAGGTACTTTACATGGCATATCATTTCCCACTGGTATATCAAACATCTGATGAAAAACAGATTTGCATAAGAACCTTTGTGACTATGTCCCAGCAGCTAAGGAGGGACTTGTTATCTTGACCAGAATGTCACAACTCTCTTGTACTTCTCTAGGGTTCTGGCAACTGTCTGTGGATGGCTGTACCTTCCTAAATAGTTGGGGACTGAAAGTCCTAATCTGAATGATTATGGATGGTAAAGCATGATCTGAGAAAAAACTGTAATGAAGGACCTTTACTAACCTAGAAATAGGAGATAAAAAAACAAAACTGTTAAGCCTCCCAATACGTAAAATACTCTGAGAAATATAATGCCCCAACCCTGAAAATGTTCAAGGCCAGGTTGGATGGAGCTTTGAGGAACCTGGACTAGTGGAAGATGTCCCTCTCCTCAGCAAGGGGCTGGAACTAGATGACCTTTAAGGTCCCTTCCAACACAAACCATTCTGTGATTCTAAATACAGTTCAGGTGAAGAGTGAGGAAGACAAAGAATTGGCTATGTCTACAGGGGAAAAAAACCCAACTGATTAAGTATGAGCAAAATGTCCTAGTTTTTAAATTGCCAGTACACAGGAAAAACATTATTCAGAAATGTTATTCACTCTTTCAATGCTTTTAGAGCAAACATTTTGACAGGAATTACTTGAAATAATGTCACACTGTGCAGGTAATTAATGAAGACAAAAGAATAAAAGAATAATAGTTAAGTATGAGAACAATTTTATAAGAAGGATTTCTTCTAATCTTTGAGAAACAAAGCCTATGTAGACACAGAAAATAGGTTTAATCCATACAGATACCTTTTGTAATGTAAATCTGAGTAGCATGATAAAAAGAAAACTCAGAGTTGTCCTCACAGTGTCAAAAGTTGTAACACTCCTAATAGATCACATATAACATTTAATATCAGCATGAATTAACACAAGAAAAAAGAGCTAAGAAAAACAATGCCGAAAAACAT
Organism: Peucedramus taeniatus; assembly: GCA_013400575.1. NCBI lineage: Eukaryota > Metazoa > Chordata > Aves > Passeriformes > Fringillidae > Peucedramus > Peucedramus taeniatus. Next base: position 21,953 of record WBNO01028252.1, read on the forward strand.
TAGTTCACATCACTTATTCTGTCTTCAAACTCATCAGTGGACGTGACAGTTGTCATGTTCTAATTTGGGTGTGATTCAAACTCCAGTGAAGAAACTGAAAACAAGCCAAATACTTTCCTAATTCCCAAAATAACTCAATTTCCTCCATAATATTTCTATGAGGATCAGAAGAATAACTTTGAGCTTTGGGAATATCCACTGTTATTTATAAAGATGTATTCAGTTTGCTGATTTAGCCATATTTTTGAAGGAAATTGGCAATAAGAAATCAGCTTTTTGCTAAACTTAATTTGGCTCACCTTTAAGTGGTCACCTAATGGAGCAGTTCCATGCTCCATCTTATCCATGTTGTGCATGTCTGTCTTTGTATTGTCTGGTCTTAATAACCAGGTGGTACCTGCTGGAGTATATCTGGTCATCAATCCCAGATGGAAATATATGCAGAAAGAAAAATAAAAGGACCAAAAAAGGCTTATTAATTAGCTCTATTTGAATATAGTTGTGTTCTCAATATATGTTGGTAGCAATTGCTGGCACCACTAATAGAGGAAAAAAACTGTAATACACAGCTAAAAAAAAAAAAAAGGCAAGAACATGCCCATTCATGGTTGTAATATGACTGTATCTTTGCTTTCTCAGGTGGGTGCTTTGGGGATTTTGTTGTTAAATTCTGGATAAGCTTGGTACATTCAGCTTCTCAGAAATTCTCCATATTGTATATTCTGGATTCCACTTGATGCTTAGCAGGACCTATTTATCAAGATGGAAAACCCGCAATGGCACTTAGCATATACAAGAGAATGAATTTCATATTTATTTACACTTGTATATATGTATATATGCATATATATATATATATAT
>WBNO01028252.1:22907-38075 GCA_013400575.1 Peucedramus taeniatus
AACAGGAGCTGTCAATTAACTGAAAAGTCACAGTCAGGCTCTGTGAGGAACTCCAGATTTTAGATGACAAAGTACAAGATTTAAAAATTAATTATAGCAAATATAGCAGAAAAAGTGGAAAATTGTAAATAGAATATCATTATGCATGATATAAAAGTGTATGACATGCCATCTCAGACGAAACAATCTGCTAACTTCAGAGGACAGTTATGCTGTCCCACTACCTGCACACACTCTTCCAGATGGTTTAAGAAGATAAGAAATACTAGGCAGATATGTGCCCAGAAATTAAAAATATCCAGGTAACTTACAGAAGGGTAAAATTATTTTGATATTTTTAATAATTAAAGCAGAAAAATAATACTAAAACAAAATAATGAACAAGAGATCTCTACTGAATCTACCACCTCTAATTTTAAAATCCGTATTTATATTTTTACTCTTACAGAGTATCTTAACTCTTAAACATATGAAATATTTAGGCATTCATGTACTTTTCAATAAAAGATACTAATTTACTTGCTTGTTTATAAATATTCAAGACTCACTTTGCTGTTCCAACATTTTACATCTTCCTGGATTTCTGCTTTTTTGCTTCACTAACTCCTCAAGGTGTTTTTCATCCTTTATAATCTTCTCCTCTGTTTCTTTTAACTTCATACAGTATTCGGTCCAAATAAATTCAGGATGCTTTAACTCATTCCTAATAGAAATACACACAAAATGAATCCATCTATTTGGAAATACTCCAAGGTAGTCCCTCTCCATAAAGGAAAATGTAAAGCAGATCTGAATTAGTAAAGCTTTATTTTGATTCTCTACTACATTCCTTGAACAGGTAAGCACGAGATAATTTCAAAATATCCACCCTGGAAGGTTCATGCAATTTCAGCCAGAACTACTCATGCTACCAGTTCACTCTCACCTAAAGCCTGCCAACATTACAACTTCTTCTTGGACCTCTGAGTAGGTATTGGAACAATCAAGGCAAGGCATTTTTCATAGTTCACCCATTAACCAAATAAAAGAGGAGTCAACACTCTGCTAGTGGTTGAATCTAGCTCAGAGCCATCCTCACTTAATCAAACCACTGTGCTCTAATTTTGTGGACAAATGTCCTTGGTGAATTAAATTTTTCACTGACATCAATTGTTCATGCTAAAAGGAACTGGGAGGCAAGGTCAAAGGAGGGGTTAAGGACTTTGCTTTCACTCTGAATAGCAGATTTAAGAGCATTATAGGAAGGAAAATTTGCCATAATTACAGAACAAGATACTAATAACTACAACAATTGTCAGGAAAACACTCCCATGAGACATGGTTATATACCTCATTATAGGCTGCAAAAATGCCTCTTTTTACATTTGTGAATGGATTTGACAAAAAGGCAAAAGAAATAGATGCATATCAGGTAAAAATTTTACAGTGGCTGCTGGTGTTTGTCCATTATTTTTATTATTGTTTCAGCAGACAGAAAAAAGTTTCCTCCATGCTGCCAAGAGAACTGTTCTGGTCAATAACATATTCCAAAGTGTGTCTTATATTGTAAAATAAATCCACCTCTGCAGAAGTAAGACCAACAGTACATGAGTTTTAGAGACAACTATGGCAGTACAACCCAAAAAAGCCCCTGCAATAAGACAAGAGGAAACAATCATAAAGGCGCTTCATCGCTAATTCAAGAGCCTTTCCTGCAAGATTGTTTAAGAGACATTCTTCATTTACTTGCTTCCAAGATTTCATCTATTGCTGAAGTAAAGACTTACCCTGCAAGGTGCCACAGGCTGTGTATGGCATGAGCATGAAGCCCAGCATTTTAAACTCCTCCACTTCCCTTGGTCCTACCACCCATGAAAGAGACATATAAATAGTACTTGGCACTATTCTAACAACAGACATGTAACAGTCATAGGCTGTAATTTTCTTCTCATATTGCCTATCAGCTACAACTTTCTGAGTCGTAGCTGTCATGAAAAATTACAGCACCATCAGCCACAATGCGTGCGTGCAAGCCACAGACTGCGCCGCGTGATTTATAACAGCCTCAGTATTTCCAGTTTCGTGCAATCTTCATCATTTTCTCAGTGATGGCACTGAACATAAAGAAAAGAGTATGAACTGCAGAGCAGTCTTTCAAGTATGTGCCACCACAAATCTTTCTCACGCCCATCAACACTACTTTATTCTAGTCCTCATCAGATGGCAGCTGAAGGGATCTACTTCCTCTGTAATGTAAGCACAGCTTTAGTTACCAGTTCAGCAAATAGCTGCAAAAAAATTAAAATACACAGTAAAAACAAACACACAAACAAAAACATACAAAAAAAACCAACCAACAAACAAAAAACTCAAAAAAAATCTAAACTTGCAAAACAACAAAAATAAATGCTTCACTGAGGGATAGAAAAAAGAGTTTTCTGCTTGACTTTTTCTTGAAAATGCTGATATTCCTAAAACCATTGGTATCATTAGCATTTCCAGCCTAATTCACAGTCATGCAAAGCAGGTTACAGGGTGCACAAGAGTCTGTCACTGTCATGTGATATAAAAAGGAAATTGTGCAGCTAGGTGAAACAGAAAGCACACATGGCATATTTCTGTCAGTATAGAGAACTAATGTTGATATTTGCCTATCCCCATTATCATGGGGATTTTACTTATATAATTACTTCTTTCAAAAGAACAAAAGAACAAAGACATTTTAAAGCATCTCAGAATAAAGGTTAGCTACAGGAAAACACCACACTTCCTTTCTTGTCCATGAAACAATCTTGAGTGCCCCAATTTCCACCAAGACTACCAAAAACCTCAGAAAAACTGCCCACAATGCCCTGCAACTACTAAGCAAGATAACAGCTGTGACACAATGACAGAATTTAGAGGGAACTGAACAAAATATTGCACAAAAAAATCTTTAAATAGTGAAGTAGTGACAAGATGAAAAAATTCTAATATTAATAAAAAATGAAGAAGTAAGATCAGATGATCAATTTTCATTGAAAAAAATAGGTTGGAAGATGGTATCTCAAAATCCCATATCTGTTGTTTTGATATATTTACAAATTATGTGAAAGGGCAGGAGCAGTGAAATTAAAAGTCTGCATATAATTTGATAGGAAAGGTCAAGACCTAAAAACTTCAGAAAAATTTCAGGACAAATTAAGCAACTGGGGAATAAGACAACACATACCATTTCATGCCCAAACTCGAAGTAGAAGATCAGAGAAATTAAGCACATCTTAAAATTCTAAATTAACTGTTTCTATTTGAGACAAACATGTACACATTTCCACAAACATGTCTACTCAACATTTAGCACAGTTAAAGAAGCTAAGAAGGTTAAAATAAGCAAGAAATAGGATGGAAAAGATTAGAATAAGAAATGAAAGCAATTCATCCCTCTTAAAGTCAGTGACACGTCTTTAGTTGGAATACTCTCTGTATCACCTTTCAACCCATTTCAGAAAACTATACCACAGAAATGAAAAGAAATCAGAAGGCATTTTAGAAAGATCCAAAAATACAGAGTTCTTCTTAAAGCACATTAAAAACAATGACAATTGTTTTAGAAAAAAGAAAGGAATAATGAACAAAGAAATCCAAAGCCACAGAGAATATAGCCTAGTGAAGAAAGTTGACAATACACAGAAATATTTATCATTACATACACCTTAAGACTTCAACTCCTAAACTACAGCACGAAAAACAGGAAAAAACCTACAATGGGAAAAAAAGTGAACAGCTGCTGATCACAGTCTATAAATACGAATCAATAAGGAACTAAGTTTAATAGTATGTATATGATGGAAGAGTGAAAAAAAAAAAGAAAGAAAATAGGAAAGAAAATATACTATTAACCATATTTTTTCTGGTGTTACATGATAAAATCACCTTCACCAACAGTTCCTATAATCAGAGTATCTGAATGCATAGTAATAAATCACATGACATTTGGTAATACATCTTACTCAGTACCTGATCTTTACCATAATTAAAATCAACATGAGGTTTGCAATGAACTTAACAAGTTACAGAATCAAGGTCCATGCTTTCTGATTTCTCTCAGTTGGAACCCACAAAGGAGCTAATGAGTATTTGATCAGTTCATCTTCATATACATATTTAAACAATAATTAAAATTCCAAACATTATGAAGACATTATGAAGCTTGCATTCCCAGGCTCATATACATTAAAAACAAGTATTATTTCAAACTCCTCACACACCTCTTCTTTTGCTTAGACATACATAGTGATGTTAATTGAAGAATTATGTACCAATTTTCAGAAGTCACTCCAGCTTTGTCAAGTGTTATTACAAAATTCTGATCTCAGGTTTTGTTTAATAAAATATTTCCACGTTAGCTGTATATCTGACCACAACTTTAATTTTTCATATACTAATATTCTTTTCAGAGTGTAAACTAGGTTCTGAAATTCAGAAGTTAAATCTTAATTAACTAAAAACAAATTTGTTGACTGTGGATCTATCTTAGAGGTAATAAAATATAATTAGCAAAAATATCTCTCATATAATGTTAAAATTATCCTGATTCAATAAAACCAAGACTTAGAAAGAAAATTGCTGTAAAGTTTAGGATCAAAATAGGAAAAATTTAGACATGGTGAAAAAAGAAACAAGTCAGAGAGAGACACTTAGATCTCCAGTATTGCTAAGCTATCCATCTTAGAGGAAAACACATTTTTTGATCCTACACTGACTCATCCTTCCTGAGACATGGGCAGTTTGGATCACATTACAAGTGCATCACCACTTCACGAGTGCAAGGCCAGAACTTCACAAACAGCAACATCATTTGAGTGAATGCATGTACCAAGATGCCTCCTGCTCCCATATTAGGGATGAACTTGTTGAAAGAGAGCTGTGATCCTACTTTAGCTCTGCTGTTTAGTGACAAAGAGATCCACGGTGAGGCGACATGTCAAAGAAATGGAATTATTGCATCTAACCAACCTTCCCTTGTTCAAGAATGTGTCAGTAAAGTTTCTGCTCTGATCTGCAAGCACAGATCTCCCTGGATAGCAGACATCAAAAGCGCCCATCTTATTAGCCAAAGAAATGAGTTTTTGATGTTGATAACACCTAGGTCAAAATGCTGCCCTCTTTTTCAAAAGTCAGGGTTACTTTCTGCTTCAAGGCTAAGTAACTTGTAAGATTCTGAAGCAGGCAGCAAATACTCCCGTGGGACTAAAAGAGGTGTTTCAAGGTCCTAAGCACTAAACAGTTTTTGAAATAAAGTTGCTGATGTTTGTAATCTAAATAAACTGAAAATGACACAACCAACTCATATTATTTTAATCAGGGGCAGCTCTTAACTATGGCATATAGAGTACCATAAACAGTAAACAAAACAACCACAGTTATTAATTCCAATTATTTCTTGAAGAACTTAAAATTTAAAACCAAGAGAAAATGTCTACAGCTACTATGACCTCTTCTTTATGTATCTTGGAGAATGGGTCCTTTCACAGAGGTGACCAGGATAACTTACTCCCAAATTCTACTGTGTGTCGTGTTTCATTCAAACATATCTTACTAAAGAAGTTGACATTTAGTTTAAATAGAATAAAAATTCTTCCTATTTGGTACATCAAATGAAAATGTCACTCATGGTACCTTCTGCTCTCTCAGTTGCTTGAAAATTTTGTTTTGGACTTCATGGTAGACAAGCCTACAAAAGAGATTTCACTGACTGAATGCAAGCATTACAATGGGCAATGTGTAAGTATACTGGTTTGGGCTGGGATCCAGTTAATTTTCTTCAGAGCAGCAGGAATGAGGCTATGTTGGGGTTTTTGCTTGAAATGGTGTTGTTTCCACACAGGAATGTTAGCAGGGCTTACACAGAGTCTTTTCTGCACCTCACCCTACCAGTGAGCAGGCTAGGGGTGCACAAGGAGTAGGTGGGGGACACAGCCAAGACAGATGACCCCAACTGACCAAAGGGATATCCCACACCATATGGCATCATGCTCAGCATATCAAGTTGCAGGGAGGAAGGGACTGTTTGTTTGTCAGTGATGGTATTTGCCTTCTCAAGCAAATGCCAGATGTGATGGATCTCAGCTTTCATGGAGATGGCTGAACATCTGCCTGCGCATGGAAGTGGTAAATTAATTTCTTGCTTTGTTTTCCTTGTGTATATGGCTTCTTCTTTTTCTCTTAAACTGTCTTTATTTCCATTAGTGACTTTTTTCATTTTTACCCTTCTGATTCTCCACACTATCCTGGCTCAGGGGAAGTGAGTGAGACTATGTGTAGGGCTCAGGTGCCCACTGAGGTTAAACCATGACAATCAGTTATTCACATCGCTTACCTTTTGTCTTTTTAGAAAGTCTGGCTGTGTGCTGCTGGCTTGTAAACAATGAAAATGACAAAGTTTATTTCTGCTAGTAACAACCTCTGGAGTTCAATGATTTCTTGGCAGAGATGGGTTGGTCTATGGCATAAGATTCTTAGACATATACAGATGAGAATGTCCTTTGGCAAATGGGGATTCACTGAGCAGAAGTGAACAACAGTTCTTACAGGTATTACACCTGTGCTGGTGGGAAGAGTAGCTCTCGTAGCTCACATTCATATTTAAATGCTTAGAGAAAGACTGTGACAGCACTGTGGAATCACCCAGTAGTCTTGCAGACACAGCCCATCTCCTTGAGGAATCTAATGCTGCTGCCAGGAACTTAATGAGATTCCACTGTTAGTCCAATAAACAGAATTGTCCTCCACAAATGACCTTCTCTACAAAACATCAGTATGTTGCATTCACAGTACTTCCTGTGAGCTGAATGGATCAGTGTATGGAAACAGAGATCCTGCAGAAAGAGGATGTCAGTGTCCTCATTTTGAAGGGACATGGCAGTAACCTGAGATGATACATGGATCCGTAGATAACAGACACCCTTTAAAGTCCTCGTTTCTTTAAAAAATAAGAAATTAGGTAACAAGAAACATTTCTTCAGCTCTGTAAGTGCTCCTTTACAGCTCTTAGGTAAACTAATGAGGTCAACTCTATAGTAACTTCAAATGAAAATGATCCTTTAGAAGAAACGGGGAATGGGAAATGGACAATCCCTTGCAATGATTGTGCTGGATGGGAAATTGGAATTTACTGAAATTAGGTTACCAAGGACACCAGTTTGCACACACAATTCAATTATTAGCATTCATCTTACTGCCTTGAATGAAGCATCAGTGATCAGGACATGCTTTCAACCCCTGCTGAACATGAAGCACTTTTTAACATCAACTCTCTGGAATATGAGAACGGTGCATGCTGACCCAACTCAGGTAGTGCAGAGCACACCTTGAAATATGAAACTGGCCTATAAATTCCTAGTGAATCCCGATAGTTCTGAATGAATAACATGGACCAAATTTCATGACTTACTAAGAAATTCTTATACTCCATAATTAACATGCACAGTTTTTTAAATACCTGATATTTGAAGAACAGGTGCTGTCACATGGCTGTGCTACCGAAATGTCTGCTATGGCCACTCAAGATATTTCAAAGATTTATTACTGCCTTTCAATTATTCCTATGAGTTTTCCTCATCTCAAATGAAAAAGAAAACACCACTGTGTCACTTGCTACTTTGCCAGATAAAAGCTGGCAATGATCCATGGGCATATGCAGCAAAGTCGAGTGAAACCTCCCAACAAACATCGAATACTTGATATTTTTGTTCTTTGGCATGGTTATTCATGGTGCTAACTCTTTGTCTATTCAGAGATAGAAAGGAAGGATTATTTGTCAGTGACTGGCCATTAGTGGTGTCCAATTGTTACTATAGCTCTACTTGGTAATCCAGGGGTTAATAACCTGACAAGAGGTTACAGCAAGGAAACTCCAACATAAGCCACAGCCACATAGAAGCTACCTCGTAATCCAATAAAGTAATTTTGTTGGTGTTGGGGGTTGGATGTGTTTCTTTTGTGTTTGTGGAATTTTTTCCTGATGGTTTGCTAGGTAACTAATTGCTGGGTACTTTATGGATACTTGACTTAAACAAAGGAGGCAGCAGGTTTCTCCGGGGGAACAGCAGTGAACGGCAGTTTGGTCCGAGGACACCGTTCCGAAAGGACTGGAGTACCAGGGGACCCTGCTTGTTCTCTCGCTCTCCACTGGATTTCTCTCCAGAGGAAGACTGAACACATTTTTCTCCACCATCGGACTTTCCTACAGGACTATTTCACTTCATAGAACTGCATTTACTGCTCAAGGACTGCTTTCACCGCCCTGATACCCAGAGTGTCAGGTCACATCCCTGACTCTGTCAGGGCATTTTCTGAGGTTTTGTTGTTTCTTTGTTTTTGCTTGTCTCTTAGTGCTATTACATTTGTATTTGTCTTTGCTTTGTCTAATATTCCTAGTAAAGAACTGTTATTCCCACTCCCAAATCTTTGCCTGAGAGCCTCCAATTGCAAAATTATAATAATCTGAGGGAGGGGGTTCACATTCTCTATTCAAAGGGAGATTCCAGCTTTTGCTGGCAGGTACCCGTCTTTCAAACCAAGACAGTTGGTTTGATTAAAAAAAAGGTAGTAAAGGTATTTTGATAAATTCCAGTAATTTTTGCAGTGAGTAAGAATGACAGCAGAATGTCCTCTCAAAGGGATTAAAAATCCATCAGTAAGCAGTATGAGGCAAAACTGGCACGCTTTAGGAGTTGATTCATGGAACTTTATATTTGAATATAATTCTGGACGTCATTTCTTCCTTATTCTGCTAATGCAAGCTAAGACAAAAGCGGCAAACACTTATGTATAATTCTATTATTTTAATTGAAGAAAAAAAAAAGAGAATTTAAAATAATTTCTAAAAGCAAATTTTCTAGAGTTTGGTTGCCTCTATTAAAATCAACAGGAAATTATAATGCCATAGTGGACAGCTCTTACTTCTACTGACTCAATAGCATCTTAGCATATTTAATTTTCACATACACACATGCATCTTTTTTTTCAGATTTTTCATTAATCCTTTTCATTGTCTTTTGTGTTTCTATGAGTTCACAATGAAGATCATTACATATTTTTTATGTCAGAAAACAAGTTTTCTGAAAGATTTTATATAAAAAGCATACATAATGTTTGAAATTTTAAAAAAATCCAAGATTTGTCTGATCCTTGTCAGTCTAAAAATTGATGTTTAAATTTGAAGGTCCAGCGAAAGACAACAGAATGTGTTGTAAAATTGCATCATTTTAAAAAATGCTAGCAAGAGGTCTTTCACTCTGTTACAGAATTTTGGAGTTATTTTGAAAAGGTGGCTACTTTCATGGGAAGATAGTGACCTCTGGAGCAGAAAGAAAGAAATAATGTGCAAAGAAGCCACTGAGGTTTTACTCAGTAACCTGACAAAAATCATTACTAAAACATCTCCAGGAGGCCGTGCAGTCTTTGCCCTTTAATGGGATAGATAATATTGGGGCACTCAGTTTGCAACAACTCTCAAATAGAGATATGCAGGTCTGTTGTCTCTATAAAATCTTTATTAGAATCTAGCTTAACTTCACTGCTTAAATTAGTTCTCTGGCTATTAAAAACTAGAGATTCGCAATTAAATAATTGTTTTAATTACAAAGGTAAGTATCAGCAGCTTTTTTAAGATCATGGCAGGAAACCCCAAACCTGAGTAACAAACAGTTAAATCAGAGCACAATAAAAGTCCCAGATAATTTACTTGACTTTTAAAATTTCTGTTGAAATGAAACATATAAATAAGATAAATATATATATATGTAAAGATATATAAATATAGTAACAATGAGTCTATCTTCTTGGGATATGCGGTGCTAATTTTTGGAAAGAAAGAAAAAACCCTTTGAAAAAAAGAGGGTTTTAAAATAGACTTTAAAAATATTTTAAGTCTACTTCATGAGTTGCATTGTAGTGTATCTCAATATTTTAGTTGCATATATTTTAGGACATTAACATGGAAAGAAGACATCCAACTTAAAAAATAAACTGTTACTAACTTGATTTTTAATTAATATTTCAAACATATTGCACTGATAGAATGGTGATGTGTTTCATAACTCAGAACTAATTCATTATAATTATTATATTATTTGTGTAATAGGCAATTAACTTTTTCATTTTAGAAGCATTTTGACATGACTTCAGAGTTCCCCAAAATTGAATTCAAAATAAAATAAATTAGAAGAAACAACATTATGAATCACTTACCAAAAAAAAGAGACCATTTGAGACTGTAAGTACCTTGAAAAAGAGATTGTACTCCAGATTTGTACTTTAAAGGTATTATAGAAAATATAATAATTGAAAACATAATAATTATTCTTAATATCTGAACTTGAAGTAACATCGTATCCCTCCAGTTTTAGAAATCAATTTTAAGTTACCTGCAACTTTGTTCTACTTTGTTTATTTAGACTGGTATCCTCCACATTAGGCATTTATAATAAAAAAGAAAAATATGATCAATATTAAAATTAATAAATACCATAAGTAACTACATCAGAAAAAATGTACATCAACAGTAAAGAATAATTGAATCTTGTAAACTTTTTTTGACAGCTTCTGACGTATCCATATTCTGAAACACAGATGTCTGTAAAAAAAGGGAAGAGAACCAATGCAAATATCACATATGTGGCTTCTACCTTTCCAGGGAAAAATCCCCCATGAAATCATCTTACAAAGTCAGAATTACATTCCATGTATGCTTCAGAGACATTTATTAAAGGCTAGCAGCCCTGTCCTCCCTGGGCTCTGTCAGCACTGAGTGCCTGTATGTCACAGTATGGGCATAGAAAATGTAAAGCAGCCTTTGCTACTTCCAGCAGATTGCTGTTCTCTAAACAGGCACCTGCAGAATGGAAAAAAACCTAAAAGAAACCTCTGTGTATGATCAGGATTTACCTTGCCATACATTCTCCACAGCTGTGTCCTCGGATTCAGCTTTTCTTCCAGCAGAGGGCTGTGTTTCTTCACGAAGTCTATTTCCTCCTGAATCTCTCTGTTGGCTGTTTCTTACATATTTGGTTCTGTACCTGCAGCAGCTGACAGCTTTTACAATCAAAATGCCATCATAGCTCCAAGGTATCTCAAACACACATCCAATATTCTGTTAAAATATAATTGGCATAACAAAATGTGGGTATCTGAATGACACCATGAATAGCTAGTGAGATTAGGAAATATCTTGTCATAATGCTAAGACTCGCAAAATTTTGCTATAAACTTCTTTGAAGGCCAAGAAAGGACATTGGTGAGAAAAGATCACCAGATATTACATTAGGAGTGGATCTGGTTTATATACTCATACTTATTTATCCTAGTATGTAAGTCAAACAACTGCTCAAAGCTGGGGTGGTTTGGTTTTTATGAAGGAAATGAAAACACCTCGCCTTAAGGCATATGTAGAGGAGGCTATTATGACACAAGAACAGCTCCACCAAGCTTCCTAGCCTCCAGCTATGTTGATGTATGACATATGTTGGTGCAGAGAAACAACAGGGCAAGTACAGATCCCACATCCTCTTGATACAAAAACTATTTTCAGTTTGGGGACACTTCCCGAACGAAACATGGTTTCAGGAAAGTTAAACTAAAGATACAAACTCAAACCCAACAAACAAAACATATTCTTGTTGTCATACAGAAGTATTATCTTGTGACTGCGACACAGTCAGTCCTAACTCAGCTGCATTTTTTCTCTGACTTTGGCATAAATATCCTATGGGTCTTTACAAGAAAATAGTGACTGGACCACTGCTTACTGAACAGCAACATGTATTTTATCTTATTTTGCCTAAGAAAAAAAAATTATTAAGGGTGGTGTTCTGCAGCAGTTGATGGGAAATTTATTGGTATAAAACTACAAAGAATATCAGATGAGGGAAAAAATCATATAATATCTCAAGAACAGTAAACTTTGCCATAAATTTGAGAGAGTTAAGCACATCTTACTGATGTAAAAAACACTCTACCTCTGAGAAGTAGCTGTGAAATATTCAATGCAATCCCTTAAGTCAATAAATCTTGCTGTGTTAACAAGACATGAATCCAAAATTTGCAAAATTATTATTTCATTGCTACTGAAAGTTAGAGATATTGCAAGAACAAGTGGCTTCTCTATATTGTACAAAGTGGTGCCTAACATTAAGATGAAAGTGGTTTATATTGGATTTTTTTTCTATTTTAGAGAAAATAATTTCTAAAGATTGGTTACATCAATGTAATTACTTGAGTGTGCTACATGACATAGATGCAACAGGAACTAGAAATAATGGAAATCAAGGTAAGTCTGAAGAAATAACAGGATTCTGTGTCTAATCCGAATGGGTCATGCAAAATTTTAATCTCCTGGATTTGTAGTATTTAGATTAGAAATAATTATAACATCCCTGGGGGTCCTTATCCTCAATTCCATGTTAGTTTGTTTTTTGTCTTAAAGATAATACTATTAAAAGTTATAATCCTGAAAATTACAAAATTTACTCCAAGGACATGACATCATACTGACATAGCCCACTGATAAACCAAGGGAGAAGAAACTGGTCAATTTTCACAGTTAACTTAATACTGATTTATTTCACCTTTAAAAAATGCTGCATCATTGCTTATATTAACTGACCAGAAAATGTGCTAATTACATGCTACAATTCTAAACTTTTGTTATTTAAAGAAAATGCTGAACACTAAAGAAAAAGCAACAGAAATGTATAGCAACACACAAAGATAATTTGCAGCTACATCATTGTAAGTAAGAACATCAAAAAGTAAGAAGTAACACCTCTGCAGCTCAAATCTTGAGCTACTATACTTGCAGTGCTTTACTTTTGTAAAATTGACCTTTCAGTGCCACAGATTTGCTCCTGAAAGCATTCTCTAACCTGTCAACGATTTTTAGTTCAGAGTCTTCATTCAATCTCTTCCTCTGTTTTCAGGGCATCATAAACAGCCCATAAGAGGCAATTGCTTTCTAGGTGAGCAATCTCTGCAGACTGGCTGCACTTTAACACAGGTTTCTAATTTCCAAGTCAAGAGTTAGCCACTGACTAAAGCAAACAAACATTTTTCTCCTGTGTTGTTGGGGGTGTGTACTATTTGACACTTTGCCTTCGGGGATGGGGGTAGAAAGCATTTGGGACTAAACAACTGGCTCATCTGCATTACACACTGATCTTCAGGTAATGCTTGCCCATCACTAAACAGTCATGGAGGACTCTTGCACTGCCACCACACTCTGGACTGTGAGATGTTTGCCAAAGACCTCTGGGTGATGTGCACCAGAATATGCAGAGCACAACCTTGATTTTACATCTAGCAACTTACTGTGACAAATTACGCTACTTTCCTAAAGCCTGGGTTCAGGCAGTACCTGCTTTTGCCCATGAGCCAGAATAAAAACAGCAAACTACTAAGTAGCTTTTTTTTTTCTTTAATCTTATTGTGTAGATACCTACAAAAGGTAATGAAAAAGTCCTCAGAATCTAGGGTTTTAAGGATACATATCAATGTTACATAAAAAAAATTGTATTAAATATGTGAGAACTTTGTTGAAATGTACTGCATTTTAATTTTTCTCAAAACAATTTTTTTTTTTTTAATTTCTGGTTTAATCTGTAGTTTAGCCCAAATGTACTATTTTAGACCTATGTTTCAGCTCCTCACTTCTTGCCCCAAACTATTTATTATCATCTTAAGTGTCTACTCCCATGTTATTTCTCAGAAAATGCAGAGCATTTAATAGTACTTTCCATTTTTTTCCCAGACATTTATTCAAGTGTACCAAGTTCAGAAATGTAAATATTGTAATCCTTTTACAATAAACACAACTATATTCATATCTGAATTTTTATTCTTGGTAATGAGCTGACTGAAAAATTACAAATATTCTCAGTTTCAATATCAGTACCTTTTTGCATGGCTGCGAGGAGTTGCTGAAGCCTCCAAAGTGACATACAAACGATTTGCATGCCAAGCTTGTTCCTCCACTATTTCTCTAACTCCAAAGACTTTTCTCCCTCATGATCAGCCTTCAGCTGCTTAATTAGCTCAGTAACTTCCAATAGCAAAGCTTCTGTTTCCTGCTTCAAAGTTAACGTCTTTGCCATCTTTAAAAATACATTAGAAATATTTTTTTAATGAAAACTTAATCATATGCTCTTTAGTTGAGCTTCATTCTGAACACAAAGCTGGCCTGTTCACAGTAAGCACAATTCGTTACATTTCTGTCTTTAAAAATAGATTATAATTGTTCCTTATGAAGGCTTAAACACACACTCTGAATTCCAGCACCTTTCTCAGGATAAAGCTGACTCTTCACATCTATCAAGGCAACAGAACCGGTTACAAACACAACTTTCTCGTTCAGTGGGATTTTCCTCCAGCTTATTTCAAATGCAAAGCACAACAAAAATGTGCTAATATAGATGGCAAAAAAATTTTCATCTTTGTATCTTTGCTTGGGTAAGTCATCTCCAAATAACAGTACAAGTTCCTAATTATCTCAATTTTGTCAAGAAAAATTATTTAATTTAACCTTTCTAAATAAGTTTCAATTAATTCATTAAAGTCTTTGGAGTTCTAAGAATATTCAGTAGAATATCTCAACAACCCTGTTTTGCTAGTGATACCCCAAACAATCATTCCATTCTGTGGCATTTGATCTGGGGTTTTCTTTGGGAATTTTTTTGGCAAAAGATTCTTTGAGATCATCATCCATTGTTCTGATCTATAAAAAATGGGAGTTATATAAGCAAGGGTCCAAGACACTTCTCTTTTGATTCCACAGTCAATAATTCCCTAAATTGTTTTGATTAAAAACTGCAAGCATTTAAAAGAAGGAAAACTGCTTAAAATCTGGAGTGAAATTTTGGCCTTACTGCTATCAACAAAAATTTTGTCACACAATTTACTGCAGATGGGATTGCCTCAGGCTAGTAGTACTTAAAAGGTTGCACACTGGTTTAAAAAAATGCACACAATCTCTTTAATATTTAAAACTTAATTAAAAAATGCATATTCTGAATAAAGATGCAAACTATATGAAACAGAATTCTTTGTTGGGAATATATTAAAAATATCCTGTAACAGCAATATAGTTATTTATTTTACAAAAGAAACTAAATGAAAAAAAATTCTAGAGTTCTAACACCCAACATAACCAGTTTA
>WBNO01028263.1:0-131535 GCA_013400575.1 Peucedramus taeniatus
GGGGGTGGGGTAGAAAAAAGGCAAGACAGGAGGGAACATTGCAGGAGAGAGATATAAAAAGGACTGGGAGCAGGGCAGCAGCTATGAACTTGGCTTTTTATGGCATGGGTGGAGTAGACAGTGGAGTCCATGATCATTTTACCAGTATTGGTAGTTTGCCACACTTGTTAGTGCTGTTCCCAATGGGTCTTGGGGGGTAAAAAGTGAATAATCACTTTATGCTATTAAAATGCTTTATGCAAAAATATCCTGAAATAGTCTGCACAGAAACTCCTTAATTATTTGAGTTCTGGCACTTGTGTTAACATTTGTATTTTAAAATTGGAAACTGATACAGTGAACAGTTTATTTCCTCTCTATTTTCTCAAAAAAGGCATCTAATGTAAAATTAATTATAAGCTGGCTCAATTGAATGTAGACCAAGGTCCACAATTCTTCTACTGAGAACAGGAAAAGCATTGCAATAACCACATCATCTCTGAATGGGGGAAGGCTCTTCCACTCCTACTGACAGAATTTGGAAACTCTGTCAATACATACTTCATAAATATAGATGAAAATACCACTCACATTTTTAATCTTTCTAGAAGATCTAAAGCATTTAAATTTAAATTTGCAGTTCAGATGATGTATCCCCACTTGGCAACTGTAAAATAGGTCTTTTTAATATTCACTCCAGGGATATAGTGAGCAAAATAAGATTAAAGATATGATATTAAAATAAGATACGAGGTTTCTGAGGGTTGTGCTTTGTAGGCATGTTTGGAAATATTTGCTCTAATCTACTGAGACAATGTTTTGCTACATATGAAAGATATCTTGAAGATGCGATTTAGGACAATGAGCATACATTTTACATAAACGTGTTTTATCCAGTAAAGACCAAGTATTGTATTGAATTGATGAGTTTATTATCATGGCAATAATATAGATCATAGTAAAAAGATAATACAGGAGGAGAAAGCCAGAAGGATTAATCACTGCAATCCAGAGGTGAGTTATTTTATGTACCAATGAGTAATTATTTTATATACCAATGAATTTTTATAATGCAGACTGGATTTTTAACTCAGTATAAAAAAGTGTTGATTTGCAATCCCTGCAGCATAAATAGTACATTTCTTCATCAGTCAGCAATACTTTTATTACTATAATTATAGTCAGTGGCAGTAGGATTTTAGGCATCTTTATCCATATGATGACTATATATTTATTACTCAAGTTTCTAATGTTTATTTTAAATCAAGACATTTCTAAACATGCTCATCCATGCAGGAATACTCAAGGCCTACCAGGAGTTACAAATATATCCTATATTGAAACATGTCATGCTATTGTATTGATGAACGGTATCTGTTCATCATGGCATAGAGAAGGCTAAAGTTCTAAAGTGCTAAAGTGAGAGCAACTACAAAACTGTTCTTTTTTGCTCAATCAGTCAGATATAAATAAAAGTACCAGTGATCCAGATCATGTTATTGCTATTCCATCTTTCTCACTTGCTAGAGATTATCAGCATCTTTCGGTAGAGAAGAAACTAGGATGCAATGTTTTTAGTATAAGCAAAGAGGAAGAGTGAGCTGTAGTAAAAATTCAAGTAGCAAAATGGAGTTGTAAAAGTCAGAAAACAGTGTTCTCTGCAAAATTCCTGTAAAACTGGCCTACCACGATCTTTAATTTCTGTGCTTTTCTCCACCCTGGAACTGACATCAGTATCAAGTTAGCAAATACTTAGTGGCTTCAGCTGAAGCATTTTAGCTCAACTGCCCTTGTTGAAAACACCATGTGATGATGAATAGCAGTTTTTGAAAATGAAGTGCAGTTAATTCGTAAATCTCCACACAGACACCCTCTTTCAGACGTATAGTAGCCCCAGGCCAGTATCTGTGGAGGAGTGGAATGCGTACGGATTCACAGCTTTACTTCACAAGTTTCTTGTGTGATTCCACATTTTCCTCCCCACAGCATTTTATGTCTTTTAAGTCTATTGTGTCTCAGGGTTTTTGAACTGCTCATGCTATTAGTTTTTTCTTTCCACACCCTGTGATAGGTGAATAGCCTTCTGCGTAGATCTTCATACATACTATTGCAATTATTAATGCTTTCATTGTAAGTGAACATTATTTATGAGATACTTGTGGAGTGATTTATCTCTTTTCAAGTATGAACAAGCCATCAGGTTTAGAAATAAGCACATTTATATTCATTTCTCTGCATCTGTGATTGATGACACGACCACTGATGCTATACTCTGTGTGGGGGAACACATTCTAGGGAATGCTGTGTCTGGCCAGATCTGGAGATACAGATCTTAGTCTCTCTGTCATCTTTTGTAAGAAGATCTGTGAGGAATGAACATACAGGATCAGATTTGAGAGAAAGAAAAAGTGGTGAGGAATTCTCCATCATAAGCTTGGAACAGAGAAAAGATTCTACCTCACTCTGAGCTTTAAGGCTGAATAGTGAGGGTTTGGTTTCTTTTTTGTTTTGTTTTGCGTGGTTTTTTACCTTGTAAGACTTTGATTTATTCCATTGCTTTGATATTCCACAATTATGGTGGTTAAGAAAAACAGTTATTTTCAAATAAGTTGCATGCAAATTAATTATGTAATTCAGAATTTATTTTGATACCTCATTGTAGTATTTATATATGTTTATAAACAATGTGGGGCTTGCTTAATTATATTCAAGGAAGCTGAATTTAAAGTAGGCTGGGTAGAATCCTGGAATGTGTGAGTCCTAGGAGAATGGAGGGTTTGTCTGCATGTCTGGTTGTGAGAAGCAGGGTTTTGTTAGTGTTATGGTCCATGTTTGACATAGTAATGATGCTTCAATTTTTCAATATCATGATTGTGGATAGCTCAGGAGCAAGAGTTTGGACAAGAAAGTTGTGGAGATTTCCTCCAGTTTTATGCTTCTATTTACAAAAATTGAATTCATAACAGCTACTCAATTATGAAAATAATTGTGCCAGACTACTCATCATATTTCCCTGCCATATGCATGTTAAAAATCTTTCTTTAATGACTGATGAAGATGTTCAATAGAGACCCAATTATTGTCTGAGATGCTGAGGGAAAAATAATTTCAGTGTCAATTAACTGAGTTCTGCAGTGATGCTGGTATATCCTATTGAAGAAAAACCAAAACCGCACTGTTCTTGCAGACTGGTTGATAATGCTATAAAAATTAACATTAGCAAAGTAAAACTTTCACTTTGAAAGACAATGGAAAGCTTATTATTAATGATGATAGCATTTTAAAGTAAGATTATAAAAGTGACATAAAGCAATGGCAGAGCCCTTTATTCCTTTGGAATTGCAAAGTAAAATTTAACCCCCAAAATAAATACACAGATTTGCTAAGACTTGCAAGAATAAGAAACTTCTCCCATAAGACTTGTAGATATTTTCTGGACATTTTAACTGTAAAATTCTAGTTTTATACTGTGCTTCACCAGGACAGGCTTTGGAGAAGCCTTTTAGTTATTAATTTCTGCTTTAGGTTGTCAAATTAGAGATGTTTTCAGGCTGTGTCAACACTTGAGCAGTGTAGAAGAGCCCCAGGTGGATCTTCCCAAAGTAATCCTCTGGTATTAGTGATGTAGTATCTTAGCATAGCTGACAAATATTAAGTATGTTTATGGTGTTTTGCCTCATTTTTTTGGGGTTTTTTTGTTAAATTGTAACACTAGTATAGCAAAGGGAACCTCTGTGGTATCATACTATATTGTATTGCTCCATGTGGAATATACTACTGAAATATTCTGCTTATACCGCAGACTAATAAAACCTCATAGTCTTTGCCATTGACATCACTGCCAGTGGTCACTGTCCCTCCAGTGTTCCACTGGAGTTTTCATGAGTAATGTGAACATCTCTCGGTTCAAGACTTGATCGCATCATACCGCTTCATGTGAGGAAAGATGTTCTCCATACAGAGTTATGTATACACTTTCAAAAAATACGGTTTGAAAAACACCCCCAGCCGTCTTGATTATATCTTTGCCTACTGTAACTTAAAAAAATTATCGGCACCTGAAATTTAGTATGAGCATGGTGAAATCATAATGCCAACTCATAGCAGAGGCTTTGACTGTAAGCCTCTGCATCCTGAAGTTCTGCATTGCTGTATGCTTTGTCCCATGTCCCAGGATGATGCAGTCTCATCCAGCTGGCACCAGACTAGAGTCAAAGCAGCAGTGGTGCTAGAGACTCCTAGAAAACATTATCTTCTCAGACTCAAGTGGCTCCATGAAGTCTGTTCATCTGGGATATTCCCACAGAGTATCTACTATGGATGGAAGAGTAGGAGAGGGAGGGAACTCCTGATGGCTTTATGGTGGCACTTCAGTGTGAGGAAAGACAGGATGGACTCAAGGTAGAAACAAAGATGAACAGAAAGGGCTGACTCCATATATGAGGCTTATAAAGGAGATACATGTCATTGCCTCTGCCACCTGGTCTTACCATGTCTGACAGACAAAAGGATGATGAAGTGTTTCCCTGAGTATCCACTTGATATATCTGCTCTTTGGAAACCAAAGATTTGTGGCATAACTATCCTTGGAATTGCTGGAGTGAAAACACTTGATCTGGCCTCAGATTTGAACTAGACTGAAGTAAAAATCTGCAAAAAGTGCGTTGTGTAATTACAAGGTCCTCAGCAGCATCATTGCATTGGTCTGCTCTTACTGTGTTGCTCTACCTGGTGAAGACAGCTGAACTTAGGAAACCCCAGAAGATACTCTTTTCCTAGGTTCTTTGGGTTAAAATATTGACCTGGACTTCAGTTTCCTGTCCCTCCTGCACTGGAAAGCTGCAGCAACTCTCTTTTCCCTACGACAGCTGCTTGCCTTTCCTTCTTGCCAGGCAGTCGTCCCTTCTCCTTTCAATTTTTGGGTACAGGAAATTCTCTTTTCCTTTCACCTGCAGCAGCAGCAGCATTCTTTTTATAATCAAATAGTCCCTGTCCCTTACTCCCTTCAGCAACAGAATTACCTGTTACTTTTATTATTTACTCTAAATTATTTTCATTTCCCTTACTTTCCCACCCCGCCCAGAAGTTCCCACTCAGCTCCTATGTTTTCAGCTACTGGTATGGAGCAGAAGTGGTCTGGAATGGATGTTTGGCTCAAATCAAACCCAGAAAGCCTGGATGGAGCTAGTATAGAGGCTGTGCTTGGGAGGAGACATCTTCCAGCCCAGTGAGACACTCATCTGACCGTCTTTTACCCTCTGTGCCCCTCACACAAGTCATCTGTCTGCCTCAAGAGCATCTGGTGCTTAAACAGATGTTCTGTGGCTCTTCCAAGGGATCCTGTGCCAGACGGCAGGATCCACAAATGGATCCCTGTCCCTCTCACTCACTGTTATTGGACTTGAACGCAAATACAATCTAAATGAAAACAGCATTATACACTTTTGCTAAGAGGTACACAATGCAATTTATTCTTTTACTAATTGGATGAACTCTTTGAATCAAGATTTTTATAATGTAAGTAATAACTGCCAACTCTTATTTCTATTGCTTTTTATTGCCTCAGGCAAATATATTATTTTGATATTTAAATAATTGGCAGCAGAAAGTTGACAGTTACTAGAAAAGTTATAACCGTGAATCATCAAGTCAGACAATGGCTTTTTTTTTTCTTAAACAGGGGTGGGTGATATAAAAGACTTCCAGATGTTATTTTGTTCGTGTCCCTCATCAGAAGAGCAAATTCTGGCCCAAGCAGGTAGTATTTCTCAAATATTGATAATCAGAAATTCTTCCTGACATATCCCAAAGTTCACTAAACACTCTCCACAGGGTGTGCGTGGTAATCTGAATCATTCTGCCGTCTACCCAAGAGCAGCATGATCCTAAGTGGAACTGATGGTTCCATTTCAGTGCTGTTCATATGCTTTTACAGTGAGATGAGCAGACTACACAGGCCTGAGTTGCCTTGTGGATATTCAGGATTGTGCTTGGTTATGAGGAAGACAATGGAGATAGTGAAGGTAGTGTGTCCCTAAAATTGAGTGCAAAGCAAACTGATGGGAAGTGCTTCATGAAGTTCAATTCACAATTTACAAAAAAATTATGTACATAAGGATCTTGTCTTGGTAGGAACAGTCTCCATCATCTTCTTTATTCATGGCAATTTATTTTGATAGACAGAAGATGAAAAAAGTGTGAAAACAATAAGCATTGTTATTGCTCAGTAGTATTTTGGTCATTAATTAGAGAATGTTTTAAAATTTGAAGTGGTGGGAATGCAGTTACCAAAAAAGCATTTTGTTCCAGTGTGCAGGGACATTTAAAGCCAGCTGGTATTAACATAGCAACTTTGTACACTTTTACAGTCTGCTTGTCAACTCTAATGCTCAGAGTTCAGAATGTGTTTTTCTTTTAAGTGTAAATATCTATCTCACAACTTATACAAGGCAGCTGGTGACTTGCTGGTTTGATGAACAGTTGTAAGGCTTGTCTGTCAATAGTCACTGAATCATTCAGGTTGGAAAAGACCTCCAAGATCATTGAATCCAACCTGTGATCCAACACCACCTTGTCAACTAGATCATGGGACTAGGTGCCACAACCAGCAGTTTCTTGAAGACTTTCAGGGATGATGACTCCACCACCTCCCTGGGCAACCTTTTCCAATGCCCGACAACCCTTCCTGTGAAGAAATTCTTCCTGATGTCCAGCCTGGACCTCTCTTGGCACAGCATTTCCCCTTATCCTGTCACTGGTTGCCTGACTTAGAAGAGGCTGACCTCCACCTGGCTACAACCTCCTCTTAGGCAGTTGTAGGGAGTGATAAGGCCCCTCCTGAGCATCCTTTTCTCCAGGCTGAACATCCCCAGCTGCCTCAGCTGCTCCTCACAGGACTTGTGCTCCAGACCCTTCACCAGCTCTGTTCTCTGGACACACTTCAGCACCTAAATGTCTTTCTTGTAGTGAGGAGCCCAGAGCTGAACACAGGATTTGAGGTGTGGCCTCACCTTTGAGGCCACCTCACCACTGACCTCACTAGTGCCTCACAGTACAGGTGGATGGATGATGCCCTGGTCCTGCTGGCCACACTCTTACTGACACAGACCAGCATCAATAATAACCTAGGAACAAGCAGATAATGTGTTCTGTCAGGTGTTTGTTAAACACCTTCTACATAAATGCCATTTGAACTTTGTTGCTGTTTATAGAAAGTTTTGCTGAAACACACGCTCCAATTTAAGCAAGCAGGACTGTGTTTGATATGACATATAAGAATAAACACCTCTATGCAAAATAACATTCTAAACATTATAAGAGAGTAGGTAATTCCAAGAGGTATGTTGAGAGAGCAGTGAGGATATACGTGTGCAGTGATTTCACTGGTGCACTGAGATTTGTTATATAGCTGAGAACAGTGCTGCTTAGAAAGCAGGATAATAAAGTACATTGTGCTTTTGTATTGGTGTTTTGCCCCCAGTTTTGCTTCATATGCTGGTAAATGTTGACAGTCATACCTAAAGGTTAATACCTGTTACAGCACTGTCAGGAATGTTTTTCAGGTTGGAAGGGATGTCTTGAGATCTGAGCAAGGATTTTAAACTGAGGAGTAGGAGAGATGCACAGCAAGTGGGAGTAAGGACGAGTAACCTTGGCAGCATAGAGGAGTGCAGTTTGGATGTGTAAGGATGGGATTAGCTAAGGCACAGATTGAACTGGACTTGACAAGGAGTGTGAAAAATACTTCCTGAGAAATGATTTAAACTTAAAAGTATGGAGAAACAAGGTATGGCACAGGAAGAGTCGAGTTTCTTTCCTCCAGCGTGTTTGCTTCCAATTTGAAAACTTGACTTCAGGCAACTTGGAAGTGCTCTGTTGAATACAGATTGGTAGCAGGGGTTGAGCAGATTGAACTAGAAAATATTTTTTCATTAATAATTGTCTTTGCCTGAGTGGGTGTGATAGGTACGGCTTGGGAATAGACTCAATAAACTCAGGCAGTTACAGATAATGCAGTGGACATTTTTAGAGTTCCTTTGTTCATTTGTTAAAATGAACTTTTAGGTGAACTGGCACTATCTGTGAGTTACATACAGTATGTGTCATTTATCTGTTGCTTCACTTTATACCTTCCATGAATTAAGGAACAGTATCTGGCAGGCATATTTCATTTTTCTGATATGCTCTGTCATTTGTTTAATAAATCTAGGCATTTAGCAAATGCAAATGAGATTAGTATTAGGATGACCCTCACTAAAACTTATAGAACTCCTCAACTGGATTATACTCAGTTAGGTGTTAGGACTCTTAAATATTCATGTTTAATTGGTTTACTTTACCTTGGGGGATAGGTGTAGTAAATACTGCAAATGGAGACTTCTAATGTGCAGAGATACTCATTTTACTGACCAGAAGGAATAATGGAAACTTTTTCCATTTTAAAGATTTTTTATTTGTTTTATCTCCATCCTGATATTGGGATATTTCAAGTTCTGCTGAATTCTTACTAGATATAAATATCTAGATCAATGTTTTCAGTTACAAAATCTTCTAAGTACAGTTTACAAAAGTTGTAAAAATAACACAACACAATGTAATTGTAAAAATACATTCCTCTAAGCATTCTCATTTTTTAATGTAAACTAAGCCACTGTATATTTGAACTTAATGCTTTGCATTGTAGAACCTTCTTTGCTACACTGAACTATCTTTGGAATCAAGATGCGTGGAATCCGAATTTCCTTGTTTGCATAATGTACAAAGATTCTGAGCAAATTAATTACATTGAAGACAGACAATCACAGGTCTTTAAGAATATATCTGTTACTCAATCTGTAGAACTTTTACACAGACACTCAGTAAATGGGAAATTGGAAATAAACCTGCAAGAGAAAGGAAGACAGAAAATACAAGGCTGCTTGAATGAGGAGCTATAGCAACTGCTTTAAAGTACAATTTAAACATACTCCAACCTCCTCTTAGGTATCATTTACAGGAATTTAATTCTATCAAGTTCTATTGTATTTTCAGTTCGTGACTGACAGCTGATGCAGGCACAGAATTACATATATTTCTATGATGAAGCAACACTTTTTACAATAGATAGCTTTTATTTTCAGCGACTATTCAAGTAATAATTTCATAAGTTATCGCAACAGACAAAGTGCAGCATTTATGAAAAATAAGAATCTGTGGGACTTAGTTTGGTGTTTTGCTGCTTATATGTATCAGGGTATGTTTGCCTTTAGAATAGATTTTTTTATAATGCCCCTCTTCCACACAAGAATTTTTCTCTGCTAGATGAGATTTTCTAACAAATACAAAATCCTCTATGGAATCTTAAAAAGAGAAAATAATTTCTTTTCCTATTATGGACTATTTGATTATTACATCCAGTTACGGTATCTAAATAAATTGTAGGTATTAGGCTCCTGATCTGAATCACTGTGTAGGAAAGGAGAGGTTCATTTATATCTTTGAAGGGGCGTGAGGGGAACAAGCTTCCTGATTTAGCCACCCACTTTATTGCAGGTAATGTTAGAGTAGAGTAAGTCAAATATAGAGAGTTTTAGTAGATTTTAGGTATAGCAATTCTGTGTTTTAGCAGTTTGGCTCTTCTAAAAGCAGAGTACATCAGGAGCATAGTATCAAACACTTCAAATACTTGACTTGCAGGTATCCTTGGATTTTGAAAGTTATACTTCTGAACTCACACGCCCTTTTTCTGTCCAAGATCTATTGAAAATCGTGAAGTTTTTCTGTGATCTGTGTCTAATTATGATATATTTCTTGATTCTCTCATCTCATGTAGCAGTGAATTTTACTAACTGTGTTAAGAGCTGTTCTCCCATTGCCTAGTTTTGACTAGAATTAATTTTGACTAATTCTAACTTTCTTGTGGATGGTGTCAATCTGGTTGTCTGATTTTAAAGGAAGTTTTTGTAGCTACATCTCTCTTTCATCCCTATAAGCACTCAAAACTGTTTATGTTATACAGAAGGATATTTTTAAAGCACTCTGACCCGTATACAAGCCGAATTTCTCACCTTTTTTACATTGCCTTTGGAATCTGATTTCTGCTTTTACTTTTATTTATGTAGTTGAATTCTATAGTTTGCTCATTTAGGTTTCACAATAGTGTTCCATATTCTGGTTTTCATTCTTTGCTTTTCATGTGATGTCTGAAGACACAGCTGAAAAGCAGAGTTTGCCAAAGAGAGAAAAAAATAGACAGGTAGCAGAAGTGGTGAACAAAATGTACTTTGGGTGAACACATTGTTCATGCTGATTTCTCCTTCTGATAGCTGGCATTTGAAGATGTAGTTGAATTTTTTTATAGTAGAAACAAAGGTATGCATTTTACATGTTTTATCAAGAATAATTTAAACTATATCCAAGGTACAGATAATTGTCAATAATGCTTTCTCTTAAAACCAATAAGATTTAGGATCCCAGATTAAGTACACTGTGAATATATTTTTGAAAAATGAGCAATTCATATCAGACATTTTCACACCTTTCCAAGAAAGTTGCTCTTCTTGAGATGCCACCAGAACCTTACAATGCACTGGCCAGAAGCCATCCTCAGTTATTGCACCTGAAGTACATGGTGTTTGTTATGTGTGATATCAGAAAGTGCTTATCTACCCACTGTAAGGCTGAGGGAGTTTGTTATCGCCAGCAGCCTCTGCTGGGACGTGGTTTCATCCAATGAAATAAATGAAACCAAGTCTTGCTGATTTGTTTATGTTGAATCTATTGATGTGTCTCTCTACATAAGGTAGGACTGGCAACTGGGCAGTAGCTAACTAATCTACTCTGTTGATTTGTGGTGCTTTTTATGTTTTTGCAGTTCTTTCAAGAGAAGGAACTGATTCCAAAATAAACTTTAGAAGATTCCTCAAATTACAAACCTTAAGTACAATTGCAAGTGACAGCAGTTTGAATTACCTGACTTAAATACAAGGGTTCCTGGACTGTCTTTTTTAATTAATGTATGCAACTAAGCTTCTTGAATTTTGACTGTTTGGTCATAAATGAGTGCTATTCTATATATCTGAACTTAAAAAAATATTATTTTCAAATTCTAAGTTATCAAATCAGATCATATGAGTGCATGAACTGTAAACAATGGGTGCAGGCAGAATCTCACAATCATGCAATAGTTGTGCTTTGTAATGCTGCTTATGAGACTTTTCCGGTTCTTTTCATCTGAACTGTATTTCTCTTTGCCTAACACTTTAAGAAACTGAAAAGTAACTGATAGCAATTGCTGTTATAAATAGCTTCAGTCTTCTTGATAAAATTAATATCCTGGAGCTGGTGTGCAGTGACGTCATTCACAAATCAGTCTATTGCTTGTTTCCTTATTTTGATGTTTATTTTCCATTTTATATCAGTAATATAATCCAGGCATTTCAGTCCAAAACAGTACTTCTTGGGTGGTAAAACTCAATAGGTATTTAGTTCCATGTCTTATAAATCTACTAGAGGCAAATTATAATTGTCTTGAAATACAATGCTTGTCATAACTTATTACAGTTTATGTATTATCTATTGTGTACAGTTTTGGTTCCTTTAAGCACATACCAAAGTCAGAGCAGAATATAACATCATGGTGGCCGACATAAGGACACAGAGAATTGTCTGGGGTCCATGGCAGCTTTCTCAGAACATTATCAGTTAAGCATAATAAAGGATTGCTTCTACTTACTGATTTGGCTTTAGAGCTCCTGGTATTTACTGACTGCAGAATATGAATTTGATTGCCACATATTTAAATATTAGAATAGAAAATGTTTCACTGAAAGAGTGATCAGGCACTGGAATAAGTTGCCCAGGGTGATGGGGGACTCACTGTCTCTGGAAGTGTTCAAGAGGTGTCTGGATGTGGCACTTGGGGGATATGGCTTAGGGGTGGTTCTGGTGGTGCTGGGTTGATGGTTGAACTTGCTGATCTTGAAGGTCTCTTCCAACCTTGATGATTCTGTGATTTATTTACTTAATAAGATGGTAGTTGCAGAAACAAGGATTCATATACAATGCTTTTAAAATTTATTACTTCTCTAAATGCATCCTAATGCGGTGGAAGGAATCTAGAAATGTTTTGGGAAAGATGATTTTTGGCATAATTACTATTTATTTTATAAATAGCTCTGAATTTTAAAATGTGTTTTTTCTGGTATTTAGGTTGATGTTTAGAGATTTCCTGATTAATCATTTTGAATGTCATTGCAAAATTATAATGCCCCTAACTGATAGTTATTATCATTTTGTACAATGCCATTTTTTATTTTTGAGTTTACTTAAACAAATTTATTCTAGTGTATATTCATAAAGCTTTGAGATTGGTCATGAAGAAATGCACATAATCTAAAATTGACACTTCAAATTTCCATCCTAGTATTAGAATCCTATAAAAGTATATTGAAAAAATTAAAAGGAAGAATAAGTCAGATAATTTACTCTCAATAAGAATATATTCTTGGCATATATATGAATTGCAACTTTAAAAGATTTCAGTAGTGAGTTTGGACTTAATGATTCTCTCTGTAAAAGCAAGACCTGTGTCTTTAAAGTGTAGATTTTAGAACTCATTGCTTATATTGTCCAGGATAATCGTAAGAGGGCAAATATTTAAAAAAAAAATCAAAAATTTCAGGGAAGTGGAAGACAGGAAGTTTTTTCTACTTTATGTTTCTATAATATTGTCTAGTTTATATACTGTAAAAATGTGTGCTGCCATCAGTGTTATAAGAAAAGTGAAACACTGAGGCATGGACACAAGAATATTTTTTCAGGTGAAGATTAGGCTAAGCAATTCAGGAAATCTTTTCTGCTTGTGTCTGATCTGGTTATAGGAAAGGGTATACACAAACCCTGGGAAGATTCTGGAAAGGGGGAAATAATCAAAATGCAGGAACTTAGAAAGGATTTTTAAGTCCCATCTTTGGACTGGAACAAGTCCACAGACAACCTCAAGCAAAAGACAGCCTATGTTTTCCTAATGGACCTTGAAGGGAACATGTTGCTGTTAGATTTGTTTGACTGGGAGAATGGAATCTCATTTTGAGCATATAAAAGGGTGTTAAGCAGCAAAAGTTAATGCAAAAGTTCTTACCATGTAAACTTCAAGTAAATAATGGAAAGATAATCTCAGTAGTTATTGTGAAGGGGACATTGTGGCTGAGGACAACTTGGAGTGTTAAGAGAAGAGGCTGTGGCACGTCTGTAGTGCTGCAGACATAATTCTGCTGACTGAATAGGCAGCAGATTTATGGAAGCAGAACACGCAGGGTAAAAGCTGAGGCCAAGACTGGGCACAAGGGAATACAGTTTGTAGAAGACAAAAGAGATATTGAATCAAGAGAGGATTTAGTGGAAATGGAGTCAGAGATTACTTCTTTTGTCCAGAGGAAACTTTTAAAGCATGTCCATGAAAAGCCAAACCACACATTTATCTAATCGATACAGGCTGAGGAGATGAACAATGTGAAATCAGTGCCCATGTAAAAAGATACGTGCACTTCTAAATGCAGCTGTGAATTTGGAAGCAAATACTGAAGCTGGAAGGAAAAAATAAAAGTGAGTCAAAGAGAAAAAGTAAAAGTTGTGCTTTCTATTTGAAACCAACACCTGAATTATTTGAACAGCAGAACTGGTTTTTAATTCTGGAAAAGGCTTCAACAGAGCTACATTCCTTTCCTCTTTTAGCAAACAAATCTATGACATAATAACTCTGCAGACTCTCATAACTGAGCTCACATGGTGAGTGCTGGGATTCATATCTGTGCCATCCAGTGTTCCCACTTGACTAACTGACCTTTTCATGAGTATTATTTCCTTGGTAACTGTGGATACCAAGACCAGAACTCTACAAAATTAAGCTACTACATTTCTCCTAAATGTTATTATTATTATACAGTTTTTATTTAAAAAAGTATTGACTGTTTAAAATCAGTTTAAAATTCCTCAGCCGTATTACATCCAGGATCTCTAATGGTTGGATGCTATCAAGTTTTTTGCTATGAGAGTGGAGGCTACTTAGTGTTCTGTTTGCTTTCATTTTTGACTGCTATATTCAGAGAATAATCCAACAATTTTGTTAAACCCTCTAAATTATTCTTCAGTTTGTTTTAAATATTATTCAAAATTAGCATATTTTAAAATACTTTAGACATTTTACAAATGAATTACACAAGTCTCATGATTTTCATGATTCTTGCATCACTTCTAAACACTGGCAGCAGTAATTTAGATGAATATTCAATTTTTATAGGGAAAGGTAAAAATCAAAACCATTTCACATGCAGGCAGTCTACAAGAGAATCTACAATATCACCTCTTCTACCTTACTATTTTGGAAAAATGGCAGTCCATTTTCTTATGAAAAATACTAATGCCATCCATCACCATGAAAATAATGTTGGTCACTTGTTCAGCCCATGGATTTCAATTAGCTTTGGATGACCCAAATTTTAAAGTGAAGACTAAATGATGCGATAAACTCTTACATATCATGTTTAATCATGCCCTTGGAAACTTCTATAGATAGTTTCTTAAATGCCTAGTACAGAAGGTACTAGGGAGAACCCAACTTGCCTGTGCAGCCAGTCACAGACATATTTTATATTGCAAGTAGGCACAAGATGATTTTAGGATTTTTGAAAGGAAAATTTGGTAACAGTTTAATTGAAAGTGTTAAAGGTCTCTTAGTCTCTTCTGTTACACAGCTCAAGACACAACATACCTGAAGAATAGGCTTAACACTGAATGCTAATCTCATAAAAACAGATGTGTTCATAGCTAATAAAATATTTAATGTGCCTTATTTTTAATAAAATATCTTAATTATAGGGTAAAATTGATCCATCCGCTAAAGCAGGACTCATTCATTTTTTTTTTTAATTCTGTTTCTTTCTGTTTCTTTTTAAAGCTTTAAAATAGCCTTTCTTCTAAAAGCATTTTTTTTGTTATTTTACAAGTTTTATCACTTGGATATATTTTCATTTTGAGTGCTTTTGTTTGTATATAGACAGGCTATTGTGTTACGTGATTTGGGCTGATACTTGTTGGCAGAAAGAGAGAGAAGTCTGTCTTGGCAAACTCTGATTTTTATGTAAAAGAACATCTGTGAGCTCTATCTTTGTGGTGTAGCTGGACCCTCATAGCCTAAGAGAAAACTAGAATCTAAAAGCAAGCACATCTGTCCCCTTAAAACTATAAGGACTATACATTTTGAGTTGAAGGATAAGGATTTACTGGTGAACCCTGAGGAATGCTACTAACTGCTTTATCCGTTTGCCATGGTTTTGCTGCAAGGCAAATTGTGTGCTCTTTTCTGCCTTCCTATCACTGGGCTTCACTCAAGGGGTTTTTTTGGAAACTGGTTATTTACCCCCCAGCTATGCCATGGTTTAATCAGTGGCTAGTGGCAGGAGAGATTCCTCCATTTGATTTAACAGTGGAGGGATGATCAGGTGGGGGTGAGACTCAGAACAGCCATCACAGCACAAGCATTAAGGTTGGAAAAGACCTTCAAGATCATCAGGTCCAACCTTTGATAGAATACCACAGTGTCCACTAAATCATATTGTGAAGTGCCACGTCTACTAATTTTTTGAATACTTCCAAGGATGGTGACTCTTCCACTTCCCTCGGTAGCCTGTTCCAATGCTTAACTGTTGTTAAAAATTTTTTTCATAATTTCCAACCTGAACCTCCCCCCATGCAACTTGAGGCCATTTCCTCTTTGTCCTGTTACTAGTTGCTTGGGAGAGGGTTCTGGCCCCACTTGGCTACAACCTCCTCTCAGGGAGTTGTGGAGAGCAAATGGCTTTACTTCCACCCACACTTCCATGGGAAGATACAGTGTCAGGTGTTTGCCATTCCTCTTGGCTACTCAGTGAAAACAGACCACTTAACCACAGTAGTTTCCTAGTGTGTTTTTATACTTTCCTGCCCCATCTGTTGGATTAGGAGCAGGTTGTTCACTGCTGCTTTCTGAACCTCTGCTCACACCAGATTTTAAGACTTATCCTTCCTCTAGCATTAATTATTCAAAATTCATATGCTCCCACCATTGCTTAGCTGAAAACTTTAGGAAGGACAGATGCTCTATTTCACTGACTTTAGACTATGGACTAAGGATGACAAAGAAATAAAGAACAGAGAAACCGAGAGTTTAGATTAACATTTTCAGAAATTATTATTATTATTTCCTTGTGCCTTCTGAGTAGGGATTCATTCAGTTCATGTCCTAGAGCGCTGGTCAGATAAACTGTCCAGTCTTGTGTAGGTAAACATTGTGTAGGCAAAATACCTGAAGGAATACAATAGAGTGCAAATGCACTTTTTCCATTCACAGCAGTTTTGAGTGTGTTTGAGCATACCTGTGCTTAGAGGTACTTTGCCCATGGAATTATTCACGCTTGCAAGAAATTTAAGTTCCTTTTCTGCTTATTACATTCACTCTGTGAAGACTGCTTTGGAGCTGGAACAAGTTTGTGTTTTGTGCAAAAGAATGTTGAGAACAATCAGAATTACTGCAAAATTGATGTGTTAAAACCTAATATTGGTGTGAGAGACAAAGGGAATAAATCTTATTACTAAATTCTGTTGTAACTTGATTTACCCCTGCTGACTCCTCTTCTCTTACTCTCCAAGGAGAGATGTCACCTCATGTCCTTGTAACCTTTTGTCTCATTTCTGGATGCTTTTTCATCGGTCTGTGTTGGTTTTTTTTCCGTTGTTGTTGGGGTTTTTTTGTTTGAGTTTTTTTCATTTGGTTTGTGTTCTTTTGTTAAATGTAAACTAGCTTGGCTTACATGAAAGTCTTGAATTGCAAGCAATTTATATTTTTGCATTCCAGTAGGGTATAGAGCCTTGGTTATAGACAGGAAAAGACAAGGATGGACATAAACTGTGCCTTAACATCACAGAGATGTGGTCAGAGAAGTAGAATCTGAGTGATAAGATGAAAGCTGTAGGATGGACATTCAGGTGTGATTCAAAGATGTTTTTATATTTCAGTGTGTAACTTGCACACATAATTTTTATTATTTATTCTGCAGTCAGTCTCTTCTTGCAGAGTGATCAGATGATGCAACTTGAGAGCCACTTTGTATGCAACTAGCAAGATTCAATTAAGAGTATCAAATTAGGGAAATCTGTGATATCAAATGATTAACAATGAGCTTCTGAACAGCCACTCCCTCTTACTGTGACATTTGAGTCACTTTAAAGCTGCTTTGGAAATTCTGAGAGAACAGTTTAAAACCAATTACATATTAGATCTCCTATAGCAAAATACAGAGTTTGAAGTTGAAATTCAGTCTCTGCAACTGCAAAGTAACCAGGCTTGTAATACTGTCATTACTTTGGTTTGTATTTCTGTAACCAAGATTGGAATGTGGCCTTTACCCCACTGAACTGATTTTATCGTCCTAAAAGTTTGGAAGCCACAAGGCTGGATGTGAACAATAGCCCAGCACATGTCTACACATACTTTGTCCCTCAGTATCTCTTGGGTTTTGTTTACTTCTTTCCCCAAAGGAGAATTTTTGTTGTTGCTGTTGTTTTTTAGAAAGCCATATGATTTTCCCTCTAAACCATCTCAAAAAATATACCTGTAATCAAAAGGAATGTTTCCAATCAATTAGTTACTGCAGCCGTGTGCTTGTATTTCAGATTATTCACAGTCTGTAGGAGTTGTATAATGACGATTTTAATGACTGAATGTTGGCATGTGTCCATTTTAACAAAAGGACACATGCCTCTTCTTATTTTGGAGATCTGGATGTCTATTATGCTTAATATTACATATAAAGTTAGCACTTATAAAAGGGAAGGAAAATGTGATTTAGACAGGAAGAAAGGAAAAAAAAAGCGCTCACATTTCCTCTGCACTGATTTTTAGCGCCCCCAGGAGATTCAAATGCATCACTCATTCTTTCCAAAAATCTTGCTATTTAAATAGTAGTCATTATTTAAGTCACTATTTAAAAGTTTTCCAGTCCTTTTATATAACACTGCTAGTTACAATCACAAAATTGTATGTCACAAAGTATATGAAATTGTTGCAGCACATTTGTATGCAAAGTTCTGTAACCTATGATAGGGAAAGCATTTCACTGCATATTATCAACTTAGATGTTTGTGAACTACTGTGTTAATTTTTTTTTTTTTTTTGAAAAGTGACACAACCAATCTATATTCTCAATGCAATATGGTATAGAAAGGAAAAAAACTCTAATATTGAAATATACTATGTTAAATATACCCTAAATATGTACTTTTTGCTTGTGCTATAAGTTTATTGAAGAAGTGCTGTGTTGTTTCCTCTGTTCCCATTAGGTAAGTTTTGTAATTTTTTTGTAATTTATTTTTTTCTTTTGTAATACAGTTACACTGATGACCCCAGATCTCACTGGGTCGAAATGTCCTCTGTACTTTTTTGAAGACTTTTTTAAAATTATTGAGTATATGACACAGTCTACCTGTCAGACAGAGTCTCTGACTGATATAATCTCACCTGATCTTTAGCAGTGTTTTTTTTTTATATTTTCAGGGTTGAGATAGTTGTGTATTTAAACTTTTAACTGTGTTTTTTCCTTTTCCCCATTCTGACTTGCTCCCCTATCATTTCTCTCTGTTTTCTCTCCATACTCATTTTTGCCTTCCTTCTCATTGCCAGTTAGGGCTAAAACAACAGTCATCAAGTGAAACAGAGCTTGAAAGTGCTGCATTTCTCTGTTTGTAATAGGAGAAAACCAGCTAAACTGTGCTGAACTGCTTTTTGCTCTGATACTAGCCCCACGTGTCCAATGCAGTCATACAGATCCATAGCTGCTCTGTCTTTGCTTGGTGCCTGGAGAAGTGCAGCGGTCTGTAAATGATTTGTGTGATCAGGGTGTTATGTTTTGCAGGAGGCCAGCACCTGTTAACTCATTTTTTCTGTGGTGGGTCTGCTCTGTATTCTTGGCTAGCTGCAAAACTTCATGCTGCAGCCCATCGAAGTATGGAGAGATTCTCACAGTAGGTGAGACAGCAGAGAACCCACCACACAAACACTCTGAGGGGAATGCTGTTATAACTTCTTCACAAGGAGAAGTGCAGGAGCAGGCACTGATCTCCTCTCTGGTGACTGGTGATAGGACCCAAGGAAATGGCATGAAGCTGTGTCAAGAGAGGTTTAGACTGGATATCAGGAAAAGGTTCTTTACGCAGAGGATGGTTGGGAACTTAGAACAGGCTCCTCAGAGAAGTGGTCACAGCACCAAGCCCGGCAGAGTTCAAGTGTTTGGAAAATGTTCTCAGGCCCATGGGGTGATTTTTGGGGCTGTCCTGTGCAGGCCCAGGAGTTGGGACTTCAATGATCCTTGTGGGTCCCTTTCAGCTGAGGATATTCTGTGATTCTGTGATTCTATATGCTGCTGCTGTGTGGAAGGCTTAAATCCCACTTCCACTTGAATTTGTTAGTACTATCAGATTGATCCACAGCTTTCTGAAAACAGAGGCATTACTTGCTACAAGCTTCAGTCGACTTCAGACAAATCTTAGGTTTTCAGCAGGTCACAGAGTGCAGGTTTGTCAGAGCAGAAAGCAAGGTTCCTGTGCCCCTGGAGCATTTCAGCTTTCCTGTACTGATGACAAGAATAATTTTTTCCTTCCCCTTAAAAACCCATGGTGTTTTTTGCAAGGTTACCAGAGCGACACCTCATAGAGCCTGTAGGTACCACAGTAACATATATTAACATGAATACATTTCATACTATAGAATTATTTGGTAACATACTGTATTAAGAGATCACCTCTAAGAAACCTCAAACACATAATATAGTTTTGCAGGTGACCACATCTGTTAAATGGCCTATTTGTGCCAGTACTTTTGTACCAGTCCCATACAGGTGGCAGAACTGGCTGCTAGCTCAAGCATTAGGTAGCTTTTGGAGCAACTCAGAGGGCAAGATGATTCACAGGCATTGTGCTGTCACTGATGGCACACTCACTCTTGTAAAGAGCTTCAATCAGATAGTGGTTAAGTGCTGAATGAAAACTCTTGCCTAAGCTGCAGTGATTGAATGTACTGAAAGTGTTCTTCATAACAAACTCTTCATCGATTTTTTTTGGTCCAGGAATTTTTGTTGATCATTCGGCATGATCACACAATCAGTGGTTTTTTACAGGGAGGAAAAAAGATTTGGAGAACTGAAGGAGGGAACTGAACCCTGGTCATCTACATGCTGTAGAACATGTAGATAATGGAGCTGTTTTAAAGCTGCTGATCTAGGGTGAATCCATCTATTCCTATCATACTAGAGAAAGGAATCCTATTTGAGTTTTTGTTTGTTTATTTGTTTGTGCTGTTTTGTTGGACTTTTTAAAACAAAATAGTGATGTTTACCTTTGGGTTTAAATATGTGAATCTTAGATGAAAAGATAAAAGCAAAAGCACTAGAGACTTAATCCTCACAGACTCCAGAAGATTTAAAGTATTTGTTTGTTCTCAGTAGATTCACAGTGATTTTAAGAGTTGATGACTCTCCATTTTCTTTGTATTAGACTATAAGAAGCATAGCTGATCAAAAGTATAAGAGAGAGTTACAGTACAGCTTCATGTACTTATGCACAATTTATCAAGATTTGGCTTGATTAGCATGAATGTATGACCATTTAACTGCAGGGAATTAACTCAGATCCATCAGAGTTCACTAATTAACTGGTCTGCTAAACTACATTAGCACAATGACAGCTTGGTTCTTCCAGTGCCACTCACTTTTTTCAATCCTCATTGCATCCTCAGTATTAGATTTCAAATTTATTTATATTTTGAGGAGTATTCACTAATGAAAAACTGATTGCATTTTCTTAGTTCAGAAAGGAAGGCTTTGTGTACAGAGGTTCAATTATGAACCTGCTCTAGTAATTTTGAACCCAGCTACCTATCTGAACTCAAGTGCTACCTTAATTACTTATGTATTACTTGAAAGAAAAGCTAAAAATATTCAGAGAAATACTTTCCTTATCTTTTAGAATGATCTGCATAGCTTTCTTCTTATTGAGATAAATTGTTGCATTGATATCATGTATGAGGTGACACTTATCAATAGATCCTTTGGCACATGGATTAAAAATGCTATGTGGAAGCATTTTAAGAAGAAAGGAGACCTCAGATTAATTTGGACTATTACAGAAATGGAGGTTGCTTTAATGTGTAGATGCATGCCAGTACATATCTTGAGGGGGAGAAAATGCTTCTTTGTGAATCTACTGATGAATTCCTCATGGTCTGATTCAACAATAAACCATATTAGATCATTGAATTCTGGTAGTGGAAGAACCTCAGTCCCTCTTCAGAAAAACTGTTTCAATTGAAAGTATTAATTGAAGAATAAAATAGAAAGTATTGAGGTTTTCGAAGCTAGATTCTCCACTCAGGTTCTCTGAGAGCAAATAAAACAGTATGTGATGTCAGGCAAGTTTTGGAGGGATCTGGTATAGCCTTTATATAAATTGCAGCATTCTGTGGAGTTTTAAATTAGCAGCAGGTCCTCTTGTACTGCCAACATAGTCCTTTGCAAGATGCCTACCAGAACAGAGACATTTTCAGGACTTTTCTCTTCTGCCCATGTCTCCTGGTGTACCTGGTGTGCACCCACATCTACACTGAGAAAAGGAGCAGTGGGCACGAGTTCCTTCTGTTGGCTCCAGCCTTTTTCCCTAAGGTAGCAAGAATGTGCAGTACAGCACAGTTACTGTCTTGTAGAGTGGTTCATCCCTCTCTCCTTCTCTGTTTTAGTGGGAAAGGTGTCTACAGAGTAGTTAGTTTTTATTTTCTTAATGACTGTGCTTATGTGGTAGCAACATGGATTTTGTGCCTCAGTCTGGGGGGTAGTATTTGATTGTGGTTCAATGTATTCTTGATGCATCTGGTAGGGACTGAAAGGCTCAAGTGTCACTTCCCAGTGGTATGTAGGCTGTATCCATACTGGTAAGTAAAACAGGCCAGGGATGGTTCTCTTGTCCTAGGGCTAAAAGGCACAGCATGCCTCATCTCCATATGCCTGCATTCTTGCTTCCCAAAAGAGGGTGGCCTCATTCAGCCTGTCCCTTGGGAGCATTCCTTGGCCTGTGCTGTCCCCTGAACTATGCCCAGCCATTGTCTGGAAACATGTTAGCTGTCAGGAGCCAAAACTGTGCCAGGGAGCAAGCTTACAATGGAACAGCAAGGGCAGGAGCATGCCAGCATGCCAGCACATGCTCCGGCCCTCTTTTTGTTCCTGGTACAAGCATAACTGTGTTAATACTGATATTGCCTAAGTTTAGCAGTCTTTAAATCCTGTTTTCAGGCTTTCTGTCAGCCATATAATCAGGACTATACAATTCTATTAATTTTTAAAAACTTTATTTAATGGAATGTCAAATAATATTAGAGGATCAGAGTGCAAATAATGGAACACAGCAGTTTTATTCTTTCAGCAGTACAAGACGGAGGTAATACCTGCAGAGGCTCTCTCTTTCTGAGCTGAAAAGAGTAGGTGTGTTTTTCAAACTATTCTTAAACTGAACTGAAATGCATATATGTGAAGTTTCAATTGGGGGGAAAAAAGTAAATCCTAAACAGATTGAAGCAAGGAAATGAATGGTAAGGGAAATGTTAGTAAGTATTCAGATATCCTCCCAGTTTCTTAAATAAATGCACATTTGTAAAATATCAGATTACATATTCCAAACACAACTTTAACTCTGTCCCTGTAGCCATTCCCAGTCTTAGTCTGCAGACCAGAGAACCCCTACAGTCAGAAACTCTACATCAAATAAATTCTGAGTATAAGTTACAGTCATCACACAAAATGGTTATGTTGGAATATTTTTACTATTTAATAACAGACAAAGTAGATATTTTACTTTGGAATCAAAGTGCTGTTATGTGGATTTATGGTTTATAACATTGGCAGTGTTTCTGAATACTTTCTTTTCCAAAGTACATAAATATAAAGTGGTAAAAGTTTTGGTTTTAGCTTATAAATATAGTTAATAATCTGTTCAAACAATAAAAAATTCAATTTGTTAATGGCCAAGAAATATTTGGGGGAGTTGTTTTTTCTTTTTACAGGAGAATCATTTAAATCAACTGGATGAAATGAATAGACAGTGAATATCACAATGGTTTGGGGGGAGTTCATGGCACACCAGTTGATCATGTGGAACTTCAGTTATTAATCCATTACAGTCATTACTGCCTCCGAGTCTTCTTCAAAGGTCACAGTCTTTTTTAAGGATTTCGTTAATGAGGAAAAGAACTATTCCAGTTTGCTCAGTCCAGTGTGTGCAGGGCTGTGCTCTCACTCACTGGCTGCCATGCTGGAGGGTGTTCTGTGGCTGGAATTTGCAGTGCTGAGCAGTGGGTGGGCAGGAACGTGCGAGAGCTCTTGGGGCTGCAGGAGGATTTGTATTGATCCTCCTGTTCTGACATCCTGGGTTTTATCATGGTTACAATATAGGCAAACATGTCAGGCAATTAAACATGTGAAGACGTGGTTCTGCTTGATTATTTGACTTCCTGCAACTAATAAGGAGATTTTTGAAAGATTTAGTGCTATGCCATTGAATATAAAAGAAGTTTGGAGGCCTGTATGTGCAATGGAGTAAGGTGTGGTAGATTAAGTTTGTCCTGGCATCCATATTGAAGCTTCCCTGTAGGCACTATCAGCTGTAATCAGCATTCTTGCCAGAAATAACATTGCAGTGTCAAAGCCATGAGTGTTTTAAGGGGGGGACTTGTTCACTTGTTTGTTTAACTTTAAATTAATAAAGACCCACAGGATTTTTTTCCTTTCCTGGGTTGTTGTTGAATCCTGTCATTTTATTTCTTTTTAATATTCTTTAGAAAAATTTCTGGTGTTCAAATTACGTTGAAAATAGCTGCTTACAGGCAGAGTGATGGCCTAAAATAAAATAAAGTCCTAGCAGGATTTTGAAGAGAGAAAGAATACCTAAGATATAGTTTAGCTGTTTCATCAGTTATTGAACAATGTGCTACCTTTCAATTGCTAAAATTTTTGCTAAGACTTTCTTTTCTAGATTTTTAAGCTTTTTAAGCTTTTGTTGTTGTTGTTGTTGTTGTTGTTTTTGTGTGTGTATGGGGAGGTGGTTGTGATAATAACTAGAAATGATCAACAAAAGTTTTAAATTATGCCCAGACAGTCACCATCAGGTACTACAATAAGGATTCCTATCAAAAGAGTGAGTCTTGATCCTCATAAAGAGACAGGATAGACAAATTGAAATTCCTGAAGGAGTCCAGTTCATTGTGTTATTTACTACCTCCTTCCAGTGAGACTGTGGCTGTGAGAGTAAAGCTAAAGTCAGCACATACTTGATATCTGTGGTGCTGATTTCTCCTGCACTCAGAGGCTGGCTCCTGGGCCCAGGTGCTGGACCCTCTTCAGTGAATGGGTGACCCTGAGATCAGAATGGGATAATGTTACTGGGAAGGACCATTAGCACAAATCTAAAATTAATAACCCCTATGATAAACACTTTAAAGGATTGCCTTGTTAAAATCCTCAGTATATACTTAATGAGGTAGTTAAACGATCAACTGGAACTGTATTTTGAATAAAAATATATTTTCTATTACATTTGTTATCCTAAATGAGATGATATATATACCCTTAAAGAAAAACTTCTGGTTATTTCCAAAAAACAGACTTACAGTGGCCAATACTACACAGGGCCAATAGGTTTCCTGAAGAGTTATAATGATAGTAATAATAATTGAATTATTAAAAGTGAAGTAACTGTAAACCTTGCAGTTCTAATTTGTGCTGCTTACTTACTATGTTTCTGTTTTTGAACCATTTTCAATTCAGCAGTCAGTTTCAGTGGTTTTTAGACCAATTCTGCATGCAGGTTTCTGTACACATTACTCTTTCACATTGCCTGCCTTCCAAATATTACTCATAATTCTTTGCATGTCTTTCCTTCAGAACATGGAAATTAGCACTAAAGCCTTAGATTTAGCTTTAGAAAAGCCTTTTTTCAATCTAAAGGAATCTTATGGTGTCACTTTCAATCCCTCCTGTGAAAGTTAAATTTCTTTCTCTTGCTTCCTTTTATGTTCAGAAACTTGAATAATTTATTACCTCAAAGGAATGTGTACTGAATCCAGTAACCAACAGAGGATGTGGAAAGATTTATTGGGAGAAACATTAAGATCATTCTGGGCCAGGTGTATTCTATTTCTTTTTGTGAAATGGAAAAAAAAAGTACTATACACCTCCAGCCAACTTCAGATATGGCTGGAAGCCCATTTGGAAGACAGTGTCTGTAATTGTGAAGTGCTTCTTGAGATAAACTGAACAAAAGGTGATGAAGGGCACAAGGAGATTTGGCATTGCTGAATAGCAAGAACTGTGTTGCTCGATTTGGAAAGCAGCTGCAGTGTTTGCCATCTGAGTGGGTGTGCTCATGACTTCCGCTCTCCTTGTGCTTTATCCAGCGGTTTATGCCCATGGGAAATGAGGGAGTGAGCGCCCTGCTGAACCACAGCAGTGAATTCTCAGTTTGCCTTTGCACCCTTGGCCCATGACAAAAGGGTCTGAAGTCTCGGTTTTCCCCTCTCCTGGGAGGCTTCTGAGACTCCTTTTTCACAGCTGAGTGATCCAAGAAAGAGTCAGAGCTGCTTTCCTTTCGTTCTCAAGGTTATTTATTGTTTCTTATCTATAACATGTTCTCCCTGACCAGCTGAGATGCTCTCAGCAGGCCAGTCCAAGGCACACTGCCTGCCCTCCAGGCAATGGTGTCTTCATATACTATAAACTACGTAGACATTGTTTACCATTATTCCCCAATACCTATCACCTATGTTAGACAGTGAATTTCTACTCTAAACCAATCCCTAAGTGCCAACATCACCAAGAAGATGGAGATGATGAAGAAGAAGGAAGGAGGGCAGTACACACCCAGATTCCTCCATCTTGACCCCCCTGTACACTTCTTGACCCCCCTGTACACTTCTCATATGAATCTTAACATTCTATTTCTCTGCTCAGTAATAAGCTACTCATTTTATTCTACTTTCCCTGGTTTGTAACTCCTCACCTAAAGCTGGTAACTGTTTCCATGGCTTGAGATTGAGGGCAGAGGGGTCTTGGGCTCTGTGCCAAGCTCTCCGAGCCCCCTGCCAGAGTCTCAGCCCATCCAAAGCAGCAAGAGGGATGTCCTGGTTTCCCACACGGAAGGAGCAGGACCTCAGCAGACTTCCGTACGCCTTGTTTAACTGACAAGGTGTCACTCAAGCAAGACACACATCATGAATGTTTTTATTTTACCACAGTTTTTTAGAACTCTAATAAATAATTATACTGCATATTGGAATATATAACATGAATTTGTGAAGAGTGTAATCTATTGCAAGGTTACAAATTGTAATTTACTTATTTGATGATATTTTGGTCAAAATGCTAGGCAAACACAAAAATCATTTTTTCAGGAATGGTAAAAAAATTA
Source organism: Peucedramus taeniatus (assembly GCA_013400575.1). NCBI lineage: Eukaryota > Metazoa > Chordata > Aves > Passeriformes > Fringillidae > Peucedramus > Peucedramus taeniatus. The sequence continues at coordinate 26,494 of WBNO01028263.1, forward strand.
GTGATAAACTAGCTATTTCTAATTCAATCCAGTTGCCTCTCTGGCATGTTTAATTTAATTTACATAAGTAAAAAAGTTAATAAGAGCATTATCACAGAATCATAGAATAGTTTGGTTTGGAAGGGTCCTTTAAAGGTTAGTTGCCTTCTCAAATCCCCCTGCAGTAAGCAAGGAAATCTTCAAGTAGATCATGTGGCTCACAGTCGTGTCCAACCTGACCTTGAATGTTTTGAGGGATGAGGCACCCACCCCCTCTCTAAGAAAACTGTTCTATTGTTTTACCTGTCCATCTTCTCTATATCTAATCTGAATTGACTCTATTTTAGTTTAAACCATGCCCCTTGTCCTGTCACTACAGACCCTACTGAAAGGTCTGACCCAATCTTTCTTGTAGGCCCTCTTTAAGTGCTGAAAGGCTGCACCTTTCAGCAGGGTCACCCCAGGGCCTTCCCTTCTCCAAGCAGAACAGCCCCAACGCTTTTAGTCCTTCTTCATAGGAGAGGTGCACCAGCCCTCTCACCATTTTTTGTGGCTCTCCTCTGGACCTGTTTCCACACTGAGAATGTTCCAGGGACGCCTTTTCCCTTTCAGTTTTTCCTTTAACTGCAACTTCTTAGTCTCCAGTTCCCCTCTGTGCTAGCTGAACAGGCAGGTCCCTTCAGCAGTTGCCTTATTTATTAAAAAGCAAGTTTTGATATGGTGTTTTTGTATAAGTTGTGGAAATGGTTTCTTTGTCCATTAGTCCAAACTTTGGAAGTGTTCTCTACAAATTCTTCCTTCGTGCAGAATCTTAGAAAAAGAGGTGAAAAGATGTGGAATCAAACTGCTCCATCCTCCTACCCCAGGCAGGAAGCTCTATTTGTATCACATTTTACATGGATGTGAGTCTCATGTTATAGGACCCTCATCATAAGTTTACTTGATCTGTCCAATAATTTCTTCCATTGTATACTAGTCCTTTCCTATTGCTTCCATCATGGAATAAATGGAATAAATGGAATAAATGGGTGGATAAAACCTACTGTTTTATCCATCATGGCTATGGAGAATAGTTCTTGATTTCTCTTTGTAGATTCCCCCTACCTAGAGTTTTGTAGACCTTTTTTTTTCTCTGTTGCTTCACAGAAATTGTTCTCTCCTATTTCTCACTCCAGGGATATCTCCATGCCTAACTACACTTACTACTATTTTCCCAGTGCATAAATGGAAATCCTACTGGTAGCAAGAGGCCAACCTTTTGTAGTCCATACAATTAAGAAAACTTAGTAATTAGACAAAAGAGTCTTTCAAATATGAGCTGGAGTGCTCAATTAGAAACAGAGAATCAATATCTCATTTTATTGCTGTTTCCTGTGTTGGTTTCCATACTTGCCTATCAAAACCAGACCACTTTTTGAAGTTATTAGATACAAAAATCAGCCTAAACCATTGAAATCCCAGTGCTTAAATACCTTTGTGAATTCAAGTAGTTGGTAGACTACAGATGGGACTCAGTAGGTGCTTAAAGTTGCAGGTCTTTACTATGCTAGTCAATTAAATCCTGTATTTTGTTCCATGTTTTCAACCCCACACCACAATTTTTACTGCCTTTTAGATTTTAAAATTCAGTTAGGAAGCCAGTGACAGAATCAAGTTTTTTGGTGGTCTCTGAGTAGGTGGAATTCTAGCAGTTTTGTATCCAGGAGATTGGAGAAATCGGTTATTGCCATGAAATTGCGCTTCCTTAAAATAAAAGTTTTAGAAGTTTTTCTTCTAATAAAGAGCTTTGTTTCTTTAGCAATCATATGGTAATTTGGCATAATTGAAAATCAATTTTAAATATTTGCTTTTTCCACTTTTGTAAATACATTGTTTTCCCTACTACCTCATTTTTCCTTTTCTTTTTGTTCCAGGACCCTTTGCTGCTTCAGGACACAGTAAATTCTGCTGCTGCTCTTATCATGGCATTGATAAAGGACAGAAACCCAGAGCTTATTGGCCAGCTGTTGGTAGCATAAGACCATAAATCATGTGTAGCATTTGGAAATGTTAGTTTTCATCATCTGTTCACCAAAGGTCTTAAGTCATTTTATTCTTTGTTGAAAACTCTGGATTTATGCCATTTATTATTAAGATAATTTAATAGCATATTTTTGATATTTAAAATACAAGTCTAATATTATGTATAAAGTGTAAAAGGAAATACAAATAATTCTGAGATACACTGGGTATATACTGTGAGGAATGATACTGAAATGTTTTTTAAGGTACTGGTCATTTTAAAAGGTGCACAGAGGACACCAAAGCATTCATGTAGAATTGTCTTTAACTATGTGTGTGTGTTGTACTCTAGGACTGCATGATTTAAATTTTATTTCAGATAAATTAATCCTAAAGCACAGCTCATCTACTTTACATGAAATTATTTAAAAATTGCTGCTGTAATACATATTAGTGAACATAGAGTTCCTTACAGAGTGTAGCTTTCCTGACATAAATAGAAATACATATTGCAGGAAGTATTGGAAAGGTCAGGTTCCTGTTCTCTGTGGAATGAAGGTAACCTCAAATCAAAGAAAAGATACACATGGGTACAACGAGGTGCTAACCCCCCATTTTCAAGATGCAGTATGCTCTGGCTGTAGCCTCCTTGGTGCTACACTTCTTCCAGTACCCATGTGCCATCATTCAGAGCTCCTATAGCTCCACTGAAATAGGAAGAGTCTTAATTCATATATAAGAATAGAGTTCTCATCTCTTGCTGGTTAGCAGATGTATGTAGTAAACAGCAGCAAGGAGAGCAAGCATTATGAGCTCAAAAATATGCTGCACTGATAGTCAAGTGCAGACCATTGGAACAGGAAGATGAAATGGTGAATGATTATTACGTGGAGTGTCTCCAGGTATCACAACCACTAAGAGCAATACAAGCAGCATCCCTGAAAACATATGTCCTTCCCGATGCATCAGACCCAGGAATTTTTTCTCTCCTGCAATTTGTGAAGGGGCTGGGTTAGTATCTTACATACTTGATATGGCTGGAATAAGGTCTTGGAGAAGTATCCTCACCAGAAGTGTCCTGTGAGTCCCTAATTCAGTCTGTCACAGTCAGTTCAGCAAGTTTCCCTTTAAAAACAGCATCCCTCTTCTTACTCCCACCATGTTCCACTCCCTCTGGTGCTCAGGCAAAACTTAGGATAACAAACTTGCTTCTTGGTCCCTTTCCTCTTTCCCTTCACATGACTATTTATATCTCTGGTTTAAATCCCTTTTAGAAGCTGATCTTGGTCCCAAACTTCCTTCATTGTAAAATAAAATAAAGTGTTGTTAGCTGACAGTTCTATATTGAAAGCAGACATTTTCTTCCACACACAAGTCATGTGAAGATAACTAACAAAGTTCTTGTGCATCATCTGCTTTCTTCTTTGCTTCTTTCTTCTCTCGGCTTTGATTAATAATTTGTCCTTTTTTAACATTGTACAACATAAGCATTCATATTAGCTCTGTGTATGGCTATATAATAGGCATATTTTATTCATACATATATTCATGTCTGCTCATATGCAGAGCACACAAATAAATGAAGAACTAAAGAATTTATTACTGGTATTCATAATTTAACAGGACAGCTCTCACAAATAAGTTTTCTGAATGTGCTTTTACATTAATAAATTTGATGAAGGAATTTGTCCCACAGGCTTTTAAAAGACATGATGAAAGATGTCTCTTTGACTGTATTTTGTTATTCTTGTTTGCTTGAAGACTAAAATGCAATCTGTGATGTGTTTTCCCCAAATAATAAGGTGAATTTAGAAAACCCTTCATGTTTTCTATCCACTCTAATTTATACATTGTGATACTGCATTAACATTGGTTTGTGTGCAACATCATTTGCTTAAACAGAGCTTTTATTTTTTAGGGTTGTTTTACTTACCTCATTCTCCTAAGAGGATTTCAATCCAATTAAAAGTGATACCGCAATGAAGTGCTGTAATTAAAAAAAAATATAGTTGTTCATGAATTTATTTTGAAAAGAGAACAGACAATGCAAAAGAAAAAGTAAGTTTTGGGTCATCCAATATACTTAGTACTAATCCTAAATGGAAGATAATAAACTTTAATAATGTACTGTTAATCATTGCATTGTGGCTTTTTAATCTTTAGCAATCTTTTAAAATAATCTACAAACACTGAAAAGTCCATTTTGCTAGAAGCAAATACACCAACAACAAAACTACTAAAACAGATCACAAAATACTAAAACTGCAGTAAAAAAAAAAAAAAGAAACCAGACTGTGATTAATGCTATTGTGTATCCAAACCAAATTTAAATGGTTTTTTGGGTGATTGTTAGTACTTACAATGGGAATAAAGATATAAAATGAAATTAAGAAACTGGCTGATTGTTTTTTGTCTGTGCATAGCTTCTCACAAATAGCAGTATACATGAGAAACTTGGCAGCCGTTTGTACACACATGCTGTTTTGAATTTAACTAGTGAATCAGTCACCGCCCATATTGCTTTGAACATTTGGACAGAGATAACAGAAAGTAAATAGAAGCTCAGACTCTGCCAGCCTTGCTTACCTTACTCCTTAAGCACTCTAATTAGTATTCCTTGGGTAGTGTTCATCAGAAAAGAGAATGCAGAATGTGGCCCAAGAAATGCTTTTTAAAAATGCAAAGTTGAGTGAATTAGATTTGTATACTTAAACTAACCCACTTCATCCAAAATCTGAAATCTGTATTACTTTGTCTTCAATCAGTTAGGTACAAGATTTTCTATTCAGTCTTTTTTTTTTCTTTAGCTTTTCAGACTACCTAGCTTAAAAAAATGGCTTGATGGTCCTCTGAGGAAGAAAGAAATTAAAAGGATAGAAGATGATGGCATCATGAACAAAAACCCCAACACCCCAAAACTACACCAAAAAGCAAAGAGAAAGAAAGTGAGATGTTACATATTGTAATAAGTGGCATAATAGAGTCAACTTTGGTTGAGGTCTTCTCAATAATTAATGTAGGCTGCAGAACAAAAATTTTCTGGATGCCATGGAGCCTTTGGTGTATTCAAATTTGTATTTCTATGTGACACCAAAGTCTCATAATCTCTACAGTGCTGTTCTATGTGCCATCCAAAGAAAAGTTTCCAAAGACATAAAGTTTCCAATTCATGCTTGGCAATTTCTGAAGATACAGCAATTTTTCCTGTCTGTAGGTCATTCCAGCAGAAAAGGGTCATACTTGGTTGCTCTGTTCTCCCTGCCCCGGACACTTGCCACTTCTCACTGCTTTTTGTTTGGCTTTTATTTCTGAAGAAGAGCACATTCAGTTTGAGACCTGAAAAAGAAAAGCTTTTTTTTTTTTTTTTTTGTATCTCCTCCCTCTTCATCCATAACTTTGATCTGAAAAATTCTAGTTCATCTTATCAACCATCCACCAATGTGCAGACAATCCCTTCATTGCTGTTGAGGAAGGTTTGGGGGTTCAAGAATAAGGTTATGTTAACAGTATTCCTGTAGGCCAGAGTTTGGGGCAAGATTATTCCTGCCCAACCCAATCCAATTTTGCACCTAATTTTGAATAATTTGTAAAGGCACACAGATGACTTATGCCCTGCTCTGGGTGCCTACAGTGAGATACAAAAGGCAAAGTGTGTAAATGGGTTCAAATCTTTGTGCCCCAGTGCCTGCACTTTCAACTTCAGCCTGGTAATTTTTTATGACATCTCTCTCCCTCAGCCCATTCCTCAGCCCAGTTGTTTACCAGAATTCAGTTTTTCTTGTGCTTCTGGCAAGCACCAAGGAAAAGAAGCAGTCACTGACACTGCATTTTCTTCCCAGTGTAGGTTGATTTTGATTGACAGGGCTGTAAAGCACTTGTTAAATATTCATTTTCCTTTATTATTTCTTCCAGGAATACTCAATTAGTTTAGAAATCTAAAAAACACAATTTCAGCACCTGTGCTGAGGAAACAGTCCCAACTGTGAAAATACTTTTTGTGATAGAATAAAATCACTTCTCTTGCATACACAACCTAGGGAGCAAAGTGGCATTTCTTAATATATTTATTCCAAGGTTAATTAAAGTATGCTTTCAATATTTAGATTGAAATGGATCTTGTCATTAGTCCTGCACCTATCCCTGTCTCAGAAACTAAAATTATAATTCAGTTAAAATGCCACAACACTGAATTATAACACAGTTACAAAGATAAATGAGAGAGGAAGAGACTTGGACAAGAAAAAAGCGATGGGAATTTCAATAGCGTAGAGAAGCAAGAAGGCAAGAGAGAATATACCAGAGCTCCACCAGATGGCAAAACCTGCAGGGGAGACCCCTTGAATGGCACAATGGGCTAAGGGCTGCAGGCAGGAATGCCTTCCAGGGTCAGTAGCACTTCAGATGGCAGCTCAATAGGGCCTTTCTCTTTTCAGCAGCCATTTTAGATAACTGTCTCTCTTGGGTAGCTGTTGTTACTTCTGCATCTCTTTCATTGCTCTGCCTCCTTCCTTTTGTTTTTGTGCCTCAAACTGGTCACTTCAGATTTCATATTTCCTTTTCATTTCAGCAGTTCCTGTTTTCTCCTGTGCTCTTTTCCCATCCTTTCCACTGCTTCTGTTGCTTATTCTTTCTCTCCGTATTTGTCACTCTTTTTCCATTCCTCCCAGCCCACCATCGTCGAAAGACACGATCCCCCCCTCCCTTCCCTTGCAAGCCAGGCCGTGGTCTGGCATCAGAAGCCCTTCCTCGCTCCTGGATCGAGAACTGAGGCGCTTGGGCTTTGGCACCTCCGTGCTGCTCACAGCTGGACTGAAAACAGATGTCACTTCCGCTGCCAGCTGCCGGCAGATGAGCAGCAGCTGCCCGGGGGGACAGACCTCCTGCATGGCAGCTGCCGGGCTGACACTCAGTGCCGCCTGTTAGCTGGAGTCAAGCTGTAAGCAGAGCCATCCCAGGGAGGGGGAATGATCCACCCCAGGGCCAGACCCCCCTTCCCCTGCTTCAGTAGCCAAACCAGGGTTTGTAAAGTCAGCACCTAGTCAAGGAGCTAGATTTGCAAATCTGTCAGAATGGCAGCAACAACAAAAAGTGAAAGAAAAAAAAAATCCAGGTATGGCTTACAGTCGTGGTGACTGGAAAAAGTATGTTTTCACTTAGTAACCAGTGGTTTTGCCAGGAGTTGCTCAGAGACAAAAGCAAGGAACCCCACAACGCTGTGTTAAGCAGCTCCTTTCCACAGCAGAAACGTGGCCTCACTGAAGCCCCACTGAAGTCAGTGGGACTGAAATTTCCTTGCAGTACACTCAAGAATGCACGGCATCTCCTCCCTCCAGCCATCTTCAGCTAGCTCACACATAACCATGCTAGTTATGCTAGGGGCTTATTATTATTATCATCATCATCATTATTTTTATTGTGCTGCAGTTCTAAGTGTGTATTTATGCTGTACTCAACTCCCTTGCCATTTGGTAGGGAACATTACGGTCTTCATTAATGCCCACTATGTTTTGGAATTTAGTTGTGACTCCAGCTTAAGTACCCACAGGCCTGTGGTACATGGGGTTATAGAGACACTTTTGAAGGGAAGTTCAGAATTTAAAATCTCTCTTTGAGTACTCACTCTGAATCAAATGACAGCACAATAAGCCTAAAAGGGTGATTTTGTGCAGGACTAGAAAAAGACTCAGCCTCTTTTGGATGCTGTATTTTTTCCCTCTCTCCTGTATGCTATTAGGGTTGTGCTACTGTGTAGAAATTCAGACAAGGAAGCTGAAAAAGTGTTACCTGTCTGGAAACTGACCCTGTAAAAAGTGGCTAGCTCTCAGCAGAGTGACCAGGTGGGATGCCTTTGGAAGAGAAGGTACACTGTGATTCCTGCTGCAAAGGGACGTGCTGGAGGCATGTAGGGCTGCAGCAACAGAATCACAGATCTGCCTAAATGGTGACTCAACCACGGGGCAGCATTTTCTTAACTTTGCAGTTTCAGGTCCTGCCTATGTTGAGGGCAGGATGTGTATTTGTTATTCCAACCCTGTCGTGCCCCTTCGGCAGACAAGGGCGTATATCCATGGGTGAAGTGCAGGAGGGTCAGGCGCTGGATGTGGCTCTTCTCTTTGGCTGTCATGTGCAGTCTTTGCGAGCAGTAAAGTATGCCTGGTTGTGTGTTGTGACATGCAAACCTCTCTGAAAATGATAAATCTGAAAATGCTCAGAGGTGAACTGCATTCCAGACTGGTAGGTCAGGATAAGAAAAGGAAGGAAGGAAACGAGATGTCTCTCACCCCTTTTGGGAGTGGCTGCTTACAGCAGATCAAAGAAGTAATTTTATGATGGATATTTCAAGAAAAGCTGCAAAATGCCTTGAGTGCGCAGCAGAAAATACACATTACTTCTCCTTAGTTGTTTGGTTTTTTCTTAATCTTTAAAGCAACTGGCTTCACTGACTATGGTTTTTAATCCTGCTTCCGATTGTACACCTCTGTGTAGGCAGCTCCACAGCCTTGGAATGTGCAGGGTTTGTCCTAAGCTTTGCTGCTCCATGGTTGCTTATGGTTACTTACAGTATAAGAATGGTCATTACAGTGGCAGCAATGCACCCTCTGCTGGTGTCCATCAATATTTTATCCAAAATCTTCCCCAAGTTAATTATCAAAAAATACTTCTGATGGCAGAAGAAGGACCAGTATTTCTCTCTGCATCTTCTCTGATTCCCTCCCAGCAGTGATAACCTAAGGGATTGAGATGGGATGAAAAAACTCTGGGCATGGTGTCAGCCACAAAATGAAAAACAAAGATGCAGCTACCTTCAAGAGGAGGCTGGAAAACACCCTTAGCATGTGGGCTAATGGAAAAATGGGAATTCATGCTAATCAGGGTGTGTGGGTGGAGGATGGTGAAGCATTTGTTATCGTCTGGGACGGCTCCTGCCAACAGGTATCTGCCTCAGGCTGAATTTTTGGTGGTGGTTTTTGCAGACCTTTTTCATTCCTCTCAAAACACACACTGAGTAAGATTAGTTTCAGCTTTCCAGAAAAACCTAAATTACAGATGAAATGGGCATTTGAAACAATTCTGTGTTCAAATTATAAATATTCAAGTGGTTCTTTTGAATGCTATTTTGTACTTTAGTGAAAATCTCAGGTATTTTTCTTTATTTAAAAAAAAATTATGAATCTTAAGGCAAATTTGATAAAAACCTTAGAATCATCAGAAAAAACCTAGAAAATATTTTCTGTACTGCACTGTGATAGATGTGGTTCATGACTCAAGTGAGCATTAATGAATGGCTGGGCATAATGGCAGTAAGTGGGAAACAGGTGAATGTAAGCTCAGCCTACACTACCAATCTTGTATGCAAATTAAAAAAAAAAACCCCTCTTTTGAGTGTGAAGTAAAATGGGAAAGAAATCTCAGTAAGAAGAGACATCCACTAGATTCTGGGAGGATAACAGAATGATTTCTAGTCCATGGTTACCACAAACAAATTTCTTTTAGAACAAATCTAATAATTTATGTTCTTTATTAGGTTTGTATTTTTCCACAAGAAAGGATTCAGATGGATCCTCAGAGGATCTTTCCGAACAAAAATGCCATTTTGTAGATATTCAGTGTGGAAAAAAGTTAAACTTGTAGAAAACTATGTTGCAGCTAATAATGCCTTGGAAGTAAAGCACTCTGCTTTTCAGTAGCTCTTTCATGCCCTCTGCAGTTAAAATTCTGTTTTGTGTCTGTGCAATCAGTCTGTTTTTCCTGGTTGCAGAATTCAGTACCTAGGGTTAAGGAAAACTGTAAAACTGTAAAACACTATTGGAAATTTTTTTAGGTCGCCTGTAGGCTAGGTTGTGACTTTTATTATCCTCTCATATTTAACAAGCATTACAATAATGCAGATGGTCCTGTGCTTTCACAGTGGTGCCTCTTACACAGCAAGAGCTGAGAGCACAGAAGTGAACAGAGGTGCCCTCCTAGGTGAGATCCTTGCTGGTTTCTCCACATACAGGCATCCATCTCCACTCAGGTCTGGAGTTTCATGCATATTTGCTGTCAGGTAGAAGTTATGTACAGATGGCTGTATAAATTAATTTAAAGCAACTGTGAGTCTCATCATTACATGTAACTTTTTTAGCATTGCTTTCAGCAAGTGCTCATCATATTTTTGCACAGAATCATCTGAAGTGATTCATCCTACCCAAAACAGTTATAAAAGCAGGTGAGAAAAGTGTCTTATTTCAATTGAATGTACCTCAATTATTTTCAACTAATTTCAAAGACATGTCTAACTTTTGGACATACAAAATTGTGAAATAGGGCACCATAGCCCTTCTACTTATATTTGAAGAGACATATGCAAGAATGCATGAAAATCATATGAAAGAAGAAATGGCCAGTTTCTACAGTGCCAAAGGTCAGTCCTGAAGTATCTAGAACAGGACTCTTTCGGAGGAAAGAATAACTATGATATAATTAGGTGAAAGAATTAATAACAATAACAATAGCAGTAATAATAATAATAATCGTGATTAAAGGAATTAAAAGATGCAAAAGTCAGAAATGCTGAGAAGGTAATCTGCTATTTAAAACATCAAAGATATCTTATTTTTCATACCAATGACACTTTCAAGAGTGACTGCTGGTTACTGATTCTGGCATGGGCTTCCACTATGTACTAGAACATAGTAGTATGTTCTATATACCAAACAGGGATATTTTATATATGTTATTGAAACAAGAATAACTCCTGCAGCTCTCTTGGCTATGGCCCTCTCTGTCACTGCTGTGTTTACTAGTGGAAACAAAATTTGAACTCAGACACTTGTCTAACGAAAGTATCTCTGAAGAAACTAACATATTGCTACACACTGAGTGCATTACTTTGGGCTCCTGATCTTCACTGAGACAATGATGTGCCAGCCACTTTTAAAACAGTGACTGCTCTCCAAGGAATTCCACAGCCTAAATTAAGCACCCAAGGAGTGAGGCTGGACAGAGATGCTGTAAGGAGGCTGGGGAAGGCCAAGAACCTAGGCACTGCTTCAGGAAATATGAAGCCTCTTTTCTCCCCATTAAAGAGGAAAGTGAGCATGGTGCACATGGTCCCATGCTTCAATAAAGACCAAGAAATCTGTTTTCCTGGGCACTAGTCCTGCTCAGGGAAAATGAGAGCTGGCAGGTTGGTAAACTTCACTGTACTTCAGCCTCTCCCTTTATGCAATATGAATAATGGCTACTTCACAGCAGCATTTCTTACAGTGAATGTATTCATATTTATGAAGTATTTTGTAAATTGAAAACCATAAATGCTTGAAGGAGCTGTCTTGTAAAATTTATTACTGCTGAGATGATACTCAAGGTCCAAAAACAACTCTGTGTATTAGGGAACCCTTGATTAACCAGTTGAACCATGGAAAGAGTGTTTTGCCTGCATTCATTTTTCAGTGGCTCTAGAGATAATAGGTGGTATTGCTCAGGTATCTGAAATATAAGCAAGAACCTTGGACCACAGAATTTATCAGTGTATTGAATTTACTCAGCCATGTTTCTCATTTGACTGATTTGATGTTGTGCAGTAGATTTACGAATGCTCATCCCTGTTTATGTTGTCTATCAGCAACATGAATTGAGCTGAAATCCTTCTTGGACAGAGCCATTGACACTATGCTGTTAAGAACTTGTGTTTTTTGAAAGCATTTAATAGAGGACTGGACTTCCAACTTATGTGTGCAGCACTAGGGCAGCAGGGCTGGCCCATGTATGTGTGACCCTGCCAGCCCAGGCTGTGCCGCTGCAAACTGAGGTGGGGGACCCGAGGAGAGGGCTGGGGACAGGCAGCTCTTTGGCATTCATTTCCAGGCAGAGCCTTCTTCTTGATCCCTACACAGACTGCTGCAGGTACCTTGCACCCTCAGCCCAGCCTGGCTCAGCCCCTCCCCAGCCTAACAGGGCTAGCAGGGATGGTGGCTGAGCTCAGGACCACTCTCCCCCCAGGGACCATCAGCAGGAAACATCCCCACATCCCTCTTCATTGCTGACTGCTCTCTGCCTAGGGCTGAGGCTGACATTTGGTAGGATGAGGAGGAGACAACACTTGGGAATATTCCACCTGAATGAATTTTTAGGAAGAACATGTAGTCTACTAAGTTGAAGTGATTTCTCAACCAAATTGGAAAAAGTCAGGGTTTTTAGCTCATTTAAAACACATAGGCTCCAATCAATTCACCAAAGCCATGGCCTAGCATTTCTGTATTTCTATGCTGGCTTCAGAGGAGAGCAGATCAGGCTCTTGTCCCCATCTTGCAGCTGTCCTCTGTGGAGTGCCAGAGGGACACTTCTTCTTTCCAGAGGGACACTTCTTCTTTCTTCTTCTTCTTTCTTCTTCTTTCTTCTTCTTTCTTCTTTCTTCTTCTTTCTTCTTCTTCTTCTTCTTCTTCTTCTTCAGCACTGAAGCAAACTGCAGGTGCAGGGAGGAAGCTGAACAACTCTGGAGTCTTTGTGAAAGATGTTCAGCCAGGAAGACTACTCCATAGGCAAGATATGGCATTAAACAGCAGAATATTCCTCCCATGGTGCAATACACTTTTATAGGGAAATGCAGTTTAATATAAAAAAAAACAACCAACCAAACAAAGCAAAATATTTCAAACAAGCTGCACTTGGATACCAAACTGGTTTACTTTGATTGAAAATACTCAGATGTTTCAAAATTTCCTTTTTCTCGCATTACTCATATCAAGAAAAAAAGAGAAAATGCCATTTTCTGGCTTTTATATAGGTTGAAAATATTCAAATGTCAGACTTCATGGAGGGACAAAAAATCATCTGTGCCCCTCAGCTTTGCCACAGAGTGGTGGTGAGAGAGATGATGGAGAGATTGGAGGCAGCAGTGCAGGAGGAGGGGGCTGTACCAGAAAGGGAGGGACAGAGAAAACAGCATCCCTGGAAGCACCTGAGAGACACAAAGAAATAGGCTGAAGTCCTAAAATACTGAGCAGGAGGAGAGAAAGAAAGCGATGATGAGGTTGCTCATGCGATAAGCGTACAGTGTCACGTTCAACAGCCTTTCCAGCGGGAAACCCGTGATCGTCGCGGCGGTGAGGGCTGGGGGACTGCAGGGGTCGGGGCAAAGCCGCCCGCAGCAGGCGGGGAGCGGAGGGGCTCGCCCTGCAGGGGGAGTCGAACACCAGGAATGGGGAGCGGGCGGCGGCTCCCGGGGCTCCCGCGGGCGCTCCGAGCACCGCTCTGCACACACCGAACCCCTTAGCAGCCTCACCCTGTTAGCTGTGATCTAGGTGCTGCATGGGATAAAGGTTGGTCGATGGGTTTAGGGAATGCAAAGTACTTTATGATATTATGAGGTGGATGTGCGGGGGAAAGGGCGGCCTCCTGGCATGTACTAAGGTTCAGGTTGTGGGTTTCCAGCTAAGGAAAGACAGCCTAAAATCTCTGCCCTCGGATGTAGTCAGTCCCAGACTCACGGGTACCTCCATCAAACTTAAGCTGTATTAAAACTTTAAGTTTACAAGAAGAAAGTATATTGTTCAGCAAATCCTACACAGAATTTTTTAAAATTACATTTGTGATAATTCATTATCTTAAAAATAATGTAATGCAATCACATATTAATTGCTCAGCAAAGGCTGAAGATAAATATCTGTTCCACACCAAAATACTTATTCTCTGGTTCTCACTTGCCCTTTCTTTAGGATAGTGTGTGCAGGAGGTGCGGCCTCTTCCCAAGTGGGTCCAGAGCAGTTTTGTGAGTGACAATCTAGAGCCAAAGGAGCTGCACCTGGTATGTAGTTTGGGGAAACAATTACCAGCTCCTCGACAACTGCCAGAGCCAAGCAGGGTTTGAGGGAGCTGCAATAGCTCCCTGTGATCTCTGTCTGGCAGACACTGAAAGTACGCGCACATGCACAAAGGCACGTTCAGAACTGCACCTGCACACCAGTTAATTTATAGGTCCAGTGTTTAAGCCAGGACCAGTCAGTGCTATTCTCAGTTGTCATCAATCTCTTTATTCTTTTGCACTGTTTGTTGCATCCACTTATTTTAGGCACTAGTGCTAGAGGTGTAGTTAGTGAGTGCCTCACCCCAGCTCAGAGAAGACTCATAGCTCCAAGTTGATTGGACTCCTTTGCTCAGTGTCAAAGTCGTCTAAAGACCACTTATATGTAAGATGTTTGAATATCCAGTACATACCAGATCTTTTTTGCATACTTTATCCAACTTAAGTGCTGACTGTTATCAGTGCAATATACTTAGACAATATTCTGGCTGCATCAGCTTGCTGTATTCTTGATCTGTCTCATTAGATTAAATACAAGTGCTAATAAATGACAGATTCCCTTTGTCTGTCTGTGAGCACATCACACTTTTCAGACAGACTTTTTTCAGATTTCACATATTTTATCCAGTCAGCTCTTTGCAATTATTCTGATCTATTTGAGACAGAGATCAAAGTTTTCCACTAGTTACTGTTAGCATTAGCTTAAACAAGTACACAATGAAAATTAATTTTCAGTGGCTCATATGTAACATTTTGCATGGGAAGATCCCCAAGTACTTTATAAATGTTCATTAGAAGGGACAGCAAGCAATGTGTAATAGCCAGGGAGAGCTGTTCCTATTTTGCTAAGAGACACAATTTCTGAGTCTTGATTTACCCATAGCCTTGACAGTGAGATAGTGCAATTACACTTCTTGACAGCAGCACACCATCAAGAATTGCTGCTACCCCTGCCCCCACCTTTCCTTAAAATGTGACCCCTCTCCATAACAGCTCATTGGCTATTGGAAGACTATGACAATCCAGCTGTTTTAAAGGATTTAGCTAGGTAAAGAAACTAAAGGAACATAAGAAACTAACAAAACTAATTTTGGTTCTCAGGTACTCCAACTAAAATCCATAGTGTCCACACTGAAGATCAGGAGCTTACTACAGATAGCACTGTAAAGCAGCATGTGGTTTAACTATCTCTTTCTTTATGCTACTCACAGAAAGAGAAAACAGCTGCTGAAATTGCAACTCTTCCTTGTACTTTCAGTCATGGACAGTCCAGTGAAGCTCCCCTGAAGTTGGCAGTTTTGACCACCTGGAATCAAGTAAACAAATTGTTCATGGAGTGCCACTGGTCTCCACGCTAATACAAGGACACATTGAAAGCAACTGAGGAATCTCAGCTGTCTGTGTGAAAGGCCAAAAAGGCTATCATTTAATGTAATGGTTGCATAAATGAGAAAAATAAATGGAAGCAGGAAAAAGACATGCCTAGATATCCCCCACAGTATCCTAGTGGTCCAGCCCTACTTTACAAGGTGCTGCTTCTGAAGATTGTAAATATTATCCCCCCCAAAAATCAGCTTCCTGTGCATTGTTCTGGGCTTGCACTTACAAGCACTGCCTTCTGCAAATCTTACTATCTCACCTGCCACACAGGCCTGGCATGACTGTGTTAATTTGATTCTTCTATTAGCCTGGCTTCTGTTACTTGTGATTCCTCTGCAATATATTCCTTTTCATGGTGTAAAAGGAGAAGGAGCAGATACCAACAAATGGCTTGTTGCACAATTCTGAAAAGTCTCAGGAGAGTCCTTGTGGGGCGGTAACTTAGAAGGACATTGATACAGTGAATAACTGTGGGTTTTCTCCTCAGGAAAAGAGGTTCAATCCATTCCTTATAAATATACAAAATAGTTCGAGAGAAGTATTGATTTCGGACAAATTTGTCCTCTTTGGAACAATCTAAACTCCTTGAATGTTGGCCAATTCCTCAGGTCCTAAAAGATAACAAGAGCAGAAGTTTTGACAAATTATCCAAGGTACTTTATCAGATTTCTCCAGAGGAATGGACACCAAGAAATTATATAGCTCAGTAGTCGCCAGGAAAAACACTTTGCACTCATCTTCTGAAGGGGAACAGGATTTAAGTCACATGTACAACCTGTGGTAATCTCCAAGCAAGTTACTATAGGGATAATTCTTAATCATTCTCAATTCATGCATTGTTTTGGTTGTCTTGCCACACTGTAGAGATTTCTATCCTTTGCTGATCTGTGTGCAGTTCAGGGGTAGAAACAAAAGCAGCTTCAGAGAGGGACAGAACTGTGAGCCCACTGCCAGCACTTACCACTGCACACACTTCTCAGAATGGTGAAGGCCTTCTGGCAGCTCCTGGTCAGATTCCTTTCCAGACTGTCTCAGCCTCAGCCACACATCCTGCTGGCCAAACTCCCTTCTGCTACACCAGCTGCAAAGCTCCTCTTTCCTTCATAGGCATCCTCCCTCTATTGTCAGCCTCAAATCCAACATCTCCAGTGCTATATTATCATGAGCTTCACATGTGCTTTTCCAGTGGAAGGCTTCTTTCCTTCTTTTCTTCTTTGGATTACTTCTTTTCTTCTTTGGATTACTTTTTCCTGGTCTTCTCAGAATTGAAAAATCTCATTGACTCTGGTTTCCACAGGAGACCAGAAAGCTCTTATATCCCTCTTCTGTTTCCTAGAACAATATTACCTGCACCCTTTATTTTTTCCTCTCCTTCTCTATAATATCAGAGACAAAGTTTTTCTTCTCATTTTTTATACTGTCTTCTTCCTCCTGGTGCAGCCACTAACTTACCAACTGCACATGGAAAGGGCCCTCAATACATGGTGCTCTGAAACTCTGTGCTGCTCTATTGTCAACAGAAATCTGTTCTGATGTTAAGTTTACAGAGAGATCAACAGGTGCTGTTATAATTCAGAAATATTCAGTTTTAGAGCTAAATCTTAATGAAAAAAATTGCTCAAGAGTTGACTATATTTTATATATATATATATCATATGCACTTATATCTATCTATAAATAAAATCTATAATCTATATATAAAAAAGTGTCCAGATGCAATTCATGTAAATATATGCATATATATAATTGTTTGCATTTTAATGTCCATAGGCCTAAGAGAAACACATGTAAACAATATGCAGTTTGGGGAGCAAGAATAGAACCTGTCAATATTTAAGATGTTAACGTTTAAAACCAGACTGCAGCTAAGTAATAAAAGAGGCACCTTCATCAGACGTGTTCACAAATATCATGATAACCTAAGTCTGATTAAGCCAGATGTCAAACATGAAAGAACAGGCAGGAAGCTTCAGAAGGCTGAGAGCAAACATGAAGAGAAGGATCTGAAAGGCCATGAAGAGTGAACTATACTGAAAATGAGATGGTTAAACCTGAGTTATACTGAATAAGCTCCAGTTTCTTATTTGAATGCATTGTGTGTGGGTGGATCAACACAAAATGTTTACTCTCAAGACTTGGCAGACTGTTATCTTTCACCTAAGAACAACTTGCTGAGGCACTTAAAAACAGTACAGAACACTGAGGAGACAAAGTTGCCGAACATTTTTCCCCAGTAGTAGGTTTTTCTTTCTCTCACTAGTCTCTAACACTGTCACAGTGTTTGCAAAATGAAGAGGTGAGTGATGTGGTATGGCACACTGTATGGTACTGTATTATGGAGTCTTTTTTAAAGTTTTATGAGATCTAGAAAGCCATGTGCCAGGTTCAGTAGCAGACAGCTGCAAGGCTCTGAAGAGCTCTGCCTCTGTACCCCCATATGTGCTAAAAAAGCCTATTTGTCATATATAACACTATGTCTTCCTCTATATTCCTTTCCATTCATTTATGTAACCCTATAAAATGATGAGGATTTCAATTAATATTAAATATTTTTAGCAGAACTGCAAAGTTTAGGACAGTTTGACTTAATGAAGCTTTATTTGCTTAATTAGGGGCTTTCTACTGTACCTATATGGGGGATTCAATCCAAAACCTAAGCCACCTAAGCCAGTGGGAACACCTCCCAGGTTGTTAAAGGGTAGCAGAGCAGTTCACAAGGTGGGTGAGATGATTAGCCTCAAATTCCATGTCCTTGTACAGACAAACTTTGATTTTCAGTTCTACTGTTTTACAACAAGGAAAAGTCACTTAGGACAAAGTGCCTTGCTCAGCTGATAAAGTTTCAAAGAAGAAATCCTTTCTGTTTAAACTAACTTTGCATTTCTCATGTACACTAGATGATTCTTTGCCCCCACAGGTTTGGTTAGCAGGAGGTTCTGCAGACCCCTGTCAGCACAGGTGGTGTGACCCCAGCCTCCTGTGGCAGGAGCCACATTGCTGCCCTGCTCTGCTGTGGCCACTACAAGGAAAATGCACTTCTGGGGGATTTCAGCTTAAGGGGAACAGAGGGGAAGGCTGAGCATAAATGGGGACACAGAAAGGCAGGAAGAAAACAAGAAAATACTGAAAACCTCTAAGTGAACTTATAGAAACTTCAGACTGGGTTAATTTCAAATGGTGGGCTCTGAAATCTAGTTTGTTCACCTCCTCTGTATTTATTATGCTGTCACCATGACTTAGATAATGAGTGAATACCTTTTTTCATCATTTGTCTTAATGGTCTTGTCCTATTTCAGCTAGGTATTTGCTAAGTCCTCTTTTTGTACATAATAATTGATCAAGATAGGATCTGCATTTGAAACAATTGGAAAATTTTTATGTTACTTAAATAGTGTTATTTTGAAAATATGATTTCCTTAGATGCATCCTGCCATATTTTAAATCTAATCTGAGGTGTGGATGAAAACATTTAAGCCCTCTCCCCAGCTATCTCCCAGTGCCAAACTGAACAAGCTTCATCTGGTTTTAGGAGTTCAACTTTTTCACATACCACTAATTAATCCTAGTGATTAGTTAATAAAATCTTCTCTCACTGCTTTCTCTTCTACCTTATGTCTATTCACTAATTTATATCAGAAATAGTCTAATGGAACGATCTGTCACAGACTACTAGTTGAAGAATGCTGGTTCATTGACTCTAGAACATGGAACACCAAAGGCCTTGCATTTCTCAAAATCTGAGCAGCAGGAAGTCAAGGTGGAAAAGTCACTGGCTTCACAGGCTTGTGCATCAGACCTTACTCCAGCTGGCTGGAAACCCTTCAAGTCCTGGCCCTTGGTTCTGCTTTTTGTCCTCAGTGCCTGGGGGCAAAGAGCCTGAAAGTTTTTGGCTCAGACAAAGCCTTCCATGGGACTGGAAGCTGGTTGGGTCAGGAATTCCTGCCAGGTTGCAGGTTCTTGCAAGGAAGCCCAGAAGGTACCAGTTAAACATGAGCTTTTCCTTGGAATACCTGGTCTAAGACCTGATGAGTCAGCACAGCTATTAGTGAAAGTTATGTTTTTCTCAGTTTTATAGTTGGCAAAATAACAGCTTAAGCCAAAAGAGAAACTTCTTTAAGGTACACCCCTATGTAATTATTTCTAATGCAATTTTTTATAATATCTGACTCAAGAGAAATTTGAAAAATAATAATTCATTTGCATTTGAGCTGGGTCCAAGTTCTTGAAAAGTCTTGCGAAGGCAGAATCCTGGATTTTGGCCATTTCTTTCTGGGTGGTAAGCAATAATCAAATTAATGATTTCAAATTAGTTAAAAATCATCTTGAACCAAAACCAGCACAATTACAAGCAGATGGATAAACAAGGACAATGGGAATTCACAATTTAACTAGCAGCTGGTTATTTTAAAACACCTCTGGTAAAGGAAAAACAAACCAAAAGATTTTTAGGGTGTATTCAGTGGGGCAGTGTGATTACATTAGCTAGAGGCTGTGAGATCCACCCCATCAGTGACACTACTGCAGGCACTCAGTTGCCCAATATCTTCCAGGACAATCACAGAAACAAAACCCTGTCCAGTGGTAACCGCAGAGGGGAGGCTTGAAAATCATTTCAGAACTTTATGATTTGTGCTTCTTTACAAAGAAAATGGTCTCTGACACAAAAAAGCCCCAAACCCACAACCCTGTCTCAAAAAGTGGTAGACTCTGCTTCTCCTTAAAATAATGTCTCACTGCTGAGAGTTGTCCAGGCCTATGGATGGGCAGCTGAGACATTCCCAGAGTGTTCCCAGGAGCTGAGGCCAATGAATACAGGGCAGCCAGCTCTGCTCTAGTAAACATTCATATCCTTCACAACCATGTGTCTGCTTAAAAATTGTCTTTTGGGAATGGTTCTGGAAATCCCCTGCTTCTGATTTGTGCCTGGGAGTGGTTTGAAGGGTAGTTGGCAGCAGCCTTGAGGCTACTAGGGATGTCTAACTCTTTAACACCATAGATGATCATAATTCAACGCCCAGGACTGTTCCCAGGCCCTGTTTATTTCACAAGGATACATGCAGACTGAGAAGAAAATTAAAATTAAATATTTGGTTTGTTGAGCATAGAACTGTCATGTTCTACAGGACATCTATTACAGAGATGGATTAAGCCAGTGTGGTACTATTGCCTGGTGCAGAGCTAACTACTAAACTCACAGAAGAATCCTTTTAGTAACACTGGTGTTGCTTCAGCAAACCAGCTTTTATTCAGGGATACTCCAGCACTTTGAAGTTGCAATCTTAATTTTGCCAGTATCAGTGAAGAGCCAAATGAATCTGCAGCAGACTCTAATGTGACCTATAACCATTTGAGTTGGGTTTCATTGGCGATTATGGCCCAAACTGGGAAGCATCTGTTAATTTCTTCTCTTACTTTGTACATCTGTTATCAGTCCCTGGTGTTTTTGGAAGCTGGATTTCCTTGCATAGTACCAAAATGCTCACTTCAGTCTCCTTCACACAGTTTACTACGAAGCCCTTGATTAATGTGGTAAGGGCCAAACCTGAGGAGGGACAATCAGTCCAGACTGCTGCTGGTTTCCACCAGCTGAAAACAAAGCTTTTAGACAATTCAGAGAAAGTCAAAGCCTACAACACCTATTTTAAAGATTATCTGTTAGTGTCAGCAACAGAAGGTACATTCACCTCCACAGCCCTCGTCTGTAATTTTGTCTGGGTGGGTGAAAGGGAATGAGTACAATGGCTTCACCTCTTCTAATTCTTAATGATCCTGCCTTCCCCCAACATACACAGAGATGTTTGCAGCCATCAAATGCACAGACTGCCAGACCTAGGTGTGTTGGACTGCACCTCCAGGGATCTCAACCAGATGGAATTTTAGGAGAGGACACAGTTCATTTCAGAGCAATCCGAACGAGCAGCTTTCTTTTCTTTATTACACCATTGCATTTGGCAGCAATCCACCAGAGGCAGATTCTCTGCTCTCTAAGGAATGGTCTGCCCACTCTGTCCATTTAACAGGACGTTCAGCTCAGAAAATCCAGTCACTGATCACACATGTGGAGCAGATGTGCGAGCATGCGTAGCAAAATAAAAAATAAAAAATCCCAGCAGTGTACTGGGAGAAATGTAGCGTAACTACTGAAAAACAGTGACACAAAGGCTCTGATTCTGAAACAGTGGTTATTGTTGTTGTAAGGAGGATTTTTCTTATTACTCTTTCTTAGGGAGGAAAAAAAAAAAACGTAATAAATCCTTTATTATTTTTCTCTTTGGAGGTCAGGGAGGATTATTCATGTTATACTAATGTGGCTTCTTTGTTCGATTTCACAGACTTCTCCTTACAAAGATATGATTCTAACTATTTTGACCAGACTATCTGGGGGCCCTACCTCTCAGGAACTGAGTGCTGGAAAACTTCCACTGGAAAAAAAAACACAGCCTTTTAAAAGAGAGGATATCAGAAGTATACATCTTTTATCCATGCCCCACACACTTGCATGTAAAGGGAGAGCACCAGCTGTTTTTCTCATGGTGAATAAGGGTTACTTGGGGAAATCTGACTTCCTGTTTTTACATGGACAGCTACATTGTTGCATGGCCAGTTAATTTTGGTTAGGTCAATAGAGCAAGTTTAATTATTGGAACCTACCTTATTCAGTCAAGCTTCACACTGTACAGAAGAAAGAGGGATTTCTAGGAGCTCCAAACTGCACAGAAGCTGAAAAGCTCATCTTAATTGCATGGCCCTTGCTCAAACATATAAACCCTTTTTTTTTTTTTTTTTTTTTTTTTGGGGGGGTGGGGACAGGGACAGCAGGGAAGATGGGATTTGCTGAATAGTGCAATTCGGGAGTGCAGACAAAAATTCTGTCTTAGTTAAAACTATATTGAATGAAAAAATCTTATAAAGATTTATATTTTTATATATCTATATATAAGTATGTGTATATATGTGGATATATATATCTATAATAATCCAAGCCACCAAAACTCCACAGATTCCCAAATGAAAATATTTAAAACACTGGGAGCAGCATAACTACTCCTACAAATGTGGTGGGAAAATTGTCCATTTTGTCCCCAACAGCACAACTCAAACAAGCAAAAGCTTGCACAGTGTTGAATACAGAGAGCAATCCCATTCAGCTGCAGGAGGTACTATGAAAACACATCTCTCAAATTGTGGCTCTCATAGCCAGGACCACTGGTGATGGTGGAATGAAATAGTAACTAAACCCAGGTACAATCCCCTAAGAAACCAGGAGTATTTCTGTCACTCTATGTTGTTCATTTCTAATTTACTTTAACTGGAATACTTAGGGGTTTTTTTTTATTTAGTTCAGTCACTGGCTAAGCCCCTTCCTCCATTTCATATGGTGTTACAAGCTATGGTGGATTTCTAAATCTTGGTCTTGGTTAATGCATCAAAGGACATATGGGCTGATTTCCTTCAGTTTCTCATAATATACATGTAGCCAGCTGCATGTTATTACATAACTTTAGACTTAAAGCAACCAGATCATTCTAGATACCATGATCTATTTCTGTGTTTTTGATACAGTAATATTACAGTGGGAGAAAATCACCAGTGCTGTTACAAAGAAAGTTTGGGGTTTTTTTAAAAATTCATATCCTTGTTCTTAATAAACATCCCAGAGAAAAATATTCAACAGCAGCAGGCAGTAATAAAGAGGCAAAAAATGGCAAAACCACAGTACTGAGGAAACCTATGTGAAAACACTGGTTGTGTCTTCCTGGTTACAGAAAACAAATAGAACTGTTCAAAGTGCTTGCCAACAAGGGCCTGCCAAATAAAATATTGTTTTATGAAGTCAGGAAAAAACTAATTTTAAAGGTTATTGTAGGTTATTTGTGGTCACGTCTTGTGTTCATAAAACATGATGTCATCTTGAACCCTTCACTATTTTTATTTCAGCCCTATAGGTCTTTGTCTGAGACACTATCTCAGCAATTGTAGAAATTTAGAAGTTATTGGAAAATACTTACAAGAGCCTGTTCTACAAATTTAATAGGAATAAAATAAATTAGACACAAGCCAACAGAATGCAAGAAACTATCAATGCAGCTTTTTTTTAGGGGAGTTTATTTACCTAATCCAGTAACTTGGAATGATGAGATCACACCAGTAGCATTGAATTAAATAATTTGAAATGAGAGATTTGGAGAATTGTTTTCCCTACTTATGTTTGCTTCAAATTAGATTAACACCACAAAACTGGGCATCATGGCATCTAATTCTCTGCCTTGTCCCTGGAACACTGGGGGAATGATTATGAAGGCCACTAGCATAAACATTATATCACCTTCTGCTTTTTTGGTGGAAAGAATTTATTCACCTCAATGAGTGAGTCATCCCACGAGCTAATCTAAAGTATCTGGATGACTGAAAACTGATGGGGAGGACAGAGGTTAAAGAGATGGTCACAAGGAGTTAAAGACTTTTCCTGACCGCCATTAAAGCTTCTGCCTCATTTCTTTCTCTCTGTTCTAACATTCACTGACCCATCATAATGCCAGATGGAGTATATGAGATTTTGGTTTTTTTCAGAATCAGAGCTTCCTATAAATGGTTTCTCCCATTTGAAGCTACCTAATTAACAGCTGACTCAGGCCTGAACACTTCCTTGAATGTTGTGGCCACTTAGGGGATTTCTTTCTAGCCACTGACAGCCTCTTTGGTGCTCTCACTGCTCAGTTTGTCAGAGCAAAGAAATGCTTATGATATCCCTTGTGCCCCTTTGGGCTTGTGTGCCTACTAATTTTTTCATTAGGATAAGAATTTCCCTCTAGTTCTCCCTCTCCTTGTTCCATTTAGGCTTTGTTTCATGGTCATGGGAAGTGGCTGGACATGAACTAACTCTTGAAATAAGAGGTTTTAAGATAAGGGATGAATTCTTCTTCATTTTCTTTTTGAAGCCCCTGACTATGCTATCCCAATGATGGTGGAAGCACCCTGTACATGGAAGAAGCTGTGTGCTGGCACCTGGCCAAAGGGAGCAGCTCCTTCTGGCTTGGCTTGTTGTGGGAATGCAAGGAGATTCATGGTGGGTGCTATGACATTCTCATGGGATACCAGAGCATTTCTGGTGCAATTCCTGGCTTTATTATTCTCACTGCTTTTCTCAAAATATGCCTGTCTTTAAATTTAAAGGATACTCTATGTGGATCTTGGTGGCAGTGAGGGGTGACAGTCTGTGTCACCAGCCAAAGAGCACAGGACTCCTGCTCACATGGAAGGGAGAAGTTAAGGCAGTTTTAGCCCATTTCAACCCTCTCTCTACCCTAGGCTTCTGCAAGCACTGTGACAGTCTTCAGATTTTTGTGGAATTTATGTAGCCCAGAGGTCTGGGCCAGTGCTCTGCTGGTGACAGTGTTGTTTAAGGTCCCTGAAATGCAAGTGGTTTGGCCCTGTGTCCCCATCTCCAGTGGGCAGCCTATGTGATTCCTGGGGTTGGCAGTGACTTTTAGAGGGACAGCAACAAGGCTTCCTCATGGCTGCCAAAGGAAATCCTCCTTCAGCTGCACCTGAAATTTCCAGAGGTGTAATAAATAATTTGCATTCCCAAATTTCTAGAGGCTCTCCTCAGTACAGGAGCCTGTTTCCTGCCTAAAAGAGTTGCAATCACAGGACAAATCTCACTCAATATATCTTACCTGTGAATGACATTTTTTCTTCTAGATCAGTTTCTAACATACCACAGATGTTTGTTTTTCTGTTATGTTGCCAATTGGAATTGCTGATGCTATTGCCACGCTCTAATATCATATTTGTGGGATGAATCTCAAGACCACAGTTTTTATTGATGGCTTATCTTTTGTGTTTTTTGGGCAAATGTCTTGCTCTACCTACAGTTGAGTCAAATTTCTATTCCCACTACCCCCAGGTGTCTCCTACCACCCAGATTGTAAATATTTTTCTTTCTACCAGGTATTGTGTAATTCATGCTTGGGAAACCAAGGAAAGCTTTCAGACAATTTGGGATGAACTTAGAGATTCTTCCATTCCTGTGGTTAATCAATAATATTCAAGTGCAAAAGATGAAAACAGGCAGAGGTTAACATTTGTTGTGGAATAAGTTATGTTTTCTGGAGGTAAAAATGCTTAATTTGTCTTTTTTCCTCAACAGCTAAATTCAAAATAAGGCAAAAATGTGACATGTTGAGCCACTATATTTGCATGTGTCTTAAAAGAAACTCAAAGAATCTCTATTACTATTTCACTTCATTGGCTGAACTATTTGATCTCTATCTAGGAACATTCCAGCCAGCTGTTTATTGTATTAAAAGTACAATTTCTAAAGCAGTGAACAATGATGTAACTCAATTCTGGATTCAACCAGCTTCTATCTTCCTCTTTAAGCTATCCCCTACATTTAGAAAAGGACTCATGGAGTTTTTCTGTGGGTTTTTTGGTTATTGTTCCCCCATGTTTTTTTGGTTGTTGTTGTTGTGNTTGTTTGTTTTTGTTGTTGTTGCTTTGTTTTTGTTTTTGCTTTGTTTTGTTTTGTTTTGTTTTGTTTGTGTGTGTGTGTGTGTGTGTGCCTACTCACAAGCTAAAAGAGATGATCTGTTCTGGTTTTACAATGGGGGAAAAATAGGCAGTAGGAGGTCTCAGTACTAGAGACAGTTGTGCCAAAAGGATAAGGTAGGGATGGGATGGCAAGGAAAATAATCCAGCTGCCTAATAATTTCTCTGTAACGTGACTGAAAGCATGTATTGTATAACTCTATAGCAAAAGGGGGCCAAGCCCTTGCATTTTAATATGCACTTATGCCATAGCTAAGAAAAATAAATCATACAATATTTACCATAGGAAATTGCAATTTGCCATCCTGGTGTGCTGCAGAAGATTTGGTCTTGATGATCTATTCCTGTGTTGGGTACAAGTAAATAACTAACACTGCATAATTCAAACAAAAAGCCTAGCATTGATGAGAAAAATAATTCAGCCATTCCTGAGATAAATTATGAGAACTCATATTCTGTGTTTCTAAGTCTTTACTGTTCTGGGGCAGTTCCCTGCAGAGGCTCCTTAGGGTTTAGGAACTGTATAGCAGATATTGGTTGATAGGAAAACAAGCAGTACTTTCTGCCTCTCTTCGGAGAAAGTATAGATCCTTTAGAAAAAGGCCCCACTTTGATCCTACCAGGAACTGGCCTCCCTGACTGCTCCTATAGACTTTTTCAGGATGAAGATTGTTATTAAAATCACTGAAATGGGCCTGCCACTGTCCAAGGCTGAGCCAGGCAGTGACAGTGGGGATAACAGATATTCCTGGGATAACAGATTTCACAGAATCACACAGTGGGTAAGGTAGGAAGACATCACTGGAGGTCATCAAGTCCAACCTCCCTGCTCAAGCATGATCTCGGAGAGCATGTTGCTCAGGTTTGTGTACAGATGGATTTTGAATATCTCCAGGAAAGGAGACTCTATAACCTCTCATGACAACCTGTTCCTGTGTTGAATCACCTGCAGAGTAAGGAAGTTCTTCCTCACATTCAGGTGTCGCTTCCTGTGCATGAGTTTCTGCCCTTTGCCTCTTGTCCAATTGGTTGGCACCAACTCAAAGTGAAGAAACTACACACCATGAGCTTTTCCTTCCAGAACTGCACAAGCAAACTATGTGGTGGTTTCAGTCTCCTGCATACTCAGTGAGAAATTTGCATCAAAATCTAACAGCTGCAATGCTGAAGGATATGAATGAATACTTTTTTTGAGAAAGCTCAATATTTCTGCAAGTAAATTGCAGCAAGTGAAGTCCTGAAAGCGCACCACTCTAGTTGGAAGGGCAACATTAAAAGGAGAAGATGACAGCAGAGCCCTGACAGCAACCTACTTTGACTGAGTTGAGCTATTTTCCATAGATCCTATCCTGAAGAGCAGTCTTGGAGAGCATCTTTTCCAGAAAAACAAAAACCCCTGCCAGTTTAGTGGTGGGACAAAGGCAGATGAAGACACAAGAGAAAGTTCTGTTCCCATCTCAAGTCAGTGGGACAAAGACAGTGAGGGTCATAAAACTGGGACATTGTGACAAAATGCATGGAACTTGCTCTTCCTCAGAGCTCAACAGAGTCTCCTAAGAAAGACTGTCCCGCAGTTCACACACGCAGGGGCAGCTATAGTCTTCTAGTGGAGGCATCATTTCATCAGGGTAGACAAGGATAATTTAGCCACCCTGCATTTGATGTTTAAGGCTCTGAAGGATGGAAGCTCTCTAGCTGTGGCCCTGCTGCTGTCACAGGAGACAAAAGACGAGGCTCATCATGGGACTGGTCACAGTGGTGAGACAAGGATGCACCTTCTCTGTGGGAAGTGGCTGTTCCTACACAGCAGCACAAATGCATGCATCTCTGCCTTCAAGGAGGGAGTTTTGTCCCAGTCTGTTCTAAGCAGCTATTTCACAATGATGAAGTGAGGCCTGATGTGTACAGATTGCTCTGAAGACAGAAATCCTTTTGACAAATGCTGTTACTGTTAATAAGTAATAAGTAGACATGTATTATGAAATCCATCTTAAGAATATTTCACAAGTACTCAGAAAGGGACAAAGGCACACAAATGTTATTAATTAATTTAGTTTCAGTAGCACAAGGAGGAATTTAAATCAAGTATATCTATCTATCTATGTGGGTGTATGTATTTGTCAGATCAAAGACATCCTTAAAATATTCAGCAGAGAATGCTATTTCTGTTGACTAAATCACTGATTACTATACAGATGTAAATATAATTGCATTTCTATATGGTTATTGTATACTGAGATTTGTTGTTGCACAATTTTCATTCTTCACTGGGATTTGTATGTGTAGCAATGAATAAGAACACTTGATGATTCATGATTGATAATGGGATATTTATTAATTTTTTCTCTTCATCACCATTCTAATGAACATCTGCCAAAATGCCTCATTTGGAGCAGAATATTTGTGTGTCATAAACACAGTCATGGCACAGTGGAATTAATCAAAAGATGCTCCTGATTTTATAGATAATTTTTCTTGGTGTATTTGAGAATTGTTCCACTAATGTAATGTTACACACTCTTGATACAATTTAAGGTTGCCATAGGCTTTTGCCCAACTCAGGTCAGAGTTTAGTCAATGTTTTGTGGGAGTGTTGATCTGCTGGAGTGTAGGAAGCCTCTGCAGAAGAATCTGGACAGGCTGGATTGATGGGCCAAGACCAATGGCATGAGTTTCAACAAGGCCAGTGCTGGGTCCTGCACTTTGGTCACAACAGCCCCAGACAGTGCTACAGGCTGGGGGCAGAGTGGCTGGAAAGCTGTCCCATGGAAAAGGACCGGGGAGTGCCGATTGAACATGAGCCAGCAGTGCCCAGGTGGCCAAGAAGGCCAATGGCAGCCCTGGCCTGTTCAGGGATAGAGTGGCCAGCAGAGCTAGGGAAGTGATTCTCCCTCAGTTATGGGTACTGAGGAGGTCAAATCAGGGGAGGTTTAGTTTGGACATCAGGAAGAATTTCATCACAGAAAGGGTGATTAGAGATTGGAATGGAGTGCCCAGGGAAGTGCTGGCATCACTGTCCCGCAGACATTCAAGGTACTTAGTGCTGTGATCTAGTTGACATGGTTGTGTTCAGTCGTTGGTTGGACTAAATGATCTTGGAGGTCTTTTTCAACCCAATTGGTTCTGTGATCCTGTGATTAGGACAGTCTCAGTAACATGTCTTAGCAAGCAATCCAGTGCAAGTGGCTTTGTACAACTTTTGCAGCTCTTTTGTTTCTCTTCAAGTTGACAGAGAATTGTGTCACAAAGTAGGAAAATGATCATTGCCATATTTGTAATGCAAGAAATACTTAGGGATTTGTAGTATTTAAGAGGATATCTACTAGTAAGAATCATATTTTCAAGTCATCCAAAGTGAATCTAGTTTGCTCTATTTATTATGCAGCTGAATACTTAGCCTGTGGACAGATGTTCAATTTGCAGACAGCTGTGTTAGTTTAAGATGTTACTACCCCCAGCTGTTTGCAGCCAGCATGTTACTGAAGGCCCCTGTCCATACAGTTCTGCATGGCTTTACTTGGATTTCTGAGACTAGCTAGGGTAAGGTCATTTGGGCTAGTTCAAACCGTCTGCAGTAGCCATTGCTGTTAAGAAGTGCTGAAGGCCATGAGCTATTACTCCTAGGGAGTCCTTATTGCAGTGGAGAAGCCATTTTTTTTGGCTTACACAGTCTTGAACCCTGAGCCTTCTGGAGCATCTTTGCTGGGCAGACCAAGTCCTTCACAGAAAGGCATCAGTTCTGAGTCTCCTACACATAATCAGTTACAAATACATTGTGAATAATCATCTCCTACATGGATCTTCAGTGGGATGAGGTCTTTGGTATGTAGGAAGCAATTCAGGTACCTGAAAAAAAGTGTATCTGATACACATACACCTATAAATATCTAATGCCATTTCACCTTTCTCTTTTCTGTTGCAGTGTGTATGTCTTTGAAATCTCAAGGTTAAGCTGGCAGCAGACACCTACTTTTAGTAATCAAATTTTCCCCCTCAGTGTTGAATAGCTCTCACTGACCAAGGGTATTTATTTTGGAGAGCTACTAAAAAATTTTATACAGCACAGTCTGAATCCAGTGACCTAAAAATTCAAGGATTACTTTAGTGATGTTTAAATAATTTGAAATTCTGAATTCTTTGTGAGGAAAATCCTTAAGAGAGAGTATTATAAGAATAATGTCTCTATAGACATAATAGAAGATAGCATTAGCCAGACCATTTCCTAGAGGAAGTAAAAACAGTCTTTCTTGGTTAGAGTCCTGGAGATCTGTTTCTCATAATGTGATATTTAGGAGCAGCTATGAAATGTCAATATTAATGCTTGTATCATTCTAATTTTACAGATAAAAAGAAAAAAATCCACACCACAAAACTTGATTTTTTTCCTCATTATCTCATACATGACTGAGAAAGTTATGTGCCTGATAGCAGTGTGAAACAAAAGTGTGTAGTCCTAATAGAGAATTATTGAGATTGTCATATAAAAACAAATGAAATGGCCCCTCAATTACTGGTCTGCTCTTCTCAGATGTGGGATTGGGTCAATTCTTTTGTGCAAAACCCTTTGCTTCTGGACAGAGTGCTTGTTACCTTTGCTCTCTAGTTTGGACCTGTAATTGTGAAATCCTTTAGTTGCTCTGGAGTTTGCATGAAAAAGTTGATGAAGGAAGAGGTGTAGATATTACACATTTACTGGCCACTGTGTTCTCTACCCAAGTTTTCTCTGCCTGAATGTTTTTCAAAAAGCTGAAGGATAGTCTTTACAATTTCAAGCAAACAACTGAGTTTTAACTAAGTGATTCCACATGCTGGTTGAGAAAGACTCTGTATTTGCCCTTCAGTGCACTGAACCTACAAATCATGTTTGTAAGACCTTTTCTTTCTGTTTTTGACCTATCACTTTAAATTCAATGTATCTATTTTAGCTGCAATTTAAAACAAATTGTCCCAGTCTGATGAAGACTACTAACTTTCAGTGCCAGAAAAGGGCATATGTCACAAGAAATAGTCTGCACACGTACTTCACTGTTGCTTATTTGACAGATGACCTTGATGTGGATCTCCACTGGGGGCTGAGGCTGCTTATGTCCATGTTTGGTTCAGGTTGTCATGTTACTATTTCCTTCAACTAGGGCAAAGATACAAAGTTCCTCTAATTTTTGTCTCAATGCCTCAATGTCTTCTCAGCATCATCCAAAAAGAACATCCTCGCTTTTAAAGGGAGGAATCTGAGACCAGAACTCCCACTTGCTGTGCACTCATTTTCAGTGGTTTACAAACACCCAGTATCCAGACATCTCAGCCTGTACTAAAATGGAATGAGACTCATGAGGTACAAAGAGACGAAAGAAGCTACTGTATATTCCCAATACTTAATTATCTCCCTAAAATACTAGCAAAAAAAAAAAAAAGTTTGTATTAATATGCATATAATCTTTGGGTCCCACATGTTTCTCACTTCAAGGCAAAATTATGAAATAATATTAGAATAAATGGTAGCTATATAGTCCAATACAGAGAAGTGAACCAATTATTTAAGACACATGTTCTAGTGTGCCTTCTGCTTTAAGTGTCATGGGACAGTGAGGGACTGAAAAACTGAGTTCAACAGAACCATGGAGGATGAGTAAGGATGGCTGTGTTGCTATGGGATCACAGATTATTGCTGTGGACCAAGAAGAATATAATTGAATTTTCACTATAAAGACACTGAAAATACTTAATATAAAAAGTTCTATGTATTCACCTTCCTTTTTCCTGTCCCTCCCTCTCTGCTCCCTGCCTACAGACTGTCAGCACTTATGAGAAAGTAAAACAATATTTCTGAATATTTTGATGCAAATTGATAACACTATGATTTAAGTATAAATGAACTCACCTAATAACTAAGGCATTTTTATTTTGAAGGCATGAGCAATGCATATAATAGAGAAACAACTCTTGTTTCATGTCACAAATGTTTTATTTTTTTTGTCAATGGCACCCATAAATTGAAGATATAAATATAGATATAGATATAAATATAGATATACTCATATATATGTGGCTCACCTATAGGCCGGGCAGCCAAATTAACAATGCTCTTTTATTCCAATCATAGCAAGTTCAAGTCTTTTGCCGGAAAAATATTCTTTTCATATGCTAAGATGGTTTAAAACAAAACTTTCTGAGTTGCTAGATGTTCAAGAATCTTGAGTTACATGGTATTTTTTGTTAATTTTTAAGTAAACCCACATTTTCCACAAAATTTTAGGATGCTTTTTCTATGATACTGTGTGTATGGTATTTCATACTGGGATGACAACATTAGGAACACATTCAGTGGCTGCTTAAAACTTTATCCAGACAACAGCTCAAAATGATGCATTTCACACTATTGAAAAGAAGTTACAGGGTCAGAGCGGGCTTCTTAGAGATCCACTGACTGGACTAAAACACCTTTTTTAAAATTACCCTTAAAGAAAGAAAATATGGCATTTTCTTGATGCTTTGTATATATTGTTGCAAAGTTTTTATTATAGAGGTAGAAAACAATATAGTTTTCTTTGCTTATTAGTGTTTACTCTGTTTCCATTTTGTTGCATACTTGTGCCATGACTCAGCCCCTAGAAATAGACATATTCTTCTGGGCTTCTAATGCTCTAACATCTTGGCTCTCCCAGCAAACAAACTTATTCAGCACCAAGTTGCCCTACCTACAAAAATACTTTATGAAGGTTTTGTGATTTGGAGCTGCATTAATCTGAATGATAGGCTCTCCTCAGCCTGCTTAGCATTATACCTCATTCAATAGACAGTTTAATGGATGATCCACAGCAGTACAGTACATTTTTGAGCTCTGGGAATTACTCTGCACAGCTCAAGATTTGGGACTGGAGTTGGTGGCTGAAATCCAAAAGCTTTTTCCTTTTTTTTAAGTACCAAACATTGCCTCTTGCCAAGTGGGATCATTTTCCCATCTGTTGAAGGGTTTTTTACCCTTAGTAACAATATTCAGTTTTTCTGGCTCCTTAATGCTCACACTAGTATAAAAGAGAAGTAACAAAATTTAGCAGTAATGTCAGTAAGCAACTGAAGTTAAAGGCATCAGGAAATCAGACCTGTAGGTGTGAGGGACCAAAAGAAGGCCTGTCTGCATCTGGAGGGGCTTAATACAACCTCCATTGTTTCCACCTCCTTTTAATAGATGATGCCTCATTTAAAAATGGTTGAAAACTCTTCCCCTGTGATGCTTTCTTGACTAACACACCAGCTGCCTTTGGAAAGTTGGGAGAAGGACCAGCTGTGATGGAAGCCTTTGAGAGCAGTGTTTATGCCACATCCCGAATGACTCCTGAGTGTAAAGCCCCAGTTTTCAGTGTGGAGTGTGCCAGGGACACAGTATGCTGTGCCCTTTAGTGCTGCCCAAGTACTCAGCTTGGGAAGCCTGACCTTCACAGAGTGGCAGTGTGGGTGAAAGGAGAAGGGGCTGTACCAGGATGGGCTGGTGACAGCCCAGCTCAGCCAGGCACAGCTGGCTGCCCCAGAGGTGGATCCAGGGGGACAGCAGGGGCACCAAGCTGACCTGCTGGGACCTGCTGAGCTGCTGAACTGAGGGCTGGACCTGCCACAATGCAGTCCTGAGAAGACTATTTGATCTTGCATCCTTAGAGTTTAAATCTCCACTGTGATAGAATATGCATTAAAAAGGGCTAATGTGTATAAATATGGATACTCCAAATATAATAGATATGTGTTAGTGCATTAAATGTACAGGCTCCAAAGAAATTACTGCAGCTGTTATTCCCCAATAACTGGAAAATGTATTTAAAAAATCATTTTGTGTGACTATTTTTGTCACAACACATTCCAGAACAGCTGTCATAACACT
The DNA here is from genome assembly GCA_013400575.1 of Peucedramus taeniatus. NCBI lineage: Eukaryota > Metazoa > Chordata > Aves > Passeriformes > Fringillidae > Peucedramus > Peucedramus taeniatus. Next base: position 60,060 of record WBNO01028263.1, read on the forward strand.
GGGAATTTACTTCCACAAATATATTCCAAAAAGTCCCCTTTATCTGGCAGCAAAAGACTCAAAAGCAGAGACTACAGTGCACAGAGCAATATTCCAAATGCACATGATAAAAAATCTTCTGGTTATTACTGGGTTAATGAGAACTGTTCTGGAAAGTCCCAAAAATTGCATGTAGCTGTTTCAAAAATCACGGGAATATTTTCAACATTTCCACTGGGTCGAAGCAAAAATAACTATACATCCTTTTTAGGTGATTATATTCAGAAAACTGGTCTTGCTAGAGTGACTTAACACATCCATTACTGCAATTATAATTTAGTGATAATTACTCCGTAGAATTCCAGTGTTCTATTACCACAAGTGAGGGCCCATGGAGGAAAACAGCATCCAGCATCAGGAGGGCCTTGGAATGAGTGGCTGTGATTTTATAATTTCCAGACTCAGTACACTTAGTTTGGGAGAGGCTATACATGCATTGTGTAGGTTAAGAGCCCTCTCTTTGCTGATTAAAATGAAGCACTGTCATTGACTTATCAGATCCAATATGTCCAATTAACATGGAAAATAAGTTTGACCTTACACTGGTTAAGACAGATGACTTCCTTACACAAGTTCTAAACACTTATAGGCATTAAGCCAAAGCTTGAAAGCAACTTGTGTTTTATGAAAATCTATTTAAGGTTCCCTTTAAATAGAATAAATCAAAACAAACAAAAAAAGAAGAAAACAAACAACCTCTTCACACAATTCATGTCTTCAGTCAGAATATTGACCCCCTGTGATCAGTGTGTGACCAAATCCATGCTGACATACTGCTTTGAGGATGTAGCCATCAATGCTCCAGAGACCACAATCAGTGCAGTACTTCAGAGAGGTCTGTTTTAGGACTGAGAAGGCCCAAACACGAGTTATCAAAACCTTCCTTCTTTTCATGTTTTGGTGTCTCAGTATGATCATCAAGGCATGAGAAGCATTACATTTGTCCATAAACAGAGCTAAAGACATGAATATTGTAGGAATGTGTTACTTTTCTAAGATGTCATCTGGCTGTGACATTAGCCAGCTTTTGAACCAAGCAAAGGCACAAAATGAATCACATAAATATCTGTAATTGCTTTCACAAGACCACAAATCAGCCAAGTACTTGATTTCTCACTTTCTCTTTTTTTCCAGGAGGAGCTAGGACCTAGCTGAATACTTCACTTTCCATCCTGTAGCTCTAGGAAGGAGGTGGGGGGAGGAGGACACTCTTGTCAGCATATCTGATGTAATCTGTGGTCTGGTTTTGCCTATACTTGACTTGACAAAGATTGGAAGTTACAGCTTCTTCCCAGCTCTTGCAGGCACAGCTGCTAGCTCACAAGGCAGGAACTACACAGGAGGAAGAGGAAGGACTCTTCCTATCATGACAGATGGGGTAGACATATACCATAACATTAAAAAAAGGAGAAGGGTTGAAAGAGAGAGAAAAGAGCTACTGCTTTTAGTGATAGTCACCGAAAATCTGACTGAGTCTTTTCATCATGCCCTCATTTTCACCTCAAGGGAGGATCTGTTTTGCTATCTTTATAAATTTGCCCCCCACAAGGGGGATGTTGATGTTCTCATTGTGTTAAAAGTCAGCCTTGTCTGCACTGATAGAGAGATCTAAGACAGCTCTGCAATAGACCTTGATTTCCAAAAAAATATTGAGCTCCAACACTTAAAGGGCCTTCAGGTTATCCAAAAATAACTAATAATTTTTTTTTCAGATGTTGTTGTGCCTTTGTTCAATGACAGATTTCTGGAGGCAAATGTTACTGAGTAAACTAATGAGCCATTTCTTGCAACACTTTCAGTTTGGGTTCAAACCGGAAAGCACAGATCCAAGTTCTGCTGCCTTGGGGATATTTTTCAATGTGAGGTTTGGATCCAGCCCACTGTAAAGAGCCACTATACATGCAAAATTTTGAGATTGCTGTAGGTTTGGACTCTATCCACTGTTAAAGTTCAAAAGGTTTTGTCTGGGTATTTTGACGTGGGCCTATCTCCATTTTAGTTTTGGAAACAAAAAAGCCCCAAATACACATATGAAAGAAAATCCCCCCGCAAATATGCAGCTTACCTATCATATGCAGAAACAATTTCAGGACTCTCAGTCCTCCAGGTAGTTACTTGTGCACTGACACCCATTGTTTTCAGTGGACTCCCTGGGTAAATAATTATGCACCTGGGACAGCCATTTGCAAGATCAGGCTGTTGTAAAATGATATGCTGATGAAAACTTAAAAGGTAGCTGTAAGACTTGATTGGATTGGTGCAGACTGTTAGCAGAGGCTGTCTGGGTGCAGGCTATTGTCACTCTCATTTTAGGAAGCAATTTTTTAAAAATTACATTTCTTCACCCTTGATTTCCAGGACATCTCCTGCTCCCCCTTCTAGGAGGAGACAGTTTGCAAGTGCATGTTAGCAAATTCAAATGCTACAAATGAATTTTACAGTCCTCAGTGCTGGTTATTCTCACCTCATGAATCCAGAAGTGCCTATGAATTTGAAGGATTGTTTGGGGGGGATGATCTCATCTCCCAGCTTTACATATTCTCTAGTTTCGTTTTCCCCTGCAACTCATTCCATGCAGTCAGCTAGCAAGCCAGACTTTCCAGAAAGGGACAAACTGCTATTGCCTTTCCTCCTGTTCCTTTGTGTTTGCTGCTTGTGCCCATCATCTGGCCATGAGGCATTAGTTTTTGTCCAGGGGTAGTTGTTATTTCTTATGTTTGTAATATTTAATGCACTTTTCATGTTCTCAAAAGCAGTTTTACTATTCCACAGATCAAATAAATTCCAACTTTCAGAAATTATACGATGAATGCTTCAGCTTCAGAAGCACAGCTGCAAATGAAGCTTTAATTGCCACTTTAGATAAAGGGCTGAAAATGCCTAGCTGGTGAAAATGCAGTAAATTTGAGATGTCAGAGCAATAGAGAGCATGTCCATCTTCCACAGGGTATAACACATAAGGTTAGGAAACATTCCTGTGAAGCACACTGTATGTGATGCGAAAAACATGTTTCTATTTTTATCACAGAGATAGTGAAAAGTGAACAATACTCTTTCCTTTTGTTATTAAATCCTTTTGGCTGAATGTTTTACCATATTTAGTTATTTAACATTTTTTTTTTCTGGTAAAATGAGAGATTTTTTAAATGGTGTGAGTTCTTTCGAACATTTTCTGTGTAAAGCTCAAGAAAAATTTGCAGATGTCAGGAACTAGTTCTGGAAGTCCACAACAATTGATGGATCAATTGTAAAAGACCATACTGAGAGTTACAAAAAAATCTCCTCAGAACTTCCCTATAGCCCAAATTTCATGTTCCTGTTCCAAAGCATGAATGTCAGAAAGCTTCTCAACATGTTCATCAGGCCTTATTTCACAGGAACAAAACAACATTTTTCTTCCCAAGAGCTTTTCTTGGAAAGAAGCACAGTATTTGTTAGCTTGAAAAAAACCCCAGAAGTGGGTCATAGGACAACAGAAAAAAAACATGGAAAATTACAGCCCCAAATGGTTAAAGATTCACAAGTCTATAGGCAGGCGACAAGAGGGTCAGGTCCTGAGTAAGTTAATGCAGTTTCAATAATAGGTGGTATTATTAGTTCAGCCTGTAACTGGTATTCTTATGGGATGTCAAATATGGGATGTTACGGAAATATTTCATTATATAATAAATGGGCTTCTGTGAACTAAATCTCTCAGCTTTTGCCACTGACTCATCAGTTGTTTCTGAAACAGTCTTTGACATTGCTACAGAGACTGCCAAAAGCTGCATCAACTAGCGCCAGCTGGTATTTGTGATACAAGTGTATTCCCAACGGGCATTTGCTCTATTTTAGTTTTCACTATACCCCAGTTATGCACTCATTCAGGTTGTCTGTTTTCTGCACTTAAGGGCAATGCAGTTTGGGAGGGTTTTGAAAAGTGTCTCAAAAGTCAAGATAAATAATTATATTGAGAAAACATTATTTGGAAATTTTGTTGTGGCCTTTTACCTACATTTAATAGTGATCCAAAAAAACCCCCAAAAAACCAAAAACTCAACCAATCACAACCACCGTAACAACAGTTTTGTTGAATTATAGCGCAGCAAAGATGCACAAACTGTTTTAATGCTGATTTTACAAACAATAGAGCATACAGTAATATTCTGTGTCCTATTCTATTTTAAAAATAGCCCGTCTGATAGTTCTCTCACCCAGTTTAGAACAGTTTGGAAAAGGATAGAAGAAACAGAAATCACAAGACCTATAATATTTCCTAGCATCCTACAAAAAACTGTCAACATATAACTGGAACTATCTAGGAGGCCAAATGACTCAGAGGCACACACTTTCAACAACTGCTGGCCAAAAAAGGCAGAACAAATGACACAACATTATGACTGTGCAGGATCAGTGAAAGAAGTAATGCTCAATTTTACAATCAGTCTCTGGGATTCATTGTCACAGAATGCCAAAATTTTACGCAGGTTAAAAACCAGAGTAGTTCATTCAGGAAAGAAAAGTTCAGCAAGAGCTACGAAATATGAGAGTAAAAACTCTACCTCAGGAAATCCTTGATGTCATGATGTAAGGAGAGTGTTGTGTGAGCTTCTCCTGCTAGCATGCTTCTCCTGCTCTTATACTGGAAGAGGAGAGGGGAGGGTGCTCATCTTCCCAGCACTACTGGTGCAAGGTGGTGTGTAACTGTTCCTATGAGCCAAAGAGGCTCACTAGCTCATAATTATGTTTGTGCAAAGAGAAGGGAGAGGGCAATCATTTCATGCTGGCACTGTGGCTCAATAGTAAAGTCCTTGGTGTGTTTCTTGCTTTTTCTATTCCATTTTTCTATATTAGATATGACCTCTTGACCTTTCTATGGTGCTAGTCATCACTCTAGTGATGAAAAACACTTCATTTACCTCCTTTCAGTTTGTACTGGTATCATCCTATTACAGTTCCTGGTTCTACTTCTGTTGGTATTTTATTGCTAACTAGGGTCCTGCAACAGGAGATATACACAGACCACATCAAAGAAAAACAAAATGTTACTTGCAAGTGGGAACTACTACTCTAACAGTAGCAATGACTTTTCTAACATCTGTTGTTTTTCAAAGCATGCTGTGAATATTTTACCCTACCTATCTATGAGCAGAGACTGATTTTTTCCTGAAAATTCCTGCACCATGGCAAAGCTAGCAGTGTGCAAAATAACATCACAAAAAGAAAATAATAGAAGATTCATAAATGGGTCTGCACTGGTGTTTTCCAGAGACTGCTCTGAAATGTTGTGTAGCTCACCAGGGCTCCTTTCTTCCCATTTCTTCCCTACGCTGTTTGCCTGGCTCCCATGCCCACATGAACATGCTCAAATAAAAATCGAGGGCACAGCACTGAAGAACAACTGCTATTTTCTTTTGCCATCTAATCACAGTTTAGCTACTACTGGATACTGTTTTCTGCCAGTCCTCAACAAAGGAATCCAATCCACAACATTCATTCTGCACATTGCCTAGTTGGCCCTGGCTTTGATGAAATATCTGACCCTGTATTTCTGAGAGAAATTATTTTCAGTAATAAATATCCCATTTTTTTCTGGTAGCTGGGGAATTGGAATTGACATGATTTATTTCTTTGGAAACAAGTAATGGTTAATAAGCAAAGATTTGAGGTTATTGTTTAAAATTTCAAATCCACTTTTGCTTCAGTCTTTTCCAAATCTTGCTGACTATTATGATCTTGGTGTTCAAATGTATTTTACGTAGTCTCCTCACACTCCCAAGTAGTTCTGTTGCATTTTTGTGACTGAGTGTTGCCATTCATTGCTTGAAGTAGGTAACAAGAATTGTGCATTCCTTCAAATAGAAGAACATCCCCAAAGGCTTACTTCAAGTTCTGCTTTGAATTTAAAGCCAAAGTTTAAAATCTGATTATTGCATCTTCTTTTTAAACGTGCTTTTAAGTCTGTTTGCATGTGGAAAATATTTTCAGTTAGAAAAACATAGTTAATATATTTATTCCTACAAACTGAATATGTGACACATGGTACAAGAAACTTTCATATGTATGAAAGCTATCCATATGAGTTTTATTGCTCCTGCTGTTTCTTATGTGAGTCTGCTGCTGATGTGGCTAAATAAAATTTTGCCCATCCATCGGTTAGCAATAGACAAGGGTTTATGAATGTGTATTGCTTCTCATAGGCTCAAAGAAGACCCTCTAACCACTGATATTCACTTAAGGACCATTTTTTTGTTTGGTTTTTGTTTTGTTTTTTTTTTGTCAGTTTTTTTCCTCCTTCTGTGTCCTTAATGTCAGTTTTTTGAAAAGCCTGTTACTGTACATGGTATTGGCCAAAGTATTTTCCCATTTTAGAAACTGCAAACTTCATTTAATTTCTTGGGGTTATATGGAGCTGTTTCAAATTTATGGCAGTAAAAAGAAGATGATAATTCTGCCTTCAGTGCTCATCTGTTCTGTATAAACACCCTGAACTTGCAGAAAAAGGTCTTGCATGAACATTCAGGTAACTGAATGCTATTGACTTTGTTAAGAAAGATTATTATCATCATTGTTGTTGTTACTCTTTCTTATTATTATCTGAGTAAATAAAGTTATACTAAAGAGGATATGGTCACATGCTCTTTTAGGCTACTGACTTCAGAAAACCTGGTAAGTGGATTAAGGCAGAGTAAGCAAGTGGAGTGCTAGAACTAGTGCTAGAGAGAATTCAAGGTCAGGTCTGTTTTGATGAGTTCATCTTGGTTCCTTCAGTCATCCTCACTGTGGGTGGTAACTGTCTGAGTTCCCAAAGTGTTTACAGCTGAAGTCATTGTAAGACAGGTGGATTTACTTTGAGTCCTGCCAATTTCATATTTATCTTCCTAGAATTTCACCGTAGTCCAAATTATCCTGCTGTTACCTTATAAAGAGAGATACTTGCCAGAAACGTCCTCTTCCAGGATCTCTGTTGGAAATTTCCTACATTTCAAAGGTGTTGCATATTGACTCCTGGATTATTTACTACAAAAAACCAAAACCCCAACCACAAAACAAGAACAAATAAGTTCAAAACAAAATCAAAAACAAAATCAAAAACAAAATCAAAACCAAAACAACTCCCCCCAAGAAACCCCTAGCAAACCCCAAAACTTTTGGCTTATCTGTATAGGGTAATTCTGATATGGGGAATCAAATCTCTCAAACAAGATCATCAGTTGCTATCCAGTAATGATTGTAATCTGCATTGCAGTGACAGCTTTGGCTGTATCAGGTGAGACTTCCCAAACTGTGAAGAGTGTGGTTCTACAGGACTTTAAGCATGTCCACGATTCATTGGTACTGATTCATTGGTACTACCTGCTAAACATTTCTCAATTGTTTTAATTGCATACAGAAGACATGATCAGTCTTCAGCTGCAGTTTCTACCATCTCTCCAGCCTGTCCGTGGTCTCCTGTCAGCCCGTTGCTCTCACCTCTGTGGGAGAAACCCTGGGCCCAGGCAATTACTGACTAAGGGCACTGGGAGAGCACACAGGCACAAACTTCATACCCAACTATACCACATCTGTAACCACAGGGTAAACTTGAATTCAATCCTTCTGTCACATTTATAACTTGAATTTCAAAGCCCTTGCCACATTAGAAAGAAAGTGCTTATTACAGGATTTCTGGTAGTTTCTTAGGGTTGCATTATGGCTTCTCTGATGGGGTTTATGTAGACAAAAGAAATGATGAGCAGCTCTGCAAGAGACTGTTTTGATACAGTTGGGAATTTTAGCTGTCTTTGTCTTAAAATTTGGAGATGGCTCCTACACATTCTTCTCGCTGCCTAGAAGTTAGGCAAAGAAGAGAAAGGCAGTTAAGCTTTAGAGAAGAATAAAGACTATAAAAAAACCCAGGCAGAGATTAGAAAATAACAGAAAAACCATTTGAGAGAAAATGAAAACAGTTGGTACATGACTTGAAGGCATTTCAGCTTCTCAACTGGTTGCATGTGTAGACAGCTTTGACACAAATATTTGCTTGCTTAGATTTATAACAAAATATCCCCAAAAGGGTGACAGACATTAGTGTAGACTTGGGGACTGAGGTAACCCAGCCAAAATAGCAGAAATACAAGGCATTCTGGGATGAGGAGCACATGTGCACTGCTGTGCTTGCCCTCTTTCCCATCTACACAGAAACACACTCATGTATAATTCAAGTGTATGTGCCCTGGTATCTTTCCCAAGCACCTCACACTTTAAATGATATATATACAGCTATATATACACCTGTATGCATGTGTGACAATGCATATAGGTACTTATGCATTTACTCATGTATATTCACATGTTCTCTGTCTGGCATTGGTATATTTCCCAAAATGTATCCCTCTTGGACCCAGAACACCTCTTATTGTGTGGCAGGGACAGCAGTGGCCACCAGTATTCAGCCACAGCTGCATGTGGTGTTCCCCTTTCACCAAATAGTACCCAAGGGAGAGCAATGCTGCTGTGCTTTTCTGTCTTCAAATATGAAAAATCCCCCCACTTTCTGCTGGGGCTGGGGTCAGCTGTGAGCTGTCATATGGAAATTTGGAATAGCAGGCATAATTTAATGAAACTTAAAAACATTTGAACCCCTAAAACACGCAGGATGGAAAGTGACTTTATGTGTTGGATGTGTACCTGATCTATGGCTTGCAGCATACAAGTGGCTGGGTGTCTGCAGGATGAGGAGGTGGCTGGAAAAGCTGGTGCTGGGTTGGAGGTGGGCCAGGCACCCAGTGCTGCTGGGGAAGTGTTTGTGTCTGGGGGCTGTGCCAGACACAGGGCACAGCTCCACGTTCAGCTTCCCCAGCCACCCAGCTTTCTAAATCTGGAGTTTTGTTTCAGGGCTGCCTCTTGTAATGATGGGAAGATTATCTGCTGTGGTTTATGCATGTTTTTCTATGACACATAAAAGGATTTTTGTAATTCTGTAGATTGTTTCTGTTTCTTTTTTTGTTCTGGTCTTTTGGCTTCTCTTGTTTGTTTGCTTTACTTTTAATTTTTTTTGGTGTGTTTGTGTATCTCTCTTTTTCCTTTCATGCTTTTTAATTTTCTCTTCTCTTCCTTCACCTTGCTACTGTGAGGGTTGAAATGAGTGAGACTCCTAATACTTACACCCTGAATTTGAGGTCATTTACTAAAATATTTACTGAGCCTCAGGGTCTGGTCTGTTAAAAACTTCCCTATCATGAGAAGGACTTAAAGCACAGATGTCAGTATGATGTTTATTAAACTTCCTCTTGAAAAATTTAAGATCAATGTAAACATTAGTCACCTACAGCCTTAAGTTTGTCTGGCAATTAATTTCATTTATTTCATTAGTTCATATATTTTTTTTACCTGAAAAAAAAGCTGGGTTGATTTCATCTTACCTTGTTTAAATCAGCTACTGTGTAGATGTTTACCCCAAGCTTGTCCCCACAGCCTCCTTTTATGGCTAATGCAGTGAAATAGGCACATTCTTCCTGAGATTTATTAGGCTGATTTCAGACTAAGAAATTGCACCCTAGAAGCACTTGGCTATTGCATGGCTTGCTTCAAGATGACTTTTGCTTCTAAATATTATAGCTACACCAAACAGAAATTGAAGGACATCAATAGTTTGAAATCCAGTCCTTAAAAGTGAGTCATAAAATAGAATTCAAAATCTGCATTGTTCTGGTTACCCTCATGTAGTTTGATTATTTAATGCTTGCTGACAATAAATTCTAAATTGTCTTTTTGGGTTCCAACATCAGCTACAGAAAGCTATCTTTCTCTTAACTCTTTCTTGTGGTAAAGCAATATATTTCATTATGCTCACTGAAAAAACTCCAACCTATCAAGCATCAGTTTCCTGTCATTTAGATTCACTTACTTATTAGAAATCTTAATTAAATAATTGCTTACAGTGATTTGTATTTGTAGATGTTTGTGTAGTTAACTTTTAACTCTTAGTAGAACAAGCTCCTAAAATCTCTCACTGAAAACAAAGTAGGTTCTATTAAGAAGTGTGATCATCAATAGCAGTTTCTAACTGACAGACGTCGGGAATCATTTCTTTTCTTTTTTGCTTGACATTCTTGCTGCTGTTTTCCTGAATTTTTTGAATGAAATTTTTGTACAAATAAAGCCCATACTTTTTTGTCAAGTTTATGAATTCACCTCCTAAAGAAGATGTGAAAATCAGCTAAATAAATCACTAAAGAAAAAATGAGATTTAAACTCAAATGATCCAGCATTTATTCATCTATATGCATAGGAAAACCTCTATTAATGATTGGAGCTGAGAACCTTTCAGCTCCTGTGATAGATTAAAACTATAAAACTTTCTTCAAATCTTCAAAATTTCTGACTTTTCCCAAGCATGTCACAAATGGTCTCTGCTGTGGCCCTGTATTTGGCCACACAGAACTCGTGGTGCCTGCTGTTGGACAGTTTCAGTCAGGCTCTACCAGTGGAACGAGCACGTGCTGTGACATGGTGACACTCTGGGAGCTGTGGCAGACAGCTCTGGGGATGAACATGGCTGTGGTGTGGGATGCAGGCAAGGAGAGCTTTTGGCTCATGGTCTCTGAGATGGAAATTTAACATCCTTCAGCAGCACCCCTTTGTGAGATGCTAAAGATACCCTGATTATTAGAGCTGGTTGAAAATTTTCTGGTGGAACGCTTCTCTGTTGGAAAATGCTGATTTTACAGGATTGAAACTTTTCACAGGAACATGTTGATTCCATTGAAAGTTTCAATGGAAAGCAGGCAGGCAGGCTGTCCAGGAAGCCTGTGCTCCTGGTTGCATGCCAGCCTAGGCTTCCCTGGCTCTCTGCTCCCCAAGCAGCTGCTCCTTCAGCTTCCTGACACCCCAACCAGGCCTCTGCCTCAGCAGTGGGGTGGCTGGGGGGAGGGAAACATAAAGGGGGGGGCACTGGTCCCCTCACAATCACTTCTTTCCACAGAAGAGAAAGTCTGTTTTCTAGGCTGATCTACTAGCAGGGTGATACTGACAGTATTTGCTTTCTTTTTGCTTGCACATCACATACTTGCAAATATGATCATAGGCAGAAAGAATTCAGTATATTCACGTTGAAGTAATGATGCAGATGTTAGTGTCTGAAGCATTTATTCCCTATGATAAGCACCAAAAAGGGAACATATTCACTGTACAGGCTCTCATGATGGTGAAAACAATTCAAATTTTATCTCTGGACATACACAGAGTTGTCCCTGTAGAAACCCACAGAACAAAAGAGATCTCTGTCAAAATGTGTATATGTGTGTGTATGTGTGTAAACACATATGTGTATGTATATATATATATGTTCACACACTTTATTTATTTATTTATAATATATTTATTGTCAAATTTGCTCAGGTGAGCATAACTAACCTATTTTTTTTTTTCTCATCCAGCCTAGAAATTAGATTTAGAGGAAAAAAGAAAAAGCGTTTGATTAGAAATGCCTCTAATATATTTAATAGACACCGAAGGAATTTCTAAGCCCAGCTCAAAGAACCTTCCTTACATTTTGGTTAATATGCCTGCTGACTTGAGCTTTGTCTTAATGGTCATAACTTGAGCTTAGAATTCTGGTTTGGACCATGGCAGGTACCTGAAAAAAATCAGTTGTCTCATTACTGCTCACATAGATTGTGTCTTCATGTAGGTTCTGTTGGCATGTGCAAGCTGATTGTCTCACCACCTTTATACAGTCAGTAAAGCTACTAACATGGAACTAATTGTTTATGAAGTATTTTGGGTGATTTGGATTTAACAAAGAAACAAACAAACAAAAATGTCCCAATGTACTTTCTGCATGTTACCACCTGTGGAGAAATATACAAGCTATGAGTTTTTATTGCACATGCTTACAAGTTTTGACTTCCATCGAGGTGTCATACTGCTGATTATTTCTGTGCTATTTCCTCAAATTTGGTAGGTGGCACGCTTACAGTACATCCAATCAATGAATCAATAAATAATGAAACTTGTATATTAAGAAAAGTTTAACAAATAAGTGCTCATAATGAAAGTCAGTGTTGTGGGCTTTTTCTCCATGGTTTCACTGGCAGTTGTGCTTTTGATCTGGGAGCTGTTAGGAGCTGTTGCACCACAGATGAAAGGAGTTAGAAAATTCCATATCATAATGCAGTTAGATCAGTAATTCATGGAGCAGGTAATTCACAATGACTTGCTGGTCCTTTGATTGCACACGGTTTATGACTATTAGCAGTTTCCCCTTTCAAATTTGTATGCTTCCATACTTCCTTTCTGACCTCTTTTTCATCATTTATAGTCCAATTTGGTAGTGAAAAAACATAACTGGTGCTCAAGTGCATGGCTGTCATTCAAACCTCAATGCGTTAGTGAGCAGTTTGACATTTGTGACTATGAAAAAAAAACATTAAGCAGGTGTACAAAACACTAACCAGGTCCCTCGAACAATGCTTTATGGGATTCACAACTTGCCTCTAGGCTATAAACCTGATTCAGCCTGAGTTTTCAAGGTAGATTTAATCTTGATATTTACACTCCAAATGTATCTTACATTAGAACACAATTGCAATGTAAAACATAGAAACACATTTCATATGGAAGGTCACAGGAAGAGACGTGGTACTGCAGGAGATTTGCAATGATGTGCTATTTGGGGTTTGACAATTATCTGTCCTCAGTTTGTAAAGTCAAGGGCTGCATCTTCAGCCTCAGTAAACTGGTTTGAACAGGGGGGTCCTGGCTCTAACAATTTCTTGCTACTCTTCTAAGGGAGTAAGGTTCAAATTAAAACAAACACAAAAAAATGCTATTTAATCACTTTTAACATAGTCATCTGCTGTACAGGTGTGCACATATCACATTTTATTTCAGTTATACTTACCAGGTTTCTGGGAACTGATGTTGCAGCTTCACAAAGGTAGAGAGATTTCTACAAGTTGGAGGAATAACATCAGGCAAACATTAACAGAAGTTACTGTTTTGTCTCTGAAGGACTAATGTAAAGTTGCTAAAAAAGAGTGCCAGAAAGAACATTATAAACATTTGAGTAGTCAAATAGGAATAAGAGCTGTGAGTATGAGAACTAAACAGTTCTTTAAGGTGTTCAATTAAAATAATATTTTTATATATATATGAATATAGAAACCATGCCAAAGTTCTCCCATGGAATCCCTCCCAGCTTCCAGTAGGCAGTAGGTTAGGGACTTCCTTCTCCAGAGGGCATCCGGATCACAGTGCTTAGTAGCCATTGATAGACATATCCTTCATGAATTAGTCTAATCTCCTTTTGAACCCTGTCATACTTTTGGCTTCTGCAGCATCCTCTGGTAAGAAGTTCCATGATTTAATTGTACATTGTAATGAAAAGTGCTTCCTCTTGTTTGCCTGAAAATTGCTGCTCAAAGTTGTGAGTGGGAGCACTTGCCTCCTGTATCTGCTCTCTTTTGTTTAGGAGACAGAGCTGGTTACCCTGTTCAAAGTCTTATCCTTCAGTTTCTTATGATAAAAAATCTATAGCTAACAGAAGGTAGAGAATGACATTTTGAGACTGCTTCAGTATCAATGTATATGTATCAAATAGCAGAATATATAGGTAATTCAATTGCAAATACTATATTTGGATATTGTGCCTGGGGTTGGTATGACACTTGTAAATTTTGAAAGCAGGAGTTACATAGGAAGGCTCTGATAAATGTTTTCAACAGATGTGCACATACATGTGGATGTACATTATCAGACTGTTTCTAAAGTGATGTGTGCTCATGCCCTATGTGTAGCTTTTTATTTTTTTCAGAAATGTAGAAAGATTTTGTGGGCAAAATGTGGCAAATTCATGGAAAGTGCGGAGAAGACCACACAGAAAAACTGTTTGAAAAGTCAGCACTGGCAGCAGCTTGTGAGCAATAATAGCAAAAGGAAAGGCGACATTTGCCTCCTCCTCACCTTCTCTTTTGCTTTGGACAGGGTTGCCAGGTGGTGTCCATGCCCTGTTTGGAATGGCTGACACAAGGGCAGTCCCACATCAGCAACTGAAACTGGTAGATGATTTACATATTTTGCTGCTTGAACATGCTATGAATTTTGTTTTGCCTTTTTTGCGTCTTGGAAAAGATGGCAAAAATTTTGTTCAGCTTTGTGTGGGGAAAAAAGAATGTTTTTTTTTAGGATTACAGTATATTTTTTAGATCCAGATGAAAATCCAGATCCTTGGGTTTGCTGTTCTCTCTCTCTATGAATAAAAAAAAACCAAAAAAACCCAAAAAAACCCAAAAAAAAACAAAAAAAACCAAAACAACAACAACAAAACCTAAGAAGAAAGAAAAAGAAATATACAAGCAAATACATTAAAATTAAAATTTAAACAAGTAAATGCACAAAATTTTAAATATTTTTCTAATATAAGTTTAGAATAAAGCATGAGGCCTTGCTGAAACATGACATTTTGATATTTCCTTGGATAAATTATACACAGAGTAGATTATTTTCCTAACATACTTTTTTGAAATGTAAATTGTTTAGTCAGAATATTTTTTACTAAATAATTTTCTCCTTCTCAATCCAGGTATTTTTTCCTGCTCCTTTTTGTATTTTGTTCATTCCTTTTTCTCTAAGTACCACTAATTTTTTGTTCACAGGTCTACAAAAAAATGCAACCTTGACTCTTCGTCTTTCCATGTCAAAGTCTTGTCAAACAAGCTGGATGTAGCTCAGTAGGTACAGAACAAAAGAAGCCTGACTCTTTTTCTATCTTGAGAGAAAAATAAATCCCAAATTTGTGGGTTTGTGTGGTTTTTTTTGTTTTTTTTTTTTTGTCTCCTTACTTGATTTCCTGTTTAAGAGGGCATAAGCCCACTGACTGTTACTGCTAGAAGACCTTCAAGGCAAATAGTATTTGTTTTGTTAAGGTAAATACATTTCCTAGCATAGCAAGGCCCTAGTCCTTACTAACCTTTGAGGCAATTCTGCAGAAAAGTAAAAGGATGAATAATTTTAGAGAGACCTTGGTGCTTTAGGCCTCACTCTACATTAAACCACTTTTGGTGCCTGAGGACTGTGGGCCATAGCTGAAATAGCTGAGTAGTGAGCTGCACAAATGGTTTGGGGTTCTATTTCTGTTCAAATTAATACTTTTAGGCAGTGAAATGTCTGATAAATTCCAGCTATCCAAAGGGCCATAGGTTACTGACAAAGAATAGATAAAATTTGTGTCTGGGTAAGAAAGAGGTCATCTTCAGGACATAAATGAGTGACATTCTATTGAGTCTACTTACTATTTATATTATTTTATTGGACATTTTCTGGGTTGTCTTCTAACAGAAAGGAAAGTTGAAATTTTCAATGAATTATGATTCAATGAATTAAAATCAAATTATTATAGCCTCACTGACAGAGAAAGAAGTAAAAACACAAAACAAAAACTTCAATATTCTTCTTTTTCCTGCTAGTTTATATTCCAGCTTCAAATGGTTTTGCATATTTGATGATGAATGTATTCACAAATGTCTTTAAATCTGAATCTACCATTTTAGATGCGAGAAAGAGCAGACTCTTCTCAAAAAAATCCAAAAAACCTTAAACATGAGAACTGATGCCATTAGGAATTTAACTTACAAAGGTTTTGAGGCATTTTTAAGATGTCAGCTTAAAAAAACCCCACAGTGTTTCAGCAAAATAGCTGATTTGAGGTTGTATTATGAAGACTACCAAGACTGTTATAAAATGGGAGTTGAAACAAAAGGTAAACAGTTTTTTCCTAGGTACATGAAGCATTTACTTGGTTTACTAAAGCAGCTCTTGGAAACTCTTGGGAAAAAATGCCCTGTAGCTTAGCAAGCCTAAAGAAAACAATTTCATAAACATAGATTTATTTTTTGTTGTTGCTTTGCAGGGTAAAAAACCCCAGAAGGATTAGTCTTCTGTTCAGAATATTTGGCTGTTTCTTGCAGGTGTTTGGCTTTGAAAATGTTTGGGCAGAACACCAATAATTTGGTTTATAGATTACAGTGTTGCCCAGTTTCCTGTATGTTATTGCAACGTGGAACAATACCATTAAACCACCCCACATCTGCTATGGACCTTTTCTGGGTTTTTTTCCCTTTTTAGACTGTGTGTCTCTTCACAAAACATTTAAGTGTGTCTTGGTCAGTTACCTCAGCTGTTTACCCAAGTGTCTACAGGACATCTCTTTCAAGATAGCTTACAGGCACATCCCATTTCACCTTCCTGAAGGGGAAGAGGACAGGAAACTTCATTTCAAAGATCAGCATTGCCAAACCTTTCTGATTTCCATAAAGATGCCAGACAGTGACATCATATCTACTCTGTGTTCCTATGCTTTGTGGCTGGAACTCCATTGCATGATGGAAATGTTGCAGGAGAATGACTGATCTTGAATTTCACCAGTGCTGTATTAGGCAAAAGTAACAAATGGTGTCATTGCTGAAGCCTGTGAAACAATATTTGTAGTCATGGTTGTAGCTGGAGCCAACAACAGAAGCACTGAACCAGAACCTACATAGAACCCAAACCTTGCCAAGGTCACATGTTATTTTATTTATTTGTTTTAACTTGACTAAGTAGGGTTTTGATCATTTAACCATGGCCCCTGTTCATAAGAGTTCTATGGGCTTGTGAGAAAACAACTCTTTGGTGTTTTAAAATATGATTTCAATTAAATTTTGTTATTCAGAACAAATGTTTTCACCTACCACATCATGCAACTGCAATCTGTGCTTTTGCTTTCAAGTCTGTTACAGCAAACACAGGTTAAATGACCACATAGAATAATTAACAGTGGCCTTATGTAAAAAACAAATAGATTCAGAAATAAGACTGAAAAATCCTCATCTCTAGTGTACTTGACCAAAACAGCATTCTGTTGGGCAAATTCTAAAATACTGGCTTTTGAACCATGACTGTAATAAGCTTCCCAGGAATTGAATGCAGGCCACTTGCTGCAGGGATAGGTTCTCAGCTGAAGGGTGCATGTTGGAAGTGATTATTAATGTTTTTAATTATATCACAGCAAGTACTGTAACAAGTAGATACATTATTTTTTTTAGTTCCATTTCTCAGCCATTCATTCTGTGTAAAGATGTGTCTGTGTTCTGCTCAACACCTGACACATGCTTCTCAAAAATGGCTCCATTTCAAATGTAAGTGATCCCTGCACAGGAGGCCTAATGCACAAAATTATTGAACCCTCATGTTTCTGATGGAAGTCAGGGTGAGTTGTTGCTTAAAAACCCTTTCTGGACACTGCCACCAGTGGCAATTGTTTGGGTAAAAAAAGGCTATATGGTACGTATTGTATATCACATTTTTATTCTTTATGCTAAATCAC
Source organism: Peucedramus taeniatus (assembly GCA_013400575.1). Taxonomy (NCBI): domain Eukaryota; kingdom Metazoa; phylum Chordata; class Aves; order Passeriformes; family Fringillidae; genus Peucedramus; species Peucedramus taeniatus. The sequence goes on from WBNO01028263.1 coordinate 77,425, forward strand.
AGTGAAATTCCTAACGAAAAAAAATAAAACAGGGAATAGTGCAACTTGTAAAATAAAGCTTTTGCTAAGTACGCTCAGTCTTCCCAGCTTTACTAGAAAGGCTGCCATGAGCCATCTATTTAATAACTTTAGGAAATATAATGTTACAAAGTTACAAACATTTATAAAGACCCACCAAATGTTATGTCAAACTTAAGGGTCTGACCTTTTTAACCTCAAAACTACAGACATTTTAACCAAACTGCTTTCATAAAAGAAATATTGATAGACCCTCAACTCTTGTGAATCCAGTGATTACTGGCATAAAGAAAAGAAATAACACATTCTGCAATATGTTACAATAAATCTGTATACAACTTAGTTTACAGATTTGTAGTTTTAGATTGTCATGACAGTTTTCTGTCTTTATCAACAACATTAAAAAAAAACCCTAAAAACCAGTAAGCAAACCTGGAATACTACAAACCAATCAATAAAGTTTAAAAGTTCCAGTGAAGCTAACCTATAACAGGTCCTTGTTTGGAGAACATGCTCAAGAAACACATGTGCCTTTAAGAGGTCTTGAAAGAATTTACACCCATGGACCATTACCATTTCCAAACACCCTGCAGCTTTACCAGCCCAACATGTGCTGACTGTATATCACCATGACCCTTTCACTAAAGCTCTTTTGACTGGAGTGCTTTTAATACCCACTTTCTCAGCTGAGCTCAGGAGTGATTTGTTTTACATGCCACATTAATCCTTTCCACATTTTCTGGATGAGGCAACCACAATTCCACTTGTGAGGTGTTTCTAAAACATAGTTATAGGAATAAAGCAGCAGGGTCCCAGACTTGACAACTTCCCTTCGGGCGGCTGACAAAGTGGGCTATCGTGGCTGGTGTGGGAGCTAGCACTTGTGCCCGGCAGCGAGGGTGGCCTGTTCTCCATGGTTAGTCAGAGGCCCAATTATTGTTGGCAATTCAGCCACAATTAAAACCCTGTAGGGATCTACGCAGATTTAACGTCCAATGAATGCTGATGCAGATTAATAAAATGCAGCTCGTCTTTTATAAGCTTAAGATGAAATGCAACAGAGAGAAACAAAACTGAAAGTATAAATCGCAGCTCCGTAAAACCCAAGAAGTTTATGCCTCACACCTACGTGATTGGAGGAAAAGAGCGTTTTATAAATGGGCAATTAGTGTTCAGTGTACTGGCTTTTATTACGTGGTAATTTTACAGTTTTCACTTTAAAGACACCCGAAAAAAAATCAAAGGCCAAATGAATTTCTGTTGTATGCATTTATGAGCTTTCTGCATTTATAATGTTAGCTCAATCTTACTAATGTAGGGGTATGAAAATTTAGTGTTGTCAACAAGGCTAACAGAGTGGACCAACCAATTATAAAACTGTTTTTACATGTCAGCGCTGGGCACATTTTATTAACAAGTTAGTATTATACTCCATTTTTTATGCGTTAAATCGAACTGTACAAGTAACTGCAGGACAAAAATTATGTTTCTACACAATTTAATTTATTGCTCTTCCCCCATAAATTTTACTTACAAGTTCAATGGTCTGAGCTAAACTATAAATTAGAGTGAGGTGAGTCTTACATATAACTTGATTTACTCTGGTAATTTCTGAAGGAAGTATCTGAATCCACATGCCTGTCTACAATTGTCTTTACAGCAAGATGAAGCAATAGCATAAAAAAAGCAGTGGCTGATCAAGAGTTTTCTGTTAAAGTCTTTTACACTCACACACAAGGCTGTTCAACAAAACTTCAAATATAAAAGTAGCTTCACGAGCCATTCACGCTGCATAGCAGGTGTCACCAGATGGTGCCATTTCAACCTTCCAGACTTTTTTTTCCTTTTTTTTTTATTTAAGCATGTAAATAAATATTCACTCCTAGAATGATATACTAATTTTTAAAATTTGTGTTAGTAGAGTTGTGTGTGAAGGGAGCTATGTTATTGGCAGGTGAGCTTGCTATTTGCTTTGATCTCATACTAAAATCTGTTCTTCAGGTGGAATTGTTGCTTGTAATCCCAATTTTACTGATGATCTGAGACTCTTTAACAAGGGAATTACTTGCACACTGTTTGATTCTCTCTGTTTCAGTACTTATTTATATGTGTAAATAAACCAAGTTATACTTAGAATGTAACCAGAGGCCACATATCTGATTTCCCTGATCTGTGAAGACACCTGCAATTTCTCTGCAGCGGGACAACAAAAATGTCTGCACAAATTCTCTTTCTTTAATTTGCAATGAGATATTTTTTGATTTTTTAAGATATGCTAATTTCAAGTTATGCTGATTACCTGCAGCTGGATGCTGGGGGCACCCAGCTTTTTTACGGGTCTCCTGGGCATCAAATAGAACCTCTCTGCCAGCTTTGCCAGCTGTACATTAAGACCTTGTTGACTACACCTTTTTTTGGGTTTTCCTCTTTTTTCAGCTCAGAAGCACAGAAACATCAGCATGTCTTTTTCACATTTTCTTTTTGAGGAAGTATTACAAGTGTAGAAGTTCTGACCCCAAACTTGCTCTTCCCATCTTCATCTGACCGCCTATTTCAAATAATTCTCAAAGCTCTTGGGCAAAGAGCATGACTGAGCCACTGTTTGTTCCTAGTAGGATACAGAGGGCAAGGTGAAGTATTCAAGAAATAAATTTTGCTGTCATTGAGGAGGTGCTGGATCTAGTGAAGAAGTGAGAAAACACCATTTGTGACGTGATGCTCATCGTTTCCCCAGCACAAGGACCATGTTCCAGTATCACCTTTGACCTGAGCATGGACATTCCCTCCAGCAGGGCAAAGCTGATGTGTTGTACCAAAGCCCAGGAGCACTCTCAGTCATTCTAACTTGTGTCTGAAGCTTCTTCTAATGCTCTGAATTTGTGGGAGACTGCATGGGTAGCAGCAGTCTCCATTCCAAAAGGAAAAAGGACCACCTTTCATGGAATAACCAGTCAGCCGTATATTGCCAGTCACGCAGCAACCCCTAATTTCACAGAATTAAAGAATCATGGAGTCATAGTTTGGGTTGGAAGGGATCTTAAAGATCATCTAGTTCCAACCTCCCTGCCACGGGCAGGGACGCCTTTCACAGGTGTCTCAGAGCCCCATCCAACCTGGCCTTGAACACTTCCAGTGTTTGGGGCATCTATAACTTCTCTGGGCAACCTGCTCCAGTGCCTCACCACCCTCAAAGTAAATAATTTCTTTGAAGTATCTAATCTAAACTTACTCTCTTTCAGTTTGAAGCCATTCCTTCTTCTCCTGTCACTACATGCCCTTGTAAATAGTCTTGCTCCAGCTTTCCTGTAGGCTTGCTTCAGGTATTGGAAGGAAATTAGGTCACCCTAAAACTGTCTCCTTTCCAGGCTGAACAAAACCTACTTTTCCCAGCCTTTCCTCACAGGAGAGGTGCTCCATCCCTCTAATTAACTTGGTGGCCATAAGTTTCCTGAAGGTTAACCTCTGTGGTACCCTCTAAAGATTTAACTCTTCCCAGGTAGAAAAACAATAAAGTTCTGGCAATGATTCCTGGAAACAGAATAGACTGTGTGGCCCTCGGATCACCATGCCCCTTTATGGCTGTACCTGTGCTGCCCTGGACCCCCTCCGGCAGGCTCCAGGCAGACTGGCACAGTTCTGCAGGACATCAGCACTGTGCTCTTATTCTGTCCAAGGCAGTGGTCATGGGGCACTGTGTCCACTCTGACCAGCCTTGCCCACTCGCTCAGCTCGCGCCGAGCGCTGAGCTGCTGCAGCATCCTTTTGTCTGCTCTTGGAGCTGGCTGGTTCAGCAGGACCTTGGCTCCTCCTGCCACAGCACAGGCACTGCACTCAGTCCTAAAAGGCTGGTGTGCACTGGTTTGATCACTCTGCCTTTTCACATATTTCATTCTACCTTTTCACCTTTGACTCTAAAGGAATAATTTTATTCCCTGAATTGTCACTGACATTTCTTTCTTTTTATTAAAGAGTCTCCCTTCCATAAAAAAGTGATTTTATACACATTGAGGGGAACAGCACTCCACACGCCTCCCAATAGGTCTAACATATCAAAATTATTTGTAGTCACCTATACATGGTAACATCACTTACTGTATATCACAGAAATTAGTAACAGAAAATTCTAGGCTGTAAATACTATACAGACAAATAGCTTTTCAAGATGGTAGTCTAGATTGAACAGAAGAAAATTTTTGATTCTTTTAGCAAGACAACTTCCTGAAGTTTTGAGTGAACTGATCCCTTGGTGTTTTTTAATATCTACCCCAAATGGAAATATTTTATCAAATAACTTGTTTTGTAGTGCAAACAGAAATATGTCTTAATCTGCTCATCTTTGGAAATTATTACTTATAGCTTTGGATTGCTTTTCTTTTTATTGTTTTCAGCAGCCATTTAATAACAGCTTTCTGATTACTTGCACCTCAGGATACAGATTGCGATTGTAAAAAAGACAACATGAAAATAACAATTGTTGAGCTTTTTAAAAACCTCAGATAGCTTTTGATCACTTTCAAGATCACATACTTGCAAAATTCTTTTATATGCTAGTTCAAAAATCAACTCAGCTGTATTTTGTGTTGGTATATAATCTGAGCCACAAAAACTGCCTACTTCTCTTTTGCCTTTGGGCAATTTTTCAATCTTAGCTAAACCAAGTCCATAATGTACGCCTGCTGGCCAACATTCCAGGTAAATGAATAGCTTTTAAGGAAAAATTATGCTGTTTTTCAAAAGCTTGACATTTTTAAAATACAAGTCCAGAATTGAAACCTTCAATAATTTTTCCATGCCTATATGTTGCAAGCAGAAAAATGTTGCACAAATGAATACATCTGGGATTATTTTCAAGCTGTTATTTCCCACTAGGGAAAATATTTAGAAATAAGCCTCAATTTTTTTTTCTGTGCTGAAACTACAAAGAGGCCAGCCATCTTGATGTTTTTCCAGATTTTTTTAATGGTTTTACTGATATTGTATAGTGACTTTACTGCCCTGTTTTGTATGCCCTTATATTCACCAATAGTAAGCATTTATGCTGGGTTTATTCCAGTTTTTAAATCTGTTTTGTGGCATTTATGACCTAAAGCTAATAAGGACATTCAGTATTTTCTTGTAAAATATTGAAAATACCTTTTACCATGAAAATAAGAGGGAAATGTTTTTAAAATTAAAAAAAAAAAAAGAAAGAAAAAGAAAAAGGTAGGGACTTAACCAAAGGCAGGAATGGAACAGCCCTTATTTTAAATTCAGGCTTTGCCATAGCAGTAAAGTGGTGTTTTCTAGACATCAAGGAACTGGCAGAAGCTCATCAAGACCAAAAGGAGCAGCAGAGGTTTGGCAATAGCCAGGTACAAAAGCTGTATTACTGGACCAGGTTAGGTGAAAAACTTTTAATGAAATGGATCTTTATAAAAATGTGAGTTGGTTGAAAATGAAACTTTCCCACAGAAAAGGGTTTGGATTAATTTTTGGATATCAAAAATCTGGAAGAATTTTTCATTGATCAAACTGCCTATTTTTATCCTCTTTGTAAAATCGTGTCCTGCTTATCTGGCTTGAAATTACTTTGCCCTTTTGGAAACCAAACCAGCTGAAACATAAAACATGTAGTTTCATACAAGAAATCTTTTAGGATATAATAAAGCACAATGCTGCTTAGGAGGACACATTAAGCCAAAGAAATATCCCATGATTGCAATTTGGGTTTTTTCCATGGTCTTTTTTTTTCTCTCAGAAATGTGAATATTGTTATGGAGCAGAAATCCACTAGGTTGCTTCCTAGTGTGCGTTCAGGGATTTCATATCCCTCAAGTGTCTTTTCTGGGCTTGTGTAAGGGCATGATCCTTATGCCCATTTTACAGGCTGGAAGCCGAGGTGTAGAGATGCCTTGCTAACCAGGCTGGTGGCAGAACTATTGTCCTTGAGCCCCATTTTAAAAGGCAAATATTGTCCAGTACTTCCCAGGTGATGTGCAAGACCTGTCCTCCTCCCTGCTTTATAAGTGCACAGCTGTCAGTCACTCAACCAGCAATGCTCCCTCCCAGCTCATGTTTTCTCTGTAAAATAGAGGGTTAATTTAAATAAATGCCTTATTTACATTCGCAACTATAAAAAATTGCCTACCCAGACCCAAGGTGCCCCAGCGTGCCACTTGGTGAAATCACAGTAACATTGAAATCATTATTCTGACAGGAACCCAGCCAGCCAGACGCCTACAGAAGCGCTTTTCCTCTCCTTCGCTCTGGGAAGCACGGCCCGCAGGCCTCTCCAGAAAGCTCTCCAGCTCCATTCATTTATTTATTTGCTGCATCGCCAGGTCACTAAATTCTGGTTTCTGCGGCCCAGGGCGGGGGGAGCGATCTGCTGGGGCGGCGGGGAGGCGCTGCCAGCTGCCCCCTCCTGCGGAGCCAGCGGCGGGGGGGAGCAGCTGCAGCTGGAGCTGAGCCTCTCTCCGGGGAAAGGGGGGCCGTGGCCACACATCCAACACCACCGGCGCTTCCTGGCCAGCCACCTCGTCCCACTGTTTACAAGGAATCGCCTGCGTTTTAAAGGAAAACGGGACAGCGCTGGCCTGGCTCTGCATGGGTCTGCTCCTGCTGCTTCATGTGCGATGGGCAGGATTTGGGAAGAATTTGGGCCTTTTTTAATTTTTAATTTAAAGTGTCGCGGCATTGCGAAGTAGGAAAAGAAAGAAGAAAAATGTGTCTACAATGAGCATCATTCTAAAAGTCAAATTATCTGCAAGGCATTTCTAGGCAGTAGCTAATTATTACCCAGCTCTCTTCCCACCTTGCTTATTAAGAAAGTTTGATATAAGTTCCCGTTTGCTGTTCAGAATAGCACAGATGGAAGGAAATGAACATGCCATTTGCTTTTTGTGACCTCAGGGGAGCGGAGCAAAATATGGATGTGAAAACATTGCCAGAACCCTGAAAGTTATATTCTTTCATTCATTAATTTTCCTGCTTCTCTATTCCATATGCTCTCCTTTCCTTCAGCTCCATGGAAAAGTATTGACGAGCCAAACGAGTAATACAATTAGAGCTTATATATGACCTGAATGGGGTATGTGGCTTGAGTGGCCCATTAGCCAGGGCAGCCAGAACCACTGAGAGCAGCACCGACTATGGGCATGAAAGTCACAACTCTCCTCCTCCAGAACACCGACTGACATATTATTTGTGGATTCGTGCATATGAATGGTTCAATACTGCAAGAAGTCACAATGAATAAACAGAAAGGACCAGATTCTTCATAAGGATGTACACATGGTTCTCATTTTAAGGCCTGAACCAATCCACTTAAGTTAATGTAAATCCTTCTCCAGACTTCAATGGGAATCTAGCCTTTCTGGCTAGCTCTAGTAAAGGACTTAGGCACCTAAGGCAGGATGTAGGTGGAACAGCATCCAAAAGCACTCTCCAGAAACCCGTGCTTGGCTGCTGCCTAATCCTTGAGGCGCCTAGTCTTGCAAGGCACTTCCTTTTTTGATTTGAAAGTTTTGTAGGTGACAACAGTCATCCAGATCTTGTCCAGATCAGCTTGGTCTGAGCAGCTCATCAGCCAGTTCCTTCCTTGGACTGGTCTAAAGCCAGGAACTAAGCAGAAGACGCCTAAGACTTTTGAGGGCCACATCTGGTAGGCATTTTCGAAGCATCCTGGCATACAGTGATAGATCAAATGCTCTTCATATCATTCTGCTTTAATACTGGAATGTCAGAAGGCATTTTTTCCCACCCAAACCTGAGAAGAACAGAAGAGCGGCTTTTTTGTCTTTTTGTGAAGGTAAAAAGGGTACTATGATGTAGACTAGTAATATGTTTAGTTATTCAAAGTATATTCATATTCTTTTTTTCCCTCTTCTATGTGTTTAAAGGGTAATTTTAACTCCACTTTTACTGCAGTGAAAAAAACCCACCTAAACAATCTCATGCCTAGCAATGTCCACATTCCTTAAATCAAGGTGAATGGAATAAATGTCAGATGATTACATATGGATAATTTTTTTTCATATCTAAGTTTGGAAATAAAACTTTCAGTCTGCATTAAGATTACAATTCACTAACAAAAGGGAAGACTATTTGCAGAAGTCAGCTGCTTTTTGCACAGGTAAAGCATGCTGCTTTTGAGGCATGGAGGAATCTTGTGTATTACATGAAGACTGCAAGGTCGAAGTGTTAATTCTGTGTCAGATATTTGGCAAAACAGAAATATAGCCACAGAAATATAACATTTTCAATGCATCTTGCTTTGAAAATCAAATATCTTGGCTTCTAAATGGTATTTTTTCATTAAAATAGAGGTTTTGCTGTGGTATTTATGTGTCAGGAGGAGCCCATTAGTCTATGATGATATACTTTTTCCATTGACATTGTCTTTTAATTATATCATTCTGAGCCACATCACCAGTGGAGGATCGATTTTACAACCCAGTTTACATATCGCTTCAGCATCTAATTCTGAGGAGGTGTTACACACTTTGAGGTTTTTGCTTCCCTTTTTTAAAATAATTTGGAACTCATGACTGCTTAAAAAGGCATCAACAAAGGTGCCTGTCTTTCCTTTGAAGTCATTTTTTGCGGAAATCACAGTCACTGACCAAAAGGTTTCAAAAGATTAAATTGTGCTTATTTTACGACATTTTAAAACAGCAGGGTTAAATGCTGGGCCAGCTGCCAGGCAGTCAGCAGCACCCATACTTTCATGTTCAGCAGCCAGACACATCTACAGCAGTTATTTCTGAGTAGTTATTCCTGAAATATGTCACTCAGAACAGCAGAGGGGTTTTAGCATTTGTGTGCTTTGATGACGGGCTAATGAAAATGTACTATATATATATATGCCATGAGTGTAATGAGTTTAAAAAAAAAGAGCTAAAAAAAAAAGAATGTAGTGGGCAAAATAGACATTTTTAATTCTCTTTGTCAACACTGGCTTCTCTCTGTAATTGGAATCAACTTGGAGAGCCACAAAATCATGGCTATTGGACAGCCACAAAATCATAGCTATTGGAGACTCGCATCCCATAGTGCATTATCCACGTGCGGCAAAACATTTTACTGCTTGCTGCTTTATGTGGAAGCTGTAATGGACTGAGGCTAGTTTAAACTCACAGAACTATTCAGAAAGGGATACATAAATCTTGACATCATCTTTGATGAGAAACCTGAGGAGAGGAAGGACATTCAGACGCTGTCTGTCCTGAGCAGCAGTGCTGTGGGCTTAGTGGATTTTTTTGAAGTTCAACTCTGTTGCAGTCAGGAAGTGATTTACTCCATTTTACAAATTTTCTTTCTGGTCTTTTCTTTCTAATCCTCATGCGATGCCTGGTTTCCCTTGCCTGGGTGTGTTTTTTTTCATCTGCCTTTTTCCATTTTGAGGACTCATGGGCCAGACTCTCTGTGCTGGTTTCCGTCACTTTGTATTGTGCAGGTGTTCCAGAGCCTTAACTGGCCCCCGGGGGTTGTTCCCTATGTAAGGAACCATGCAGCCAGTGCAAGGTGGTATAAACAGCTCCTGTGCCAATTCTTCTCCCTGTGCTGGCACACGGAGGGACTGAGAGACTCACAGAAGCAGAATAGAGTGCTCTTGATTCATACCGGGTACCTCTCAGGGACTAAAACACGAGCTTATCTAAGCTCTGCTCAGGCTGACAGAGGAGCAGCTGTAGAGCTGTGTGACCATAACCAGCTCCCCATCTCCTGCTCTGAGTGGATCTTGGCACAAGGAAGAATATGGACCTTTTATTCTTGTCCTGCTAGCTGGATGAAACCCCACTGTCTACACATCAAAGGGGTTTGATGGACTGCCAAAAATAGTAACCTATACGTAAAACATGTGCTCCATTTATAGCGATCATTTGGAAAGTTTCCTGCTACTGCAGAAATTCAGATTACATTGATTTACTGTTCAGTACTGCAATATACTGAGAGGCTTTTCAATGAGTTCTATTGTATGCATTTGCAGAAAGGCTGGGGAGATTTCTTTCTTCCTTCCTTCCTTTCCCTTTGCTATATAATACATTATCATGTGAAGTACATCTTTCTGAGGTTTTGCATAGTTCTAGTGAAGTGAGTTAATATCTACTCCTCACTTTGAAAGACATTGTCACCTGTGCTGATGTTTTAGCCTTTGAAAAATGAAGTGCTGTTTCTTTTGATGTAAAGAGCATCTCTCCAGTATTTCTTGAATCATTTTATTCTACCTCAGTTTATAGGCTGTTAGCTATGGAATATGTCCTGCACATTTTTACAGGCACTTCAATGCCTTTTGTGGGAACAGGTATTAACATAGCAATTAAACAGGAAGGTACACATGAGAACAGACACCCTGTGTCTGAGCACAGGTCTGAATCAGCACACAAGGCTATCTATACTGTCGTCAGCACACCCTTTCCAAGCCCCATCTATAATCTACTTTTAGAGTCTTTCCTAGAGGAGTCTTAATACCACTGAACAGCTTGCATTGATAGATAGCCTGAGTTTAGGTTTTTACAACATGAAAACATGATCTATTGGGAACTGATACATATTAATGACACGGATGAACTGATGTGGACACTTAGAACTAAATCAGGGAACACAAAAGGGCTACATCCTGTGCTGAGCCAATTTACACAGATCCAGTCTCTTTGTTAACCAAATAGGATTTGATATTTAGCTAATAACCAAGGCTGAAAAGAAAGGAAAGCATCTGTAGCTCTTATGACTACAGAAGGGCCATTAATCCATGTACTCACACATGTACTGTGAAAAGCTTGCTAATATAAGAAGAGAATAAAAAGCCAAGAAACAAGCGGTGACAGTAACTGCTGGTCTACAGTGTTTAATCCTATTTGCAAACAGTGACCCTCTTTGGTTGATGATAAAGAAGACAAATTTGGCCTTAATTTCATGACTCATATTAGGGAAGGACGTCATATTGTTCTGGCAAATATACAGACATGGCCCTTTTCTCTTTCTGGTTTTATTTTCATAAATCTCTTTCCTCCAGACTCTAACTGCTGCTAGGCACCATAAGAGTTAATTATTCAATCTCTGGATTGAATTCACCCCAATTCACTCCTCTGCTTCCCGTCTGTTAACATCCCATGGATCAAAGCTCGATATAACTATTTTAGGCCAGGAGTTCAAAATGCTACCATTCATATTACAACTTAACAGGAAAGCATGACTTACTTTTCCTCCAATTAATTAATACTTTTCTGAATTATGGTGTTTCTTTCTTCTTCTCTTCCTTCTCCTTTTTCTCCTCCTTCTCCATTTCCTTTTCCTTTTCCTTCTCCTTCTCCTTCTCCTTCTCCTTCTCCTTCTCCTTCTCCTTCTCCTTCTCCCCCTAACAATCAGTTCAGGTTTTCCCATTTTATAGTCCTAATCTCAAAGTTTACATCAATCTGTTTTCATGCATCATTATGCCACAATTGTTTGAAGGAGAAAAACGTAATTCAGTTAAACACACCGAATAAGAAAAGGGTATATAACATTTCGGAAAGAAACTTGGATTTAGGATGGCAGTAAGAAAAAGGAAAGCCTTTTGTCTGCTACTTTTCCTTTACTTGTGAATTACAATGCCGTTTTCTTTTAGAATTCCGGTCTGCGTTCACGACCTGAGGGCTTTGCACAGAAGGGGCTGTTTTCATCAGCGTCCCAGGCTTTCCCTGAGTTTCTGCCTAGCCAGAAACGTGCCGGCCGAGCGCAGGACTTCACCCTGCGATCGCTTGCATGTCGATGGCCACCAACGTGCTCCGCACGCTGACATTCCCTAACGCTTCCCAGATTTCTCCTCCCGCGATCCCGGCGCGGCACGCGTTCGGCCCGCGCTCGGGGGCCCCCTGGCGGCTGCGCCAGGAGGCGNCCAGCGGCAGGGAACGGGCCCGGCCACCTCGGGAACGGGCCCGTCCGCCTCGGGAACCCGGAGTGCTGCTCCGGGAACGCCGGAGTGCTGCTTCCCGGCTCCGCGCCGTGGACACGCCGAGGGGCTGCAGGAGGCTGTACCGCCCCAGCCTGTTGAAGGTGACGGGGAGGGAAAGAGGAGCTCGGCGCGCCGTGGTCACAGCCCGGGCGTGGAGGGCAAGGGCAAAGGAGCTCGCAGCTTTAGTTTAAGCGACAGCTCCAGCAGCACAGAATAATTAATTAGGAATTCGCAATCTCTCAACACCTATGCTCAAGGTGGGGTCTCCTCTGAAGTACTGAATCCAGCTCTGGGGCCCCTAGCACAAGATGGACATTGACCTGTTGGAGCAATTCCAAAGCAAGGCCACCGAGTTGATTAGAGGCACCTCTCCAGTGAGGAAAGGCTGAGAACATTGGGAATGCTCAGCCAGGAGAAGAGGAGGCTTTGGGGTGATCTAACTGCAGCCTTCCTGTACCTGCAGAGAGCCTAAAAGAAAGGTGCAGAGGGGCTTTTTCCAAGAGCATGTAGTGACTGGACCAGGAAACCTATAAACTGAAAGGGACTGGGTTTAGATTAGATACGATGAAAGAAGTGAGGGTGGTGAGGCACTGGAATGGGTTGGAGAAATTGAAGATGTCCCATCCCTGAAGGTGTTTAAGGCCAGTTTGGATGGAGCTCTGAGATACCTGGTTTAATGGAATGTGTCCCTGTCCGTGGCAGGAGGCTTGGGACTAGATGATCTTTAAGGTCCCTCCCAACCCCGGCAATTCTATAATACATATTTTAATATATTACCAAAAGCTAATTAAAACCATAGGCTATGTAATTCTGCAACCTTTGTATGAGAAATACCTTCGTTCTTCAGAAGTAGAAGTATAGGTGTAAGGTGAGAGATTGTAAATTGTTAATTAATATTTCTTTACTGCTGGCAAAGTATTTATCCATGTCAAATACCTACCTGAGTTAAGCTGTATATAAAACAAATTCAAATGCCTTTGATCTCAGCTCACCCAAAATGCCCTCAGATGGAAGTAAAATTTCTGCAGAAATAACTGCACTTTTGAGGTGGTGCAGTTCAAACTGTGTAGAGGGACTGGCAGTGGCTCCAGCTCAAGGACTGACATGTTCCCCTCCACAGCCCATCACTCCATCCTTCTTCCCTTTCCAGTTCCACCCACAGCACCAGCCCTTTCCTTTCCCCCTTTTAAAGTTGTTGCCTGTGACTTTTTATTAGCCATTTTGCCCTGCTCAGCTGTACAGCATGAATGCATATTTTTCCTTCTGCTTAGTGCTGGCTTTATCAGTAAAATTTGGCCGGTACTTGATGTTCAGAGGGGTGAGGAGATGATGGGAGGGGGGAATAGCCCAGGCCAGCTGTGTGTATACTGACATTTAAGTACAGGCAAGAAGGGCAGCCTTGCTGCAAAAGGTAAAATCTTACAGGCTATATCACAAGGTTTGCATGTGAACATAAGTACACAATGCTTCTTTCACAGGATTCCTGCTGTAAACTTTGTACTTTACTGGTTGATTCAATTCTCTGTAATGAAAAAGTTGCCCCACTCTGAACTTATCTGATTTTTCTTTCTTTTCAAAGAATAGTAGCAACAGAAACTAAAACAAAAGACAGAAGAAAATATACTCCAGAGGGTGTTAAAAGAATCTTTCTTGGAAAATGAAAAGCCATGGTACCACTGGGATGGGCCATTCTTGGAAAATCAAAAGCCGTTGTACCACTGGGATCAGCCCTTCAAAACCTCTGAATTTGTGCCACAGCCTCCCCAGCTGCTACAGAAATTCATTTGATACAGCACTGCATTCCCTTTATGGTTAATTCACTCTTATCCAGTGGGTGACCTCTGCAGCTCAAAGACAAGGCAGTAAGTGTGAAGTCACCTGAATCCAGAAGCAGTAGAGCTATATTTGTATCATCTGTATCCCCTAGTTCAGAGAGGTGCCATATGAAGTATCAGCTTTTTTTCTCTCCTTGTCTGATCTGATCTTGTTGGTTGCTGTAAAATAAGTGCTGCACTGTTTCAGTTTTTGACTGACCAGGGTACCTCATTCATAGCCCTGGGTAACAGAAGCCTAAGTAAACCACAGACACCGTGCACCCATGGAAACACCTGGTGATAATCCTTATGGCATTGCTGTTATGCTTCCTAATTTACTGCTTCTCTCAGAGACATTATTTCTTTGCTCTGTGCAAATCTCTTTCAAAAAGCATGTTTTCTTCTTTCCAGACATACTTGTTTGCAAGGTATGCATATATTAATGCATAAAAATTGCTCCCTAAATTGTTGACTACCTTAGGACACTTCGTAATCTGGTGGAATGCAGACTATGTTTGACAAGTGTACAAATTCCTGGTCCATGTTTTAATAATGAATATCATCATGTGGCTTGACAAACATCTACTTTTTGAATAAAATTATTCTACCTTACATATACAGATTCAGGAGACCCCAGTGATACCACAGCTTTTCATTTTCCAGTAAGGATTCTTCTAACACAGTCACTGTGCTGCTACATGATACAACCCCAGGAACACTCCTAGAAACCTGGAGAATTGGAAAGTATTCAATCAACATATCAGTTTATTGCTAAAGCAAGATCATATTCCAGTGGAGAGAATATGAAAACCAATATACCAATAGACCACAGTCTTTTATTAACTACTGAGTGTTTTAAAACACAGCAATGTGCAAAGTCTTTGCGCAAATTGAGTGCCAGGTTTTACTTTTGGACATTGAATGCTACTATTATGATAGATTTTAAAAGATTCGGTCCAGTAAATACAAAACTGACATATGTGCACCAGAACAGCAAATTCTAAAATTGCACATGATACACAAAGAGCCCAGTATATTTATTCTTCAAGTATACTGTGTTTTGTATGTTGTCTAATAGCTGTTAGGAATGCTCAAAGAATTATTTTGTAATCACACTCTCACAGGATGTCCTTTTGTTTTTCAGAGGAATATTCCCCAGTGTTTCTTTTTTCATTCAGATGCCTTGAGCACAGCTACAGGAAGACATTATTTCCCCCTTACCATACAAGAATATGTATCAGCATAAGATCCATGCCATGCTGTTACACTAACAATTGTTCAGTAATTTATTTCTCTCTTGTTTCTCTCTTTCCAGTGGAAATACGTGATCCAAACCTGAGCAAACTGACTGCAGACATTTTTGTTAACCTTATAGGCTTTGATTCTGAATCTGTGATACAAGAGAATCCGCCATGCAGGACGGGGGTGTAATTCCATCAAGGACTTCTGGTGACCTCATAAACCATGAGAGCTGGCATGGACTTTAATGGGCACCACGTGGTAAAGTTCCCATGCATCATTTTGAAAATGTAGGGCTTCATTTGATATTGCAGAAGGATACCAGACCTACCATGTCAAATTGTTTCTCTTTCTTCTAAAGGAGCCACACGCTTTATGTTACAGTCAGTCCTCTTTGGTAGCAAATGAAATATGCCATTCTGGAAAATTAGTATTTTTTCTGGCAAAATGAACTTGAAAAGTGTGTTTCATAGAAAAGCACATATTTGGGTTATATTATTTTAAATAAACTTTCTAAAATTATGGCAGTAAATTCAAGTAAAGGTGCGGTTTGTGCAAGACTGGCTTTGCTTGCAGATTTCTAAGTAAAAGACATTTTAAAAAATTAATTCGTACATCAGTTAGAAAATATAGGAATAGAATTGTTATGGGTCATTTGAAAAAGTAGACCATGTTAAACCCAGTTAAAGTCAAGCTAGGTAAGTTAGCTCAAATTGCTGATGGTGAATGACCTAAGTTAAAAGTTACTTGACCTAAAGCAATTTAACTGTGTTTAGTACACCATTTCTAGGATTCTGTTGTTAGGAATTTCCAGGGGTTCAGTAAGGTTGTGTTGAAGTTTCAAACGGTGAAATTTGTTCTATCACCTTTGTACAGCGCATGGAGATTTTCTCCTGCCTTCTCTCAACCTAGATTCTGCCTGCTGGAACCAATGTTCAGCCATTGTGCAAACCTATACAAAGTTGATGGCCATTAGCCTAAAAATAAGATCTGTCAGTGTGACTATGATTCAGGTAAATGTGGCAAGAAACATAACATAAGTGTGTCAGCTTAGCCTATCTATTGTATATGACATCTGTCTGTAACAAGGAGATGCTCTAAAAATTGTTCATCATGATGAGTGCCTACCAGGAAAGGATCTGTTCTTCTTAATTCTGAGAGTACAGATCAGTGGACTGCCTAGTCTCTATTTTTTTTTCTCAACAGTCTAACTAATTTTTTTCTTAGATTGGTTCATAAATAACAAAATCTTTATGACATGGCTAGATGATATTTCTGTATTATATACATACTAGGATTTGTTATTTTTTATTCAACTCTAGGTAACAAATCATCATGATAATAAAGGGGGGGAAAGGATACCTTCTAGACAGAATATCCAAAATCTACTTGCCTTTATGCCACCTTAGTGTGAAATACCTGCTGTTTGTCATTCTCTGGGATAACTTTTCAACTACATACATCACTGTTCCCTATACTATATTTCAGTGAGAAGTACATTTTTTCACCATGTGCATAGCTTATCCATATATAGCATGATGAATACACACCTTTTATATATTCCACATCCTAGATCCAGGTAGAATAATTGCATTTCTTAGTTAATTTAAATCTCATCTGAAAGAACTGCAAATGTATGGGAGAAGATTGGTTCTCTGGTCTTGGTATGATAGTACGGTATATTTAGATTTGATACAAGAAGTTCCCTCTTAATGACACTCAGAATTATTCCGGTTGTAATCTCATAGCTGAGATAGTTATTAAATTACAAGCATATGGAAGACTCTAACAGCCTTGGGACGAAAGTTGTACTGTACTAGGTTAGATAGTTTGTACAGGAGGAGGATCCCTAAGGCTTGTTGAATAAATAGATGCATCTTCTCTGTACTCCATGAAAAATGATGAATGTTTTTGGTTTGTTTGTACTACTTTCTCCACATGAAACGTGTGTTTGGTCCAACAATTCTGTGGTTTCCTCACTTTGTGATAATAATTAACACCCTCACTGAAGTCTAAGCAGTGATGACATTTGTTTAGGGGCCTGACTCTGATTTTTGTTGCTGTTTTGCCTTATGTTACTTTCAATACGCAATTGAAACCATTTTCAAGAATTGAAAGGTTCAGTGATTGCTGCTTTCTTGGTCTTACTGACCATTTAGAAACCCTTTAATGCAATATATCCTTCAACCTTTGTGGAAACACAGCCTGTCCAGCCATATGGGTCTGGGTTGATAGTAGCAAACTCAAAGTAAAGCCAGCAATGCAGGGGTCTAAAGTTTTGGGGTTTGGGTTTTTTTGCCTTTTTTTTTCTTTACGGAAGAAACAGAGAAATGGATATAAGCAGTAAAAAAGTAAAACAGTCATAAAGTAACTATTGTTTAGGACGTAAATGTGTTAGGAAACAAAAAAAGAAAGAATATATTAAACCCTACTTAAAAGATTCCTGAAGCTTTGGGGAAAATTAATTTTAAGAAATATGACAATGGTTCTCTACCCTCCTCAATAATCTTGTAAAAAAAGATTAATAGCTTTGGAGTAGATGTACATATTTTGAACTTCCTTTCTGGACAGAGCACAAAGAAAAGCTGGCTTGTTTATGGTTGTAGAAGAATCATAGGTGTCTTTGTATAAGAAAGGCAGGTAGCTGTCAGGGACATCCAAGCCTCCTTCTTTTTCCACTTTCTTTTTTTCCATAATAACTTTTTGCAATATGTTGTCATTTTTTCCCTGATTTTCCTAAATAAAGTGAAACGTCAAATCAGCAGAGAATTGAAATGTATTTATAAAAAAAACAACCAAAAGGGCATCTGATGTTTTACAGACATTCCAACACCTTCAGGAAATTTGAACTCACACCAAAGGGTCTGATATTCATTTGAATCTCCATCTGTGCTGAAGCACATGTGTGCACACAACACACATTGAACCACTACAGTGGAAAAAAAAAATCCCTGCTCTTAAATTATAGCAGCTCTCTACAATTCTTCTGTAACCACAAAGGCTTTGGTAGTTTTGAGACATTGCAGTGGCTTTGGGTGATCTGATCACAGAGCTTAGTTTTGTTAAAGAAATCCCTTTGCTGAAAGATACGAAAAAGCTGTAGGAGAAACACAGGGAGCTGCAAGTTCACAGCATGAAGGTTTGGAGTAGAGGGGAAGCGTTCAAGAAGCTGTTGTGGCAGCAGACACCCTACAGCCAGAGTTAACGCTGGAAACACTGCAGTTTTAGTTCCCCCACCAGAAATCCCCATGCTCGCAGGAACGGATATAGTCATTAGTCCTCAATGGGAATATGACCTTTCCCTTTAAGTATCTGTGTGATGCTTTTGATCCTTTTGACTCTCTCTAAGGGATAGATTAAATATGTGGCACAATGTCTACTCCTGAGTGAGGATTAAGCCTGGCTTTTGGAAGCAGAACTATATTGCCTAACCCATCACCATTTATCACATTCTCTAGGGAACTGTTCTCCATTTTTTTTTTCCCTCCCCCTAAACTTTTAGAAAATTCTCCTTCTCTGGGGTTTAATATTGATCTCAGCTGCGTCAGCCTTGGCTTTACTGTAGTTACTTCTGATTTTACACTGAAACAAGTCCCATGGTTCAGATATCTTGTTAAACAAAGTGCTATTCTGAGGATCAGCTCTTATGCAACCTGCAATTTCTTTAACGTATTTTTGTGTTTGAATTTTAATAGCAAATACCTTAATATGATTTATAGTTTTGTATCACCCTGTATTTCAGTGGAATTCCCTGAGGATAACCCTTGCTTTTTCATACTTGTATTCTGATTTAATGAAGCAGTGAAACATATGATTACCTTCAGGACTTGTATAAATCCCATTAACTTCGATTAAGCCCAAGGACATGCTTTAGTGCTTCACTAACCAGGGATGCTTAAGGCTAACCTGTGCATAAATGTTTTGTTGTATCAAGTCTTAGTGTTTTATTATTATTCCTGTTTCTCTTTTGCTCTGTCTCATGATATAATAATTTTGCTCTTGCAGTATCCTTGCGTGCTGCTTCCAAGTTAGAAGTTACACTGGGACTGAAGGTCTCATTCAAGAGAGGATAAAATTAATCCGTTCTGCAGCTGTGAACCAGAGAAGTCCCAGCAAGCTTCCCAGTAAAATGAAAAAGTGATGGTATGCCACTCTGGCTCATAAAAATGTAATTTAAGCATTGCCCTCTCAATAAAAATATCACATTTAGGACACAGTAATCCCCTTCTGAACCTTATCTTACTTTTCAACAGCTCTTTGGACTCAGAATTGATGCACTTTGAATTTCCTGCTGGTCAGGTAGCATGACTTTCTTCAGCTCCCTCCCACAACCACAGCTTTGCCCGTTGTTCTAAGCAGGCAATATCCAGTCACAGGCAGAAAGCGGAATTGGTGGTCTAAGATTCAGTAAATTCAGGAGCTTTAAGGTACTTAGTTGACAGACTAAGTTGACTTTGGAACTACTACTGCTCAGAGCTGTGGCCTTTGCAGTATTGCCCCAAAATGACTGAAACTTCAAAAATGCTTTTCAATTGTTTTCTCAAGACTCCTGCCAGAATCTTTGCCTTCTTTTAATACTTTTTTCTTTTAATGAGGTCCTGATTTATGACAAGAAATCACCAGACACCTGGGTTCTTTGGGCTTATTAAAGCAGACAAATACTTTGGTGTTAGAAAATATCATAAGAACATACATTTTTTTCCATATTAGATTGAATCATTGTAGGCAAGTGCCCCAGTCTTCCTCCCTGCTATGGTCTGGAGGTATTTCAGCACAAGGAAAAAAAAAATAACCCTTTCCAGTTTCTGGCTCAATAAAGCCAGTGTTTTCACTGGGGGCAGAAGGTTGATTCCTTTCCTGTCCCCACAGTATCCTGCATTTTGCCTATATCAAAAGATTTGCTTGCTCTGCTTTAACATGTACAGTGTAGTTTATCTTCCAAATAGGAGTCATCTTTCCAGCTTCCATGTCTGAGCTGCACTGGTGATTTATATGCTCACTGTCTGTTTTCACAATGTCTTTCCTGGCTGTCTTGTATCTCTCCCCTGTGGAGCACTGGGCCTTAGAATCATTGCAGTAAGGACAGACAATCAGTCTTCTTTAAATACATATTGGATTTTACTGGTGCCTGAGTCTATAGAACGTGCCAATGTCTTCTGTGGTTCTGGAAGCAAAACCTCAGAAAAGTGTGGAGTTTTGTTTTGGATAACAGAGAAGCTGGTTGGAAGTTTTTTAAACAAATTGTTCTTTTCTTATTGTTCTTTTCATCAGATAATGCTGGGAATAGATGAGCAAGTTTCAGAAGGAGTTTTGGAGCTGCAGGGTTGTGTTTCTGCTCAAACACAGAGCCGTATATTAGCTTTGCACTCTCTTTAAGCAGCCTCATGGCAAAACACAGCTCTTCTTCATTCAGATGAGGGATGTAAAAATATAGGGATGGCCACATCAGGCAGCCCAAATGCCTCTCCAGCCTTGCAGTCTGTCTCATAAGAGTCAGTGGTATGTGTCTGCCAAACATATATTGAAATTTTCTGTTCCTGTGCAAATTGGAGTCAGTCATGTGACATGTCTATAATTAATGGTCCTTGATTTTTTCTCCCCAGAATATTTCTAGCTACTTTACACACAATATAAAATTGTAGCACCTGCAACATCCTGTAAAAATGATTCACAGTGCTTGTGTGTAAATTGTATGAAGTATCTTGAATGAAGGATCTCTACTTTAGGCTTGCCAATTGCTATTTTATTTGATAATCTCTAGTTCTTATATGGGAAGAATCCACTAACTGTTTTTTCTATTCATCTTCTTCTTGCCATTCAATGTTTTATTAGGCCTATATTACTGCTTCTCCAACCAGAACAGTCCTGATCTGCTCAACCTTCTTCATACAGAAACTATTTCACACCTTTCTCCTTCAATGAAATTTGTCTGAAACAATTCCAGTGCAGCCTCCTGTCTGTATCA
Organism: Peucedramus taeniatus; assembly: GCA_013400575.1. NCBI lineage: Eukaryota > Metazoa > Chordata > Aves > Passeriformes > Fringillidae > Peucedramus > Peucedramus taeniatus. The sequence continues at coordinate 98,375 of WBNO01028263.1, forward strand.
TATCAAGTGTGCATGGTCTAGCCTCAGGCTACTGAGGGAATTTTTTTGATAAATATGGACTTAAATGTTATCTGAAGCAAGATTTTCCCTGTGGTTTTAGAAAAGTTGAATGCTTCAGTCACAGAAGACATGGATAGTCCTTTCCTTTCATGCTTCAATAGATATTTTTTTAAAACAAAGAATACTATTATTTAATACCCAAAGAAAAGATAGCAGGGTCTGAGATCACCTTTACAGCCAAAAGCATTTGGCTTGGAAATAAAAATCTTTGGACTGTCTGAGCTGCCTGAATTACCAGGTTATTTCTTTCAGTCTGAAACAAGGCTTTCTTTTGCTTTTCTCTTTGAAAGGCCCTTACTTCATCTCACCATAAGATGAGGGGTGAAGAGGGTAAGAAGAGAAATATAACAACAGATGGCAAAACAGCCAGCTCCAACTTCTGCAGTGACAAGTGAGACACAATTACACAAGTTTTATGTTTGGTCTGAAAAACCTGTCTTCAATTCACTTGCCTAAACATGGATGGTGGGCACCATTTGAGACATAACAGGCTACCTGGGACACCAGATTATCTCTTCACACATAAGGAGAAGCAGTGTTTTTCTGGAGTGACAGCTAGTGAGCTGACTAGGTATCTTCAGGGTTTAGAAAAACCACAAAAACACATGTGTTTGGCAATTGTATTCCACATCTTATTTTCTCATTCTGGTTTTCACTGTCTGTGCCCTGCATATTTGTTTTAATCACAGGTGTAGTACAAGTCAGGTACAACATCCATTTGGGTACAGTTCTGCTCATTTGTAAAGGATATGCGCAAAATTCCATTCCTTAAAAAACAGTAGAAACAAGAGATAGTGATTCTAACTTGCTTTCAGCACTCAGGTTGATGTTTCACATTTCTTTGGAAGTCCACACTCTTGTGACTGTTTCCTCTAACACTCTGTCTTATTTGTTGTAATGGTCTTAAGGCAGTCTTTCAGCCCTGCGTTAGATTCAGGGATTCTAGGTCCATTTGATTTTGACAAGGGTTAGACCTTCCTGTGTCCTTGGATATTGTTTCCAGGTATGTCTATACATAAATATATCTTTCACTTAACTTGCTGAATCCAAAAACTTTATCTTCATCCGTGATAGGTTTTTGGTGACAGCCTTGAAAACCTTCCATCTTTTAAGATTTCCTCAGAAATTCAGAGGTTACTAAAAAGAGAGGTTACAGGGGAGTCAAATGCCTGCAGCTGAACAAAGAAAATAGACTATCTAAGCAATCCAGTAAGATACACAGATATCCTTTAATACATGTTAGTTGCCAATGAGATATGAATCCATTTCAAGACTCACTTTTATTTTGTGAGTTAATTGGACCAGATTGAAGTTCTCTCAACAATCTTCCTTTTCTGCTCCTTAGACTCCATATAAGCAGCCATAAGCAGACATAAGTAGCCACTGTGTGGACTGGAAGAAACCTCTGGAGATTGTGTAGTCCAATCTCCTTCCAGTTAAAGCAGGCTGCTCAGGGCCTGGTGCAATCACCCTTGGTGTATCACCAAGGAAGGACTCTTTACCGACTCTCTGGCCAACCAATCTAAAATTTTTGGTCTTTGTTTTTTCTACACTTTCCTGTGTTCCAACTTATGCTTCTTGTGCTGTGTCCCTGTGAGGGCCACAGTGTCCTGCAAGAGGCAGAACAGGTTACCAATCTGGATAACTGTGTGTTACAGGGTAATTGTTATTACTGTAGCCTTGAATGCAGACACACAGTTTGAATTTATATTACCTGTGTGGTAACAATTTCTACCTCAACTTCTAGCATTATCCTATAAAATGAAACTTTGGAGAGAGAATCACATCTTATGTAATAACTTGATCTTAGGAAATACAGATTGATTTGAATATTAGTAAAGTCTTGCTCCTTGTATTTGTATTCGATGTTCCCTTACTTCCTTGAATTTTTTTGAGGAGAACTGGCAAGCAAGTTGAACAGATAGATTAATAGGGAAATAACACTATTACTACTGTTTTATTTTTGGAAAATCAAACTAACATGCTATTTTTCCTTTCAAAAATATATGTATTTAAATGAATTTCCTATTAAGAGGAATCTTAATGAATTTACATTTTAAAAAAAATTCTTTTCAAGTGCAAAAATGGTATTAGATTTTGTAGTTTTTAAGGACATGTCTATACTAGAAAATGGCATTCTATGTTATGTTATGAATGCCTGAATGTGTTGTCTCTACTGTTTGAAAAGTTCCCTGCAAGTTTTTGTCATGAGACAATTACTGGTCTCCCCAAGAGTATTTGGGCATTATTTGGAGTCTAGCAGAGACCATGGTTACCTCTCAGTAGCATTTTTGGAAAGTAAAGAGGATTTGAACAGATATATACATTCTATTCCATATTGTTAGCTTTAATCGGAAAGAAATGTTCATTTGCCTGTTAAATTCTACTTGTACATATTTTGACATCTTCTACCAGATGGAAGTAACCCAAATCAATTAATGTAATTTATTTTATATATATATATATACATACATTAATTTATTTCAGGTGGATCTATTTTCAGAAGTCTCACAATTCCCAATGCAGAAGGAAGATTCAATTTCTGATCTCAACAGTTTATCTTTCTTCCATGTTGACTGCAGGTTATTACATGATGGTGCTATTTAATTTACTTTTCTCACTTTGCCATAACTAAAAATAGAATTTTTTTCTCAAAGGTCTTAAATCCTTCTCAGCATCTAACTGATTCATTATCTTTGCTAGAATAGGAATAAGAAATAGAATTATGTTTGTGGAGAGTGGTGAACAGTTGTGAATCCAACATAATAATTTGACATCGCAACCAATTTTGCATTCATTCATGCAGTGAGATGTGTTGTGCATCTAAATTCCTAGTCTTTGGAGATTTGAGGACCTGGAACTCATATCATTGCTGCAGCATTTAGGGCCATTAATCTTTTTGGCTCTAAATTCCAGAAATTTCAGTAGGTTTTAATTATAGTTACCTTTAAGTATTTTTCTTCTGATTTGTAGAGACTAACTTATCCCCTACCTTAGGTGACTAGATTCCCATTTCTGTTTCAAACCAGTATCTAGTACAGTTGATAAACTGACCAAGGAAGCCCCTAAAATCAAGAGGAAAACAATGAACTGCCCAGAGTACATGAATAGGTAATACCCAATTCTGGAAGATAAAATGATGTCTCTAAACTATTTCCAATGGTATGAGCAGATTCAAAAGAGTGAAAATAGAGGATAACAATGCTTCTTATACATGATTGGAACTGCATTAGAACCAACATGCATCAAATAATGTCAAATCCCAGTGAGAAGAATTACTTTCCAAGTGTTTCTGTGGGCACTGTTGAAGACCGCATCTGTTACTGTATTTTTAGGAATATGTGTCTTGACAGTCTTGTACTAAGAGAACCAGCTGGGTTATGTCCCACAGGAGATTTAAGCATACCTGTGTGACACAGATGTGTAACAGAGTGCAGCTAACAGGTGCAACCAGGAGATGCAGCAGTCTGTGTCAATTTGAGCAGACGGGAACACAGAAAGGGACCAGAAACTATGGAGGGTGGTATACACACTCAGCAGTGGTGCTGACCTCTCATGGGGCAGAAGCACTAAAGCATCTTCCTCTATCCTTGACTTAAACTGAATTCCCAAGGGCAGATGGAGCTTTGCAGGTTCATGGGTGCAGAGATGCCTCACTGAGGTACCCTGGTTTCGGCTGGGATAAAGCTAATTTTCTTCCTAGTGGCTGGTAGAGTGATGTGTTTTGGATTTAGGATGAGAATAATGTCGATGACACAAAATTTCTGTTGTGCTAAGCAGTGTTTACACTAAGTCAAGAACTTCTCAGGTGCTCAACGTACCCAACCCCACCATGACTAGGCTGGGGTACACAGTAAATTGAGGGGGAACACAGCTAAGACAGGTGAACCCAACTAACCAAAGGGCTATTCCATGCCGTATGGAATGCACAGCACATAAACTATGAAGGAAACAGTCTGGGAACCACTGCTCAAGGGCTGGCTGGGCATCAGTTGGCAGGTGCTAAACAAGTGCATCACTTGTTTGTGTGTTCTAATTATTATTCTAATTATTCTTATTACTATTATTGATTTTTAATTTCCTTCCTTCCTTCCTGCTGTGTCCTATTACTGTCTTTATCTCAACCCATGATTTTTACTTTTTCTTCAAATTCCCTCCCCATCCTGCTGTGGGGGTGGGTGAGAGAGCAGCTGTGTGGTGTTTGACTGCTTGCCTGGCATGACCTGATGCTGGGGGTGGAGAAGATGGTGTCCTTAGCTGAAGGAAGTGTGCACTAATGGAGGATCTGTGTCACCAAGTAAAAGAGCTGCAGGAGGACTACAGACTGCATTGCATCAGAGACAAGGATAGGAGTTTGATGAGTTCAAGGCATTGTAGCTGCAAGAACCTGAACTCCAGTTGTATGAAGAGAAGGGCAAGCAGAGCCAGAGCTGGGAGCTTTGCCTAGAACAGACTCTGAGCTTGCACAGCCTGAGCCTCAGCAGCACAGGAGACTATCACTACATTCAAACAGAATAAATTACATTTAAACCTAAGAAAAAAACCCTTTCACTGTGGTCAGTGTAGTCAAACACTAGGACAGGATGCTTGGAAAGTTTGTGGAGTTGCTGTACCTGGAGATATTTGAAACTGAAGCTGAACATGATCCTGAGCAACCTGTTCTAGCTGAGCTTGCTTTGAGCAGGGGTTCATAGTAGATGGTGTTCTGAGGCCCCTTACAACCTCAGCATTTCTGTTTTTCTTTGTCATAGTGGAAGGTTGTGAAGACAAATCAAAAGAGGATAAATAGTCAGTGAGGAACAATAAATTATGAGCTTCTGGTACCCAGACTTTTTCATTAAGAGCTAGTTGAGGTACATATGACCTGTGTATTGCTGTGTAGGCATATTCATATGTGGAAAACATCTAGTTTCTTGGTCCAGATGGAACATAAGGAAAATCTAGTCGGGGCATCCATGACCATATGTGGGATTCAAGAAACACAATTGAATATTGAAAAAGAAAGCAGTTAGGGCATTTAGACACCACCTGATTTAGGTGAAAATCAGGCCTTTTTCTATATGTTGTTTTTTCTTTCTTTTTTTAAAAACATTTTAATTCTTGAATTTTCTGTGTATCTGTACTTCTGTTGCTCAGGATATTAATACTTTTCCACCTTCAGGCTTAACCATATACAAGCAAGAGAGGAATGAAAAAGTTCACATCCACATCCAAAAGAGAAAACAAAAAGAGATTTTTGTCTGTCTTTCTGTACATTCCTACCTTTGAGGCCATATCATTGCTGATGCTCTGTGCCAGCAGCCCTGCATTCTTAATTTGAATATGTATGTAAAATGGATGACCCTTACCTTCCCACAGCTGTGCAACTATCATAACTTCAAATAATGTTTTACAGCTGGGGCACGGCTGAAACACTGCATGTGGTTACTTATGTCTTTCTATATGGTATCCTTCAGTTCCAATACGTGTCTGCTGTTCCTCAGTAGGGCAAATATTGACGTACAGTATTTTGCTCCCCTTTAGCTCTCACACTTCCCTTTTAACCAGATGTACCAAACTCTTTCCTAACCTTGTCTGTCTCTACTACTATGTATGTTGACACCAATGGACTTGTGAGTAAGTGGGCCTGTCAGCAGTGGATATTTTTCTCCTCCATTGTCATTGGAATAATGACATCTCTTTCTTTATATGGTTTTTTGTCCTACAACTCAATAATCCAGTGCAGACCTCACTGTCTGACTGCAAGACACTAGTCTGTAATTCTCCTAATAAGCCTAAACAAAGGAAATCCCTAGATTTAAGGACAAGAATGTGTCTTGCATTCTTTGTATTCTGCAGACTAGAGAGCAAAATTGCTCTCCTCTTTAAAGTCAGAACCATTATCCATACCTGTATGGCCAGATTCTTTTAAAATGTAGCAAAACAATATTATATGTAATTATTTTATAGCAGCAAGATTTTATTTGCTATTTTAGATGTTTTCCTTGTTTTTAACTTTAAGAGAAGAGGAATATAAATGTTCTAGAAGAATACATGCTGAGGATAGCTTTCAGCTGCTGCGCTCTTAACTTAAGCCAAGTACCTTAGAAATGCAGGTATGTTTACATCTGGGTTTTATTTCTGGCCCACCTCTAATAAAGATGCAACAACGATAAAGCAAAACACAACACAACATGATAATATATGGCACATAATAAAGAACTGCCATAAGTACACAGGGGGCTCAATTTTGCTTTCACTCTATCTCTGCAAAACTCCACTGTTCATGACTAAACCTTTACAATTGTCAGAATTCCTTGTGGTTCAAAAAGAGACATTTTCCAGAATAATGAGGTCACTGGTTCCCATTTACCATTCCACAATATTCTGTTTATTCCTAGAATCCCTGTTCTTTCAGCAATAGCTGATGCTCTCTGTAGCTGTTACTCCTGTGGGAATTGAGACTTTAAACATTCATTAAAAAGTGAATTGCTATTGTTGACAAAATACAGATGGCCAAGCATGAACTACTGACACCTATGAGCACACTTTCAGTGCAGTGCATGGCGACGCGGCCATGTGAGTGCTCTGGTTGCTTTTACCAAACCAATGTGTGTCCTTTGTTACCAGACTGGCCCCGGTGTGTGCTTATATTCCTTTTCCTAAAAATGGCACAAGATGTTAAAGTAATTTCTTTAAAAAATGAATGGAACTTATTTCTGCTTTTGAGAGTGAGAAAAGATATGCTCTTTCACAGCAAAACTATTAGTGGACAATATTCATACAAGGCTCAGCTCACAAGATAATTACCCTGAGTCAAAGCTTTGCTTCAGGCTGCTGCAAACATAACACTCGATGACTCCCAGAGGTTCTGTCTAAGCGGAGGGGTGTGCTCCATAACCAAGTCCTTGATCATCCGGGGGGGACCTGGCTGGGCCGGAAACTGGAGTGTGCGGGCGAAGGCTTGAAGGGAGTGAGCAAGAAGCCAGGGTGCAGCTGGGGCACACACAGACACACACAGAGACACACACTCGCATGGCTGTAGGGGCTGGGAGGCACACCCGGCTTCCACAGGTTAGACTCAGCCATTGCTTAAAATCAGCCATGTATTTAAATAGTTTATTAAGCTGCAGCCAACAGACTTAGTCTCTTAAGACTCCAGTTAGATGCTACACCTGGGTGTAGCATGCAGCGTTACACTTGCATAATAATATGTACTGCATTCCAGGTTAACATGTGGAAAAAGCTGAGAGAGGGCTCAAGCCTTTAACATTTTCAGCTTTGGGAATTCTGTGTGGTAAGGTAAGACTGAGACAATAAGATGAAACTGGAGTTTTTTTGCATCTTTTTCAACACTTCTAGAGATAGAAATTTTGGGCAGAGAGGTAGAAATTGCAAAGCTACATTGAGCTTTAGGTTATTTGGGGTAAGTTTTTTCTGTTTTTTATATCTTCTCCCATCTTCTCCTCATCACCACTATAACTCACTTTTTTCCCCTGCACCCATATATATATATATATATGAGTAACATTTTTTTCACTGTTTTGCTACTGATATATTCAAACTCTTCTTTTTCTCCTCCCCTTTATTTATAGTTTTGTGGTCCTCTTCTCCCTCATAGTCCTTGTTTTTAGTTTGGTTTTTTTTTTCCAGCTTTTGGTTCTTTTTGAGGTGTGGAAAATTGCAGCTTGCCATTGTTTTTCTCCAAATGGTATTTCCCATCCATTGTGTGTGCATGCATATGTGTGTTTGTGTGCACATAAGAGAGAGGACAGGAGATACTGTAAGGCTGCCAACAAAAATCAAAATTGGAGGAGACAGGAGAGCAGAGGGAGTAAGAGACTGTCTTATTGAACTTGGAGAGGAATGAGGCCCACCTGGGGCTGAACCAGCCATTGGGAAGATTAAGGAAATAAAATAATTATGGAAAGTTAGTGCTGGAATTGTGAATGGGCCTGAGAGACCTGGCTGAGGCTCAGGAAATGGGAGTGGTGGCTGCCTGAGCTGAATCAAATGCTCAGTCACTCAAAAATGGAACAAATAAGGATAAAGTAGACCCACTGAGGAATTGTAACTTTTGTCCTTTGACTTGATTTTTTTAGTCTTACGGAGTGAAAGAGGACAACTCTTTCTTTTCTAAAGAATGGAATCTGAAAAATATAAGCCCAGGTTTATTTGGTGGACAATTTAGAGTACTATGAACAAATACCCACAAATAAGAACACAGTCTGTAAGGAATAGCTCCTCCAATCATTTACCTTTCAAAACAGAGCAAATCTCTCATCACCAATGCAGTGAAACACAATTGGGGTCAGCACAGTTAAAACAGACATAGCTGTGAGCTTAAGGTTCCTGCTTCTCCCTGTTTTTTCATAAAGAAGACTTAAGGTAATCTCTTTCTAACTGAGTGGGTATTGTCTGCTTCTGAAATGCATTATCCCAAAGCTAATGCTAAAATGTAGAGAACAGGACAGTAGCTTGAAAATTCATTTTTTGCCTAATCATCCAAATGACTCTAGTGTACACCACAATGAGAATTTAATGCTTCATCTTTTACTCTGTGGCTTTCTGGTTCCTATTCTTTTGAACTTTAAAAAGTTCATAGAAAAAAAATACACTTTAGTAAATGAAAGTATCTTCCAGCATGCACATTTCCTTAAAAAATAAACCCATATTCTTAAAAAATTATCTGGTTTAGCTTCCTAATACACTTTTCATAATATCAGATTTATTTGGTAGTATGTGTATTATTAAGTCTTATATGAAGTGTGGCTCGAAATTTAGAACCAGTTCCTCAGCTAAGCATAAATGGTCACAGTCACCCACTTCAGCATGCCAAGTTCTGCTTATGAGCAATAGAATTAGACTGCTTGAAAAATGCAAAAACTTGGTGGACAAGATGAAAATGAGATGATCAACACATGGTCCATTATCTTCTGTCTGGTTTGATATATCCATTTGAATATGTAAACATACTACTTATGCCTCGTTTTTCGTATTTCTTTGTGAATATTCCTTAGTAGCTTATTTATTGTTAACATAATGATTGGATTTACAGTTCAATGTTGCATATGCAACTCTTTTAGTATTATGGCATATTAAAAGTTTGTAAATACAGGGATATTTTAAGACTGGTCTTGTATAATAATATGGTAGGTAGTATGAAACTCCCTTATGAAAGGGAAGCAAGTTTAATGTAATGATAAATGAAATAGAGAATTCTTGTATTCTAGGTCTTGATTAATACCATCAACACTATGACTGAGGGATTTGAGAAACAATGGAGGAGGAATAGGATAGCAGTGATAAGAGTAAGATTTTTTTTTAATTGCAAAGAAAGAGAAAGAAGAACATTTTTAAAAGCTGTGTGCTACTTTTCTAATCACAACTCGCACCACTGATACAGTAAACAAAACTGATGTGAGAACATGTCATTATGAGATGTCGCAACTCACACTACCACTTTTTGTAGGTCATACAGTCCTTACCAGACCACTGCAGAAAGCATACAATTTTGAAATGCTTGGAGGGGCCCACCAGATATTAACTTAAGAATTATTAGTTGTGGGTAGAAATAGGCTGAAGGCATTTCCTGCTGTGAACAACACTTGGAAGTTCTCTTGCAGTACTGTAGAAAACAATGGCAGAATTTATGCAGCATTCATAGACAGCAGATATCCCCAGACACTTCAGAAATGCTATCAAATTAAAATTGCTCTTCAGTAAGTCTTCATATTTTGTTTTTGTTGGCTGTATAGCAATAATTCAAGTGTGAATGTAAAATGAATCTTATTTACTTGATTGTTGAAGTGTGGATATTATGAGATACTGAAGAGAATTTTAAAATATTTATTTTCTGTTCTGGTGGAGGTGATAAAGACTTTCTAGATTATAGCTGATGGAAATGCAGTCAGGAACTTTGGACATGGCCTACTTTGAAATCACAATCAAGCCTCCATGTCTCTTTGACCTGACTCATGACTGGTTGCTATTAAACCTGTGTGTTCTCTTTTTCTGATGGATTCAGTTCTGTAAATCTTTTCAAATACTACTATACCCAGGAGGTGCAATATAAAAATCCCAGGTTATATATTTGGGAAGAGCTATATCTCCAGCCCTGTATGTTTGTTGATGAAACCATAGCACTCAGTGTGAGTCCAGATCATACTTTTACTTACTGTGATATCTTTGACTTTGATGAATATTGACCCGCAGGCTCTGAAGAGTGTTTGAAACTGTGCTGTCCTAGCCACCATTACACTGGGAGAGACCTAGAGATGGACAAATATCAAAGTTTTCCCCATATCTACACAACTCTAGACAATAGCAAATAGGTGATGTGGGCATCACCTGGGTGCTTACTTTTTGTGTCTCTCTATCACTGGAGGCAGGAATTTGCTTATAGCAAAAGGAGGTGAGCAAAGGTTTTAGTGGAGAACTATAACAACCAGCTGCTATAAATGAGCTGACATAAAGGTTAGTATGTTGACTGTTCAAGGCAGAGTAGATTAATTGCTTATGGATCAATGCAGGAAGATGATGTGAATCCTGCTCCCTTTTCTTGTTTGCCCGAGGGAAAAGGCTACTCTGAGGTCCCTCTGACTTAGGGCCATGCTAGTGAGACAGGCTTACCACTCTGACTTATTATTCACATTTTCCTTTAAGTCCACAGATGTGGTTGCTTAAAAAATATTGAATGTTTGAATCTGAATATATTTAAGACTGAATATTGTGCTCCATTATTGTGGAAAGGTGCTGAGAAGTACTGTTGTCTGTTTGACAGATTACGCTATCCTTGCACTTAAAATAAGTGGTGTAGGCTTCTAAATGATTTTTATTATCAGTATAAGACATGGGGTAGACTGGGGTCAAGAGCAAATGGGTACTATATGGCTGACTGGCTGCAGAAAAGAGGGGTTGAAAAATTAACAAAGATTGATTTAATGATGTAGCAATTTCTTGAAAAACTAGCAATGTCTTCTTTTTCCTTTTGTTTGAAGACTGAGAAAAGGAGGGATTTTCCTCTTTTTGTATGTCCAAGCATGAGATAAGAAATTCTACATAACAGCTTTTACTTATGTCTACTTCACCTGGTTTATGTTAATGAGAATTGTGTACTGGATTGGTAGAATCCCCATCTAACCCCAGTAGAGTACAAAGCTGCTCTAAAGACAGACTCATTTTTTTCACTAAGCCTAAGATATATATGAATACATTATTAATGTTAAAATATTCTCTGTGTACAAGGAATAAAATGCTTAGCACTTAATTGAAGTTGGGTATATTACTGGTTTTTGGTACCATCTAATTCATTTGCAATCAAACCCACTTTTTTTAGTTAGTATCAATTTGCATAACACTAAGCAGAGGAAGAAGGTAATTGGTAACATTAGTACTACTTCTATGGAGTCATTAGAATTTACTTGACTTTCAGGATTAGCATGGATTTAGATTTGGTTGCTCCTAAAGTTTGAAATAAAAGAGCCTTTCATTTTCAAAATACAGGAAGAAAAAATATTCTCTAAACTCTATCATAAAAGTGGGAAAGAAAAAATTCTCATGATTAAGAAATACAAATTGACATTTGTGTAGAACCTGTATTGATTTTGACCAAATGCTTCTTAGCATGGGCAAAGCTTCTTAGATAGATAAAAATGCAGTGTTATATTCTTGCAGGGGAGAAGGGGAAGAGGAATGATTGACTGACAATAGGCAAATTTACCTTTTGTCCTTGTTTGTAAGCAGGACATAATAACACCTTAAGTTATGGAGCAGCTAGAGAATATTTTACTGGAAGCCATTCTAAGCAGTGGCTGGAATAGGCTCCATGGGATCCTTCTCCATCCCAAATCTCAAAATGTGATCAAGCCCACTCAGTAAGATGTTTGGATGTATTAGAGCTTGCCCAAGTACAAACCCTGGTAGGAAAGCAAATTATTTCTACTGGCTTGGGGATTTTTTCTATCAGGACTTTACAGAGTCTCAAGTAGGACCTATTGTACTATATAAAAGTGTAGGAGGGAATGAAGTTTGATGTGCTGGATATTTTATTTAAAGAGTTAATGAACTGACATATGTTTATACTTAATACTGATAATCTTCCTTTGGAAAATCCATCTAACTCCTCAACTGTACAAAATTGGCATCCTATATGACCTAAATTGGATTTGAAAATGATATTTGGATAAAAATCAAAAAAATACATCCTACTGGTTATATATGATTGCTTTATTATGTTTGATAAGAATGAAAAGCCAAAGGATTTGACAGTCCCAGAGCCTGGCATGTAAAATGAAATTCCTGAATGTAAATTAGACAGATTAAACTATCCTTTAAAAGACTCGTGATGGAGAGAAGGATATATTTAAAATCCAATAAACTTCAGACCTCCTTAAAATGGCTTAAAATGAGGTCCCAAATGCTTGCTAAGAAGAAACTCCACTGGTTTTGATTTAATAGAAAAATCGTGGATTCTAATTTGAGAAAAATGCCGTCACTGTATTCACCTTGCAGAAATAAATATGAAACCATATGGAGAAGCATATTTCCACAAATGTATTCCAATTCAAGATGAATTAACTGTATGTTCTACTTTGTAATCAAAGAGCAAATTTCTTGTTTTTCTCTACAATTATTAAAGAAAATAATTTCAGCTTCTGTATGACTTCTCATAAGAAATGCACAAAAAATAATGTGCTTTTGATAGAAGTTCTAAATGGATATCTCAATAATTTTTTTGTAAGATATAGGTGTCATAAGTAAGGATGAGGTATTTTTATGTTACTAGGTTGCATATGTGATTGGTTGTGCTGGTAAAAGAGCACAAAAGAGCCTTTGTTATACTCTCAGTAGAGCTATTTATACATTGTGACTTACTGTGTCCAAAGACTGCTTCCTGCTTCCGTTAAAAAGTAGTCCCTCCAAATAAAATAAAAGCCATAAACCCTGACATTACTCAAGTCTTGTCTATTGAAACAACAACAAGAAAATCACACATGATTTTGCATTGCCTATACAGAGTCCTCTTGAGTTTACTTAAATACAGTTCCAGATGAAGCATACTGTGAAAGCAATGCCTTCCATACCTAAAGAAGGAGAGAGACATTTTATTTGGTTTAGGAATAATGATGGTCCAAGAAATCAGGTGCATCTACAGGGTATAGCTGAAGCTGGGGAGGAGTGCAGCAGTTCTGGTCATTGTATGCGCCATAAGCTCTATAGTCAGCAATCACTTTTTTTTTGTGTTGTGCTTGAAGACCCTGGCAGGAGACTTGATACATGCTTTGGTCTTTGCAATCAAACAATAAAAAAAATAGCTATGTCTGTGCATCTTCCCTCCTGGTTACCCGCACCCATGGTCAATCACAGCTCTTCCCTCCATCTGTATGTGCTAAGTAAGGAGTTTCACTTTGATTTCATGGTGTTTTTAAAGATAATGTGCCAGTTTTCTTACAGCTTCTATGTAGATCTAGGGAAGGAACCCCAAAGCAAACCATAAAAAAAAAAAAAAAAAACAAGGCAAAAAAAAACCCAAACCCACAAAAACAAAAAAAACCCAACAAAAACAAAACAAAACAAAAACCCACCACCACCAACAACAACAACAAAAAAAACAAACAAAAAAAAAAGACAAACAAAAAACACAAAAAAACTCCCCAGAAAATAAAGAAAGAGATAAGATTTCTCTTCTTCCCTTTCTGAGAACACACATGACTTTTTGTAGTCTTATAGTGTTGGGCAATAACCTTAGTCCAGAAAGACATAAGAAAAATCTCATCCCTTCATACAGACTAGTGCTCAGTATAGGCATAAACAAGAATTCTTAAAACCATGATTAGAAAGCTTCTTTGAAAATTTTCAATATGGTGTAAAAATTTTAGTAAGATCCCAACCAGCTATTTAACCTGACTTTTTTATTGAGAAGGAAGAAATTCCGCTGTCCTACAATTCCCAATCCTTTCCTCAATATTGGAAAGTTTAATAGTGTATATCTCTGTAGGTTACAAAATGTAGAATTTGCTGCTTCAGCTATCTTTCTGACTTTTTTTTTCTTCCCCAGTACACTCAATCTGGCCTTTGATTTTTCTGTCTGTGATAATTCTATAATGTGCCAGGGAGAACTCATTCACCATTTCCTTGCCAGGAATAATCTAAGCAGGTGACAGGTGTGAATGGGAATGAAGTGAAAACTGGAACTATTTAACTGCATCTAAACCAGCCCTTATGTACATAATACATGTCTCTGTCCCCAGAGAACACTCAAAACTCTCCTTTTAAATGTGTTAATAGCATTTATAGACTAATTTTGGTTTAATTAGTGCTATTTTTCTGTAAAACTAAAACAAAACAGAGTTAAGCAGAATCTCTGAAGAGCCTTGATTCCTTTACACACACTTCTCGACCAAGGAAAATAGACTCCATTTACCCTAAACCTTCTACCATTTGCATTGAAGTACCACAGTGATATTTAATGAACAAAAGGAAAAAATGCGATTGCATATATTTGCATTATGTGTTTTTTAATGTAAGCTTCTAATGCTGTCTCCATGCTTAAATAGCAAAGCATAATTAAACTTTAGTTTTTATTGTAATATTGTATTCACAGATATTTTTGCGAATTTCAGGAACAGCATAACATACACACAGAGACATATTTCAAGTGAGCAGCAGGGTTTTTACTGATTCTTGTGTGTCTAAACCAATTAAACTAGATAAACTGTAATTTTTCTGGTTAGACTGATAGGAATAATTCAAGGAATGTTCTGTATAGATCCATTATTTTTACCCTCATTCTTCATAATTATCATGCAGCAAGTTAAGTTTTATGCACAGTTTTACACATAAATCCTGAAGCTCTTGGTTATTTTTTCCTTGTGTCAGAATGAGCTCCCAATAACGTGAATGGAAGTTCAACTTGAGTAAAGATAGAGTAATAAAAACTGTATCCGGATCTCAGGATTTGGCACATGGACACTGGATCTATTAAGTCATCTTGTCCATACTCCTGCCAATGCAGAATTGTTCCCTTCAAAATAATCTCCAGTGCCTTATTCAGTCCAATTTTAAATGACTTGGGTGAAGTGGTTTCCATTACTTCACTTGGTTGAAGTATTACTTATTCCACAGACTAATATAATGCTTTTCAAGCTGCTTCATTCTCATGGATCACTTCCCAATCCCAACATTTCCCCCAGACGAACGTGTATGAGTAAGGGTAAGGAAAATGTGTGTAGAATATAAAGGCCAAAAGGAAAAAGTGGCATGAAGTCCTTCCCCTCACTTCATTTTTTTATATCTTTCTCCTTGCTTCATATTTCTGAAGTCTGCCTCTTCGCTTTTGCCAGTGAGACTTGGACCAAACTCCCTGAGAAACAGATTCACAGTAAATTATTCCCCATTTTTCTTCATGTGAATATTTCCAAAACTGTCCCATTTCCCCCCTCCCCCCCTTATCTGTTGTATCCTATTATTTTTACTTTCCTCTGCATTTTATTTATTTTTAGTAAGGCACTGACTTTTACCAGTTATTGCTGACTCTTCATTATTCATTATCTGTCACCTAACTCTTAAAGTATTATTCTGATTAGAGGGAATTTTTCATAGGGGATCCATGGAATACATTTTTTGCAGGTGCATATGTGTGTGTGCAATAAATGTGACATTTTACAAATTATCAGGAACACTAAAAGCAATTGTAATAGTAGACAAGATTGATGAAAAAAACATTGAGAAAGGGAACAAAGGTTAGTGGGCCCTGTTTTGTAGTATATCACATGTAAACAGATAGTTAACACTGAATCACAGTGCATGCAAAATGAGGTTGAAATACTTGGTACTGTAACTGAACTTCTTGCTAAGATCTTTGTTTCAGTTTTCAGCTATATATACAGTAGATGCTGCAAGAACAAAGACTGGAATTGGCACTTTATTGAGATGTAGAAATTCAACAGCAGGAAATAATCTTCTTTGAAACAAACTCCTATTTCCGTCCTCTTTTTTTTTTTTTTTTTTTTTTTTTTTTTTTTTTTTTTTTTTTTTTTTTTTTTTTTTTTTTTTTTTTTTTTTTTTTTTTTTTTTTTTTTTTTTTTTTTTTTTTTTTTTTTTTTTTTTTTTTTTTTTTTTTTTTTTTTTTTTTTTTTTTTTTTTTTTTTTTTTTTTTTTTTTTTTTTTTTTTTTTTTTTTTTTTTTTTTTTTTTTTTTTTTTTTTTTTTTTTTTTTTTTTTTTTTTTTTTTTTTTTTTTTTTTTTTTTTTTTTTTTTTTTTTTTTTTTTTTTTTTTTTTTTTTTTTTTTTTTTTTTTTTTTTTTTTTTTTTTTTTTTTTTTTTTTTTTTTTTTTTTTTTTTTTTTTTTTTTTTTTTTTTTTTTTTTTTTTTTTTTTTTTTTTTTTTTTTTTTTTTTTTTTTTTTTTTTTTTTTTTTTTTTTTTTTTTTTTTTTTTTTTTTTTTTTTTTTTTTTTTTTTTTTTTTTTTTTTTTTTTTTTTTTTTTTTTTTTTTTTTTTTTTTTTTTTTTTTTTTTTGTTATATATCCTTTAGTAGCTGATCACTTAAAACAGGTGCTGTAATTCATGGTTGGACATTAAATGTTTACGATGGATGGTGTCTGTGTTTAGAGACAACTTTATGTACCACTGCTTGTAAGGCACTTCCTTTCAGGAATCAAGTGGAAATAAGATCATGTAACACTATGGCAGATTATACATTGAAATATTACAGCTGCTTGAATTGTTCATTGGAATTCACTTAGTTTATTTTAATATATGTAATTATTCAGAAATGAAACTTGATTCCTACAAGTATGTTCTTACAATCGATGTGTTCAATAAAGCGATAAAAAAAGGATGCCATAGGGGTACAAACATGCCCAGGTTTCTGGGCTGTGACAGCTGGAGTGGGAACACCTGGAAGAAGTTGCCAGTCATTCAAAAGGGCAAGCATGGTTGGGCAAGTCTGGGCATGCCAGTGAGAAAGTCAGAGCAGGGTCCTAAGACCATGGTAAGAAATGGTGACTGAGCTCTGAAAAGCCTTATTGCAGCTTTGTTTGACTAATTTATATTCTCAGACAGAAATGAGCTGCTACCAACTGCTATCCATGTGAGTCAGCTTCATGCAGAATGATTACTGTCAGAGGTATATACTCACCTTCACTGGTTTACACACCATACTCTTTAGTGAGATATCCATATTTGCCTCCGAAACATCAGCATCTGAGGATTCACATTCAGCACAGACCAAACTGCACTAAGTGCAATCAGACATCTAATAACATGGGTAGAAGTGTTTTAAAGATCCATCCATAAGCACTAGCAGGATGGCAGAGACTATTGTCTCATGGTGTGGTTGAATCTGTGGGGCTGTACACCCCTTCTCTTTTCACTGCTCAGACAAAGGTTTTATCTGCTCTGATACCTGTGCAGTTGTAAGAGGTTTTGAGGTGCTTGTCATGTAGAGAAAAAATAAGCTCTTTTCCGAGGAAAAGATACACATGAACTTTGGAAGGCATCCTGCAGCATGTGGATTTTCTTCCATTGCCTTGTGAAGTGTTTGTGTACCTGAAATACACCCTGCAGAGACAGAACTGTGATGAGATGCTGTGATAGCTGGGCACATTTTGTCTGCTGGGCAGAGGCTCTGCTCTTTTCTCATGCCACTCTTACTAACTATCGCCTTCCATCTGGCAGTGATTGTTCAGGAGCCAGCCACAAGGGACCTGCAGCACCTCCTCTGGGGGCAGCAGAGGTAACTTCACCTGGCATACTGGGAATAGTTGGATTTATTTGACTTTCCCCCTCCAGAATATGTAGGTGAGTACCCATCTCACCTGTCCTAACTCTGCATAGATATAAACTATATGAATATAAAATATCTAGGATGCAGAACAAAGAAAACATGTATTCTTAATTCTTGTCTCACATGTATGAATATTCATGATGAATCATGCATCATTAGCCCTAGATGTACTTAGACCAAGAAAAATCTTAATGCCAAATCTAAGGTTTATTTAATAGATTTTTTCTTGTAAATTGGATATTTAAGAGAGTCCTTTTCATTTAATCTCAATCCTGTCAAATTGGTAAATTAATTTTTCTGCTCCTTAGCACAGGAGACAGAACATCCATAAAAACAACATTTTTCCAACATATAGTATAAATGGCCTGCTATTCTAAGGACAAAAAGCAATAAAACAAAAATGGGATATCACCCAAGAAAATATTTGAGAGGCAAATAGAACCTGGAAAAGAAAGAACACAGGAAAACAAGACACAATACAGAAGGTATGTCATATAGGAAACATTACATCCTCCTTCTGGAGACAGCTATCGTCAAACCTGCTTTTATCAAAACAAAAGTTTCTTTGACCATAATTGGTCATAAAGGCATTGGATCCTTTTTGAGCTAGTCCTGTGTTACAATGACATCTGGATTTTTTGTAATTTTTTAATCAATACAGATCTTACCAATGGTAAGTTTGCTCAGAATACTTTTATATTGTCTCCAAGCTGTTATTCACCAGGACTATGTGCATGGGAAGAAGGGTGGTAAACAGGCTGTAGCCAGACCAGTCCCCATAGTGGTGCACTGTCATCAGTACATGGATTAATTAAGAGTGTTCTCAGAGAAAATTCCTACTGAAATCTTTTATAAAGTCCAAGTAATTTAAATTTTAAGAATATGAGCCCTGAGAACAGGCTTTTTAAGCACATTCTTAGTCACTACCAAACTACCCAGGGTATTGCCATGTGGTGAGCTCATTCAGATGTTAGTTTCCTACTTACCTGCTCCAGAGTAAGAGTGAATTGAGCCAAGGTTTCAGGTGTTATTACCTAGGCTGTAGTTAATTGCCATTATACTCAGCTTAAAGAACACAATCTGTAGGGCAGAGCCTTAGCTCCCCAATATTTAGCTTGCTGACAGCTATTGACTGATAACTTATAGCACAAACAGAGACAGTGACAGGTTTTCTTTGACAACTGAAAGGAAAAAAAAACCAATATGTTTTTCATCTGATTAGGTGTATGGAGATTACTGCTTCATTTTGCAGTAAGTAAACATAAGACAGAACTTCTTTGAAGAATATGCTTTAGAAGCCTTTAGAAAAAAAGAAAAACACCTACAAACAAAAAAGCTAACAACAACTCCCGCAAATGTTTTCATGCTGGAATTTGAAGTGCAGCAAGATGACTATGGAGAGTTCTGGCTGAAAGCCCACTACAAAGCCCACTATTGAGTCATGTGCTGCAAAGGAGCCGAAGAATATCTTTGCTTTGTCGATGGTGGAGTGCCTTCACAAAGTCCTGGAGTACTTTGCAACAGTCTTTGTCATAATGAACAAACAAACTCCAGAGTACAGAAAAGATGGTAGAAAGTGGTAGCAGATGAAAGAGCACTTTTAGACTGTGCACAAATGTCTTGGACCTGAAAGGCCTTACAGTTCTCCTTCTCATTAAAGGAAAATCATTATTTGCACTTTGGATTAAAGATTCAAAAATTATCCTCACCTCAATGCATTCTTCAGAATCTTTAGATGTGAACTTTGGGAAGGATTTTAAACCATTCTACTCAAGATGATAAAGAATTTGAGTGACTGTCACAAGTTGTACCAGTGATCTAATGCATTTGTTTTACTTGCCTGAAAGAAACAATGTAATTTAGTGAAACATTTGCTTTCACCAAAACCCACCTATGTTGCTGATGGCCATTGTGCCTTTGGCTTGCAAAGGAGGATGCTTTGTGGTTGGCAGGAGGTTTCGAGAACAAACAGGAATCTTTGTTTCCTTTCATTTAAGGAAAAGAAAACAAGGCAGAAGGAGCAATGCTGAGCAGCTACCTAAAAGCTGCTTTGTCTCAGCTTCATTATGCCATGATCAAAAGCCAAAAAATTGGCTTTTGATAAAGTGTATAATATATTGGAGGAAATCACCTAACTATATCTATAGTAAGCAGTTTTATTTGGAATTTACACTCTCTGATGAGTAGAGATAGCAGTCTAAATCCTACTAAGCAGATGTGCTTTTTGAAACAGGACTTGAAGTCTCATATAGTACCTAATAATAGAATTAACAGCAAATATGATAAGGAAAATGTATGGTTGTCAAACTCCACTTACCACTTTTTTCATCATATGTGGAGCAAAGAAATCATGACAGTACAACATACTGGCAGCATGAGAATCTGTCTCATTTAACATTGTGCTACTGTTGTCAGTTGGGAGAGCACTTACTCAGTTTGGTGATCTCCCCTGAATACCCAGGATCATTTAAAGTTGGTGGAAATGTGAATGCTTTGCAGCATCTGCTTTTTACATTGTAGTGTTCTGCAACCTTAAAAACAGATGTCTGAAATAGTTTATTGTGCTTTTCCTCAAATATTATACAGCACCAGTATGCGCAGAGCACAAAGGATTATCTCAACAGTATTGTGTAGGTCTTTGTCTTTAGTTTATGATCTCTGTGATCTATTGTATGTAAACCTTTTTATGAGACTGGGAAGGGGTGGTAGCCTAAGTAAAATTAAACACTGTACTGTGACCAAAAAAAAAAAAGGTCTCTCTTGCTCTGTAAATGGCCACACTGAAAACCCAAAATAGAAAGCCTTTGGAAAATGAAATATTTTCTTCAAGTAATTTTGACCCAGAGAAATACTGAGTGCTAGACAAGATGTTAGGTTTTGTGCTGGCAATAATAGGACTAATTTTCACAAGGGATGGCGGAAGTGTTCTCTCCACTCTCTCACATTTTGAAATTCCAATGGGGAAAGCTTAGCTATTTTAATCATGTTGTCTTCTAGTTCCTGCATCACTTTCTTCTGTGAAACAAATTGAGTCAAGTACCAGAACAACTACAATTCAAAGAGCACAAGATGCTTCCAGGAGAAATGAGTGATATATATAATGCCTTGTTCAAGCATCTCTACCATTGTTGATTTTAATACATTTTTTTCTTTATGCCTAAAGAAGCATGCCAGCATGACGTCCTTATGCTGAACAAAGAAGCATGCTACTTCCCTAGAGGAAAACGCTAATCCAATCTGTCTAATTTACAGCTTGGTTTAATGGTCAGACTCAGACCACTACTGGATATTTTGATAGTATTGTAATAACATGGAACCAGTCAGTAGATCGGCCAGGATGTGAATGCTTACACTTAAACTCACTGAATGGCAGGATGTGATTGAAATTGGGTACTGAGGAAAATATTCTCAAAGATACAAAAGCGTATATCTGAAAATCCCAGTAAAGGAGACACACTGGCTTGTTTGAAAGGCATTGGAGAGCAGAAGTCCGCAGACTCATTCCCTTGGTTTGCCCTTTCCCAACATTTTATCTTAATTGGTAGCTGGGGAGTAATGCAGCCTTCTGCTTGGCCTTCTGCTCTTGTCTGATGAACCTCATGTTGATACATCTTTAAATTAAGAGACAGGAATGTGCAGAATTTTCATAGCTTGCCACTTTGCTAAAAAATGTAATGTATAATCTCAATGTTTTACAGAGTAGGAGAGGGTTTCCCTTAAGCTTCGTATTATTTGGGACTGCTGTAAACATTGAACTATAAATAAAATATAATGTTTCCTCTCACAATAAGGATTTTTAAGAAGATGGCCTTGGTGCTGTGCCTTATGAGGAGCTCAGTCTTGTGCCAGATTAGGTGCTTTAGAAAGAAATGCTGAGTTGAAGTGGCTTAGTGAGCCGCAAGTACAAAGAAATTCTGCATGGCTCAGCCAAAGTTCGTGGTGTTTTACATCAACAAAACTTCAGAAGTCTAAGGATCTTCCATGTCCAAGTTATTGGTAACCTAGCTCTTCTGAAATCCTACTCCATTATCATATGTCACATTCAACGGAAGATAGAGAATTTCTTACATGGAAACGAGCCATGTGAAACCTAGAGTTTGTCTCTTTCTTAGTGCCATCTAACCCTCAAATTGCCTAAGTTCAGGTGCCTTCTCACTGTAGACTTTAACTTTTCCCTGGCCAAAATTATTTGTTGTCTGTATTGCTGCATCTGCCTATCCCTGAGGAGGTAGTCATTCATCTTCCTCCAAAGCTTCATCAGAAGTATCAAACAATACATTCCTCTTTGATCTTGATAGAGTTCAAGAAACATTTGGACAATTCTCTCAGGCACAGGGTGTGACTCTTGGGGATGTTGTGTAGACAAGTAAGAGTTGGACTCCATGATCCTTCTGGATCCCTTCCAACTCAGCATATTCTGTGATTCTGTGATCTATTCCAAAAGGCTCAGTGTAGCTGGCAAGCATGTAGGAACCTATATCTTAGAGAGTATCACCATGGGGCAGCATCCACATACTATATTCACCTCACTTGAAGGAATTTATTACTGCCCACCGCATTATGGAGTCATCTGGATACTCACCTTTGTCTTGTCTTTTCTTTTTCTTTTGAGCACAGTGAAAGCAGTTGTAAGCAATGTTGTAAGCCTCACTAGCATAAGACTGTCCTTTGTCAGAGTTTTCCTCATTATAACTTCTTTTTGTACCTGGAAATATTGTGCAGAGCAATCCAGAAATCCCAGATGTGCATTTTGCTTGTGCAAATCAAATTTACCCCACATGCACAAGTCATGTGTGCAGGGCAAATACAGTAAGTTCAAAGCTTCTTGGGGGCATCTGTCCTGCTGTGTGTATAACAGACACATTTCTTGCATGGTAAAGACAAGGCAGCAGCCTGGGAACATGTGATAAATATGTGAGCATATACAAATACGTTTGTCTAGATTAAGCAATGTTATGTTCCAGGCTTGTGATATCACATGCCAGGAGATGTGAGTGCCACCAAATCTCTAGAGAGAGATAAAGGACTCCTGTCAGCTTGTTGCTTCTTGGCCAGTATTGGGTGAGCTCTACCCACTGGGTCTTATCTGTCCTTTTCTAAAGAGTCCAGATTTACACTGTTCTAGCCCTAGATGGCCACCTGCATTTTCAGGTATTTTTGATAAACAAACTCTGAAAAGGTGGTCTCAATACCTTGACAAACTCTGATGAAACCCCAGACAATGTAAAAACCTAAGGCAGAGTGATTTGACTTGCAATTCTTCCAATAATGAGAGCTGCAGTTCATCCTAGAAGACCACACCAACATTATTTAAGTGCTTTAATGAAGAATTAGATTTCAAATTTTAGTCATCAGGAGTTTAATGTCATGGTCATGGTTTGTGTGCACATTGCAGAACTTGTGGGTAAAACATTGAATAGAAACTTTTTTTATCCCCTAGTTGTCTTGGAAATCATGTTTCATTAGAGCAGTGCAAAATGTTCACAATGAAACACCAGACCACACAAAAGTCACCTGGTGTGGAGTTTCGTTACAAACTAGTAATGCAAACCATATTTATCAAAAGATTTGCGTAGCATTGTGCAACTCCTGAGTGACCTGAAATCAATTTTAAGCATATATGGTGTGTGGCTTTGGATCAGAATCATGCAAAATTCATAGCTTTGCATGGTTTTGATGTGAGGTGTGAATAAACACCAGGTGAAGCACAGCAATTCCAATTGAGCTTCAATTTGATCAGGATTCAGTCCTCACCCGGTGTTAATCGGTGTAGCTCCATTGAAGTCAGTGATTTGCCCCATTGTTGAGCTACACCAATTTACTGTAGCTGAGGACCTGATTGAAATTTTTAGTTTGTTCAAACCAGAAAGTCAAAGTCTAACTCAGTGGGTGTGAAAGTATTTGGATCAAAATGAAAGAAAATGTTTGGACAAATACTCGTGAAATAAAACTAGTTCTATATTTTGCAGCTGTAAGGTCATAGCCCTGAAATATAGATTCCTAATGATGTAACCATAAGTTTAAATTCTTCCTTACTTTTTTTTGTTAACCAGAAAAATGACTTTTTCTATATCTATCTTGCTTAAAAAGAAAAACAGTATTTCTACCCAAGTCCTATAATAATCTCAAATAAAAAAATGTTTTAGAGATAGCTAAGAAAACTCATGACCTTCATTGCAAAAGAATGCCTGAAAAATCTGTATATTATATTTGTACTTTTATGTTTAATATATAACTATAAATTCAACAAAGACATTCAAGTGCTACAGGACTATAATGATCCTAAAGATAAACTTTTCCAGGCCAATCCTGGAGAAAACTGAAAAGTGACATCTTTAACTTGCCTTTCAATTCTACTTCCTTTTTTTCATTGTTTCCTTTCCAACAATTGACTTGCCCTTCTCCCTGAATATACTAAATGAAGAGAAAATAGAGCTCTAGTAACACTACAATGTGTATCTCTGAAACATCACTAGTGTTTTCTGTGGAAACAGAAGTGTGATGTCATGCGTTTAATATTAATGGTCAGTGTGGCTTCACTGTCTACATCCATACTTCTAAGTCAAGGCAATGTTCCTGGGTAGTGGGAATTGATCAGTTGCATCTGCCCCAGCATGGTTTGGTTTTTTTACACTGACAGACAAATTCTGGGCACAGTGACCATTTCCAAATTGGATATGCATCCCTGTGCTTGCAAGGTGAGAGAATTAAACAATATGGTCACAGTCCAGGACATGCCAGTTATTTACAGCTATTAGGATTATTCTGGCATGCTTAAATTACTAGACTTGTTATATTTATCCAACAAACTCTGGTCACCATGTGACATAAGCAGCATTAGTTCAGATGTCATGTATGTTTTTTAGTAAGACAAATTTTAGGAATCTGCCAAAAAAACCCCAAACAACCAAAAAAGCACTTGTCAAGAGACTAGTGCTCCTTGCTGGTCACACAGACTAATTCTGGATACTAAATATAGGTGTTTTTACAGTATATAATAAAAAAGAATGAAGGTGGATTTCTAGTATGAAAGGAATCCTTTTGGCAAATGTATTAAAACTAAGAAAGGATGGTGAGTAAATGTATTTTTCTTAGTGGAACAAGTGAAAACTCGGCTAGAACTGACTGGTAAAACATGCTATCACTGCTTTCTCACTTTGTCAATGTTTTTTATTCCTTTTCCCTTTCTTTAAGTTTAAAAATGTTATGAGCTGAATCTTAACAATTTCTTATGCCATTGCTTTTGCTTGATAATAAGAAATAAGAGGAAAAACATATACAAGTATAAAAGCTTTTATGAGAAATGTAGAAATAGATACCAAAAACTTCCCAAAAATTTTGAAATCTGAGCCATGTCTTGGGTTTACAAATGGCTTGTGGAGAACTTTTTAAATAAACAACTGACAGCATTTACCAAAACTCTACTGTTTTATGGCAAAAGGCGTGGGGTGTGGGGAGCACTTCACTAGAATGATTTTCCAAGAGTGTATTCAATTTGGTCACTTTTCATTGGAAAAATAATAGTCAATTTGTTCCAGAGAATGCTTCCATTAGAAAAATTTAGAAGATCCTGTCACAGTCACAGCCTATGCAGTGAGAAATATCCTTTAAACTGAGTGCAGAGTTGAGATGATAATGAGGTAGGAGAGCAGCTTAGTGTGGGATCATTTCCAGGTGTAGAACTGCTTCTATTTTGCCCCTATCTGAGAACACATTAGGGAAAAGTAACAAGCTCCCTTTCCTTCCTATTTAGTAATCCTGTTCATCCCTGGCAATGCTGATGCTACATGTCATGATTGTTAAACCCTAGTAGGTTAGATAAAGAGGTCTGAATGTTGTAAGTTTGCAAAAGAAATCTGTTGTATGGCTGGGAAATCTCAAACTCATCTTTTTTTCCCAGAGTCAGGGAATGAGGGGGAGCTGTAGCATCTGGAGAGGAGTGGAACTAAGGAGTGAGCCTAAAAGAGTGAGAAGAGTGTTGAGAGGAATTGCCCAAGACATTCCCTTAGAACAGAAACCACTGGAGAAAAGGGATGGTCCACTGGGTGACGAAAGGTCCAGACTGAGAGCCGGGAAATCTACGGCAGCCTGAGGTAGTTCTTGAAAGGTTGGCTGCTTGCCTGTCTGCCTGAGGTTTAAGCCCCAGACCTGTCAAATTCTGCATACAGCTCTGTGCTGTTCTGTGAGCTGGGACCCGGAGTTTTGACTCAATGCCAAGGGCCTGTGTGCTCCACACCTACTGAAATATTTGGGGTATTGTCAGGCATTGTAAACTTTTTCTTGGGGTGTATTCAAACAGAGGTTTTCTTACATTCCATACAAAAATATAATTTTAAGAGGTGTTGTGAAAAAGATCACTGGCTGAAAATTTAATTTCCTGCCCAAATGGATGACGCCTGCAAGGTAAAATAAATGCATTTAAAGAAATCAGCTATCTAAATCAGTCTCTTTCAAAAAGAGTTTACTTCTGTCAATAAGGCAGAATCTTGTGAATCTACACACTTCATAATTTGCACATAAAGTTGGCAGGTTTTCCCCACTTTTTTGGCAATGATTTAGTAGCTGTAGCAAGGGCTCAGATTACTCGGATTATATTATATTACACAATATACTGCAGCATATCTACAGAAGAACCTTATTAATTTGTATTAATATGAACCCACCCACAGTAGTTTACTGTTTTTTTTTTCTTTTCTTTCCTTTTTTTTCTTTTTTTTTTTTTTTAAATGTCAGATCAAGGAGGAGATTTCAATCCAGCATCCTGAACAAGAAGTGACATGGTGTGATGGTGGAAGTGTGGAAGGTGGGGAAGGGACCAGATATGAGAAATCTTTCTTTTAGATCCAGATGAGGTCATTTTCCTCCATGCTATTGAATTAGGAGTCAGAAGACCAGTGTTCTGCTCCTGATTCAGGAGCAGATTGATTTTACTGTTCCATTAAGTCACACATTTGCTGTGTCTTTCATAGATCTGCAACAATCTGTGAAATGGTGGTAAGACTTTGATGATTTTGATATCCTTTGCTTTAAGGTCTTGTGTACATTTTGTATGAGGTGCTATTATTTGCTTTTAAAGTGCATCCTCCGATTGCTTATGCAGGAGTTTGTTTGGAATCCCTAAAATCTCAAGTGATTTAAAATACCTTTGTGTAGGGTGTAAGAAGAATGAGATTTTGGTTCTTCTATCTGAAAGATTGGAATTTAAGACCAAAACCAAGTGAAGTTATTCAACTGTTGTTAAAAGCTGATGACTTTAGCTAAAACAAATTGGTTCAGTAATGAAAAATTTGGGTTCATCTGGACAATGATTAAGAATAGGAAAGAACAGAACTTGGCCATGTATTATACTCCCTAATTTTAATGAGGATGTGATATTTATTCCATCTAACAAGGTGTTTCTGGCTAATGACATGATTAAAAATTTGGCTTGACATTATCTGAGCTTGTGCAGCAAATGTGACCTTGCATTTTATAGGATTTTAAATAAGATTATTATGAAGGAGGGAGCGACTAATTAGAAGATGGCAGGTTTCCAGTTTCCAGTTGATGACCTGCTGTTGCTGCTGCTTGTTGCTGTCCCCAGAGTGAGTGCAGCAATACGATCCTCGGCTTCAGGATGTACAGAATGTTCTGTGGTGTTCAAGTCAGGCGCTCTATGGAAACTCAGCAGGATCTTGCATCCTCAGTGCTTTTCATGCACTTGAGCTGGGGAAATCTGCCAGAAAGCCAAACCAAACATTTTTATGGGTTTCCTCAGGCCCTACCTCCACATCTTGTTGAAAAATTAAAGCACACAATCATGGGTGGGTCTGTTGAAGCAAGCAGGCACTATTATTCCAGGTTTTCAAGGTTGTTTTTCAGGCTATGGATTCGGTCAATTAAGGAAGAGCACGTATGAATTCTTTTCTGAAATTTCTTATGGAAAACCCTAGTTCAGAAACACTTTCCAAATAACTCTCATTGACTGAAACAAGAAATCATAGAAGGTAGAGATTTTGCTGGAAGCATAAATATCCCAGAAATTAAGCAGTATAGTTTTACTGATGAAATGGAGTTTCAGATGAAATGGTTCAGTAGTACTCTCATTTCTCACTCCCCATTTCACTCTCACTGATTGAATTCACTAAATACTTAGAACAAAGTCTTGTCAGATTTTTTTTTTCATTATGGATAGATAGAAATTTAAATTCTACAAATAAAATGTCAGCTGTGGCAGCTTGAAGTTCAGTGCAGCTTAAACACCTAAATATTTGCACAAATTTTCAGATGAAGTTTTCAATCCACACTTTGCTCTGTTAAGGCTATATGTTTATCATCACTGGGCCAACTAGTTGCAGCTTGTGCACACATCCTTAAACAAGCTTTAAATCATACTTCTCGGCTGCCATGTAGACATGTCTTTAACCTCTGCATAGCAATGCCAAACAGTAAGCTATTTTTTCTGATGCAATTTCATTGCATTCTTTCTGAATCCTCATCTTTGATCTAGAAAGAACATCCTGGCTGGATAGGAAGTTAGTTAAGGCTATATATTTAGCTCATGTTATAAAAATTATTCTTAAACCTTTCAAGACGTGCATACCTAAGACCAATTAAAGGGATTTTATTTCCATGCTCTTTTAAGAGGTTAAACAGTAGATGCCAATTGTGCCAAAATGCTTTTCTAGTACAAACTATCCAGAAGCCAAAAAATACAGGACATCTTCATCCAGAGACATTGCCAAGTGCAAGCTTTCAAAATAAAGCTGTAGCATGATTGCGTTGCATGCACCTTTTAATCTGAGGACACATTTGCAGAATTTCCTGGCTAAAAGCCCTGAGCTACATAGTTCTGCATGGCACGAATGTCTGAAATTGCTGGGATTTGAAATCCTATTAATTTTTGGGGTGAGTGAGGCAGAGGGCTGGATTTTATTTATTTTGTACCAAAGCCCCTCTTGAACATAAATACTACATGTTCTGAAATGTTTATGATGAAACTTACTCCTTGCATTCTTGTTGTCTTTTACTGTGTTTTCCAAAGACTTACCTATTCTTGACTTGTTTTGAGTCATGGATATCCCTAAAGTATCACAACTGCAATTCACTTGCATGCTGTTTAATCAAGAAGGGTCTCATAATTACATAAAAATACATATAAAACCAAAAAAAATTGCATAGAGGCAGTGAGAGAAGGGAATAAAATGATTTGGTTTTATTTCTGCATGAGTAGGAGAAGAGATGGTCCAACCTTGGTTTACAAGGCAGTCTCCCTAAAATATGCTTTATACTATGGGCTGAGTTCTGCCCATGTGAATATTTTAGAACTCTCAGTTTGCAACTACCTAGAGACTCCTGGAAATATTAAAGTCTCATTTTGTTCCTTCAAAGTGGAAAAAGGAACCTGGCCCAAATTAAGCAAGGAGTGCTGCTCCCAAGACATACCAAGCTTTATGGGACTTCAAGCATAGTATTTCAAACTCTTAATTCAGAAGTATAAGGGAAAGCAATCGCCACTATATTATGCCTCTTTTTCTAAACAATTCAGTATGGTTTCTTTTTGCATAAATGTGATGCAGCTGGTTCTAGTACCATATTTACAGTAAATATCCTTTTTGGTAAACTAACGGCTTATTGAGGCAGTGCAGTAATAATGTGTTAAAGGATTTAATCCGCTTTTTGAACAGTTACTAAGCATATTTTTTTTTTTAATGAATGATCTGAGCATGTTGGACAAAACTTAGATCAGAAGATCAGAAATAAGCCAATGTTTACGTTTTTGATTCACTGCATATGAAGGAATTGTGGGTTTTGAAGGAATCCTGACTTTGCTTGAATTTAGTGAAGTAAGATCTAAGAGGTCTTCTGTGATGAATTTCTTCAGGAGTTCAAATGAAAATATGGAACTTTCAGCCAGAACCTATTGCTCAAATTTAATGAATTAATTAGACACAGGAAAAAGTTAAAATGTATGGAATGAGAAAGAGTTTCTTCCCTGTTTTAACAATGTTAAGAAAATGACTTGTGTTATGGTTTGTATCATCGATGCAATCTGTTTTAAACATCATTGTATCCTCGTTGATTTTTTTTTTTTTTGCATCTTTTTGTATTAAACAATATCATTCAGCAGAGATGATGGCTGTTATGGTCTGTTTTCTTCAAAGAGATTTCTTGCATACATCCCACCATGCAGAATTAAGTAAACTTGGAAGAAAATGCCTCTAGAACAGTTTTCTGTAAGTCTGCTTAACTAAAGCCAAATTCATTTATATGGTTTTCGATTACCTGTGAAATGTGTTTGTCAGTGTAAGTAGAAAACTAATGTCACATTACAAGAAGTCTTTAGAATCTTTTAAGGGGACTAATTGTATATAAACCAAAATTTGAGCCCTTAATCAAACAGTTTTTCAGTATGACTCTTTGTTGAAATCTCATTGTGGTCTTCAACATCCTTATGAGGGGAATGGGAGGAGCAGGCACTGATCTTTTGTCTCTTGTGACCAGTGGCAGGACTCGAGGAAACAGCACGTGGAGTGATTCTTGGGGTCTCCTGTGCAGAGCCAGGAGTTTTTACTCAATGATCCTGATGGGTCCCTTTGACCCAGCATATTGTGTGATTATTGAGGTCACCTTAATTTCCGACATGTCAAGCACTATTTCAAACAGCCTGAGAGCAATTTTGGTCCTCAGATTGTAACTGTCAGGTAATAGAATTTTAGTTAGATTAGATGGCAAAATGGCATCCTTCTCTGTATGTGCATACATATCCCATCGAAAATGGTCAGCTTATATATTCTTTTATTCCTACCTCTAATTTACAGATGACTTCTCTGTCATAATGAAAAAGCTGGTTGTGTGATGTAGCTCTTCTCAGAGAAATTGATGGGCCTCTAGAACCAAGAGCTGTGTCCAGCTGGGCATTTATCCTTCCAGATGAATTCATCAGACAGAAACAAAGGAATGCAAACAAAGTCTTGAGTTGCCTGCTCAAGTTTTTTAAATAAAATATTCTGTATTTTCATAGATTGTAAAAAGTTTTTATGAATTTTGCCTCTTTACTCTGGAGCAGTTAATCCTTCAGAAGTTCTTGCTACAATGGCTAGACACCATCTTTCAGTTTCCAGCCTCAATTAACTTCTGATCAGTGCCTGCTGTCTTATTATTGTGCCTGTCCTGTCTGTTGGCTTATATAACTATTCTGCTTTCCTGATGTTTATTTGACAGCCCCAAATGAGTTTTATAAAGCTGCTCCGATGATAGGTTATTAAGTCCTCTGGCTGTCCTAGTAAGTTATTTCATACCTGTGCTAGTGATAAATTCATTTTCCTTGAAGAAAAGCTCTATGTAGTATTGCAGATGAGGCCTCCCAAACCTTGCAGAATTGGACATTAAGAATTTGCTACTTTTCCTCTAGTGTAATCTTAAAAAACATTGTTCTTGTATACTCCTGCAGTTTTCTGGTGATTCCAGAGCAACTTTACTGAATCTTTTGCAAATTAAAATTTTAGTTCTTAGCCTTCAATGCAAGTTCTGATATTTTCACTACTGTGTGTATCATTTAAATTCACAAATATTCTGTTCTTTCAGTTCTGTCCTCTTGTATGTTTTTGTGTGCCTCTTTGGATTGCCATCAGTGCACTCCCATGTTCTAGACCCAGTGCATAAACCAAAATAGTAAACAAAATCAATCCCTTGTGAAATTGTTCATAATGCTAATTCCCTCCTGGAAATTTGTTTCAGTTTTGCACACTACTTTCTCCATTTTTACATTATCTCCATTTTTATGTATTGGGCTTCATGCTAGCATATGCTTTATTTAGACATTGCACTGCTTACGAGACCCAATGACAGAATTGAGATCAGCATCTTTATCCCTGGCAGAAATCTAGCAAAATAATTGGAAAATCCACTAGTATACATCTTATGTTCTTAATTATGCCTAGCTTAAGTAGTGCATCAGTTTTCTTATTAGTTGTAGCAGCAGAGGTGAGGTCAGCCTTCATGGCTGGGGTAGTTGTGGTTTTGGAATGGGGATTTCATTGGTTTGCCCATAAATAATTTGGGGTTTGTGTTCTTAAAATGTCTGGTTTATTTAGCAGTGAGAAAACATTCAAAACACATCTTCTAATTAAAAATTATGCTGAGGCTCTCAGCAGTATACAGATGTTCCATATTTTGGTCACGTATCATCCAAGATTTTGATGGATAGCATAACACTTGACTAAACTGCAAGACTGAGACTATCTTGTCCTATACTGTTAGAGTAGCCAAGTCCAGGGTAAATTGGGTTTTTCCTTAATCTGAATACATTTTTTTGTTTCTGTTGGTTGGTTGTTCAGAGTTCTTTAAAGGCAGGAGAGCATCACTGAATGACAGCTTAATAGAAAACCTCCAGAATTTGGGATATTGGCTCTGACACACCCATAATGAGTCTGCTTTGTTTTATGGTCTTGTCTGTCAGAGTGTACAAACAGCTAGATGGCTACAGCTTTAGGTCTCTTACCCAAAATCCCACATGGAAAAGCACCAAAATTAGGTCTAGCATCTGAAAACAAAAAAATCTTATTACATCAGTCTTCACCTCTGGAATCCAGCACAGTGCCTATTGCTCTCTTATTAATACCTCAGGCATCCCCGGTAATACAAACAGCACTATTCTTGGCCTCATCTAAAAATGGTCATAATATCAGGGAGAGCCTCATAGTGGAATGCTGTTTGCAAGGAAGATGCACCTCATGGGGGCCAAAGTTCTTAATCCTTCAATCACATAAACCAGCCAGCAGCTCCTCTCACTGGCACAAACAGCATTTCCCACCAGGGCAGTGAGTCTTTCAGACTCTGAGTTTTCCTGCTTACAGTTCAACATCAGCATTTGGATTGAGGCAGCTGGATCTGAGCAGGTTCCAGGGCCTATTAAACTTCATCATCTTGAAGTTCACTGGCATCACTGTTATTTAAAAAAATGAAGCACACATTCCACATGTGCTAAGTATAACTTTCATCACTACAAGTATTTCCATATTCAAAAATGTGAATTTATATTTGATTTGTGCTTTATGAAAGAAACTACTATACGAAGTTTCCATTTTGGCTGAGTAAGTGCTGTTTAATTTTTAACTTCTCAGAGGATTAATTACAGAAAGAGAAACAATAATGACAAATGGAAGGATTTGTTTATCCAGATTGATTTAAAAATAAACAGGATAATAGGGCTTGCCATTAATCTGAACTGGTACTAAAGGACACAACCCCCTTTTTCTGGGTGGGTAGGTGGGTCTGGTTAAAGCTAGCATGTCAAAGAAACTGTAGGTAAGATCAATAAATAAAGTCAAAGAATTAAAGAATTAATTTATGTT
>WBNO01028263.1:132121-217977 GCA_013400575.1 Peucedramus taeniatus
TTTAAAGAAATGAATTAATATAAAAACATATTTGCAGTGTAAATTTAGAAAATAATAATACAATGAAAATATTAAAATTCCTGTGTTGTTCTGGAAATGTATCTATAATAGCTCTGAAGTAGCACATGAAACCCTGAAGGTGAAACAGAAAATGAGACTGACTAACTCTGGGAGCCCAGCCAACCACTGATTGCAGGGAGTTTTGTTCTAAAGGGGAGTTAGGTGCTGAGTGGACATGCTAAACACAGTGATTAGAAAAGGAAAGAATCAATAAATACAGAACATTCATAAAATTGACCTCTAAAGCAAGGATAGTGCGAAAAGGAAAGTTCTTGGGCCATCAGAATTCTCAGTCATTTACACAATCCAGTAAGTGAAAAGATATCATATGGAAAAATGTAACATGACTTCTAAAGCATCGTAGATATTTGCAATATTCACAATATCCCTACTTATAAATCAAGAGGATGAAAGACACATATTGAATGCAGTTTGATATTTGACCAAGGATATGGCACATAAAGATTTTGCACATCAACTAATACTCTTGGATTAAAAAAAAGGAATTTTGAATTGGACTTCCTGTGGCACAGGAACTTGGAACAACATGAAAGTAAAAGTTTTGGAACCGCAGTCAATCTAGAGATAGAAAGTGACATCAGTGAACATGAAGTGGCATACATAAAAGAAAAGGAAAGGTAGGAGGGAGCCATTTTGTGCTCTTACTCCCAACAGGTAGAACTGACAAGATGAAGGAGAATGAGACAAAGCAGAGACTGGCTGAAGCCCTCAGCACAAGTATTGACAATGAGCCAGATTGTGAAGGTGACTCATTATGAAGACGTAAACAATCCTGGTCGGTGACTCAGTGGTGAGGAAGCTTGGCTAAGACATCTGTAGCCCATATAAAGAAAACAGGATGATGAGATTTCTCTAGGGTATGGTAAGATAAACTATGGGACAATAATACTGCACGTGCCTATGACAGCCTGAAGAAAGTTGGGACATTCTTACCCTTTATAGCTCATGAAGGAATGTACATATCACCAACAAAGGAAGCTTTGATTGGCATTTGCCTGGGGAATCTGAGAGGAGTGCTGGAAATGGATCTAGTGTGAATCTTCTGAGAGTCTGTGGAGGAAGGAAGAGGGTGGGTGATGAATATCATCATGTAGGGAATGAACTCTGCAATGCAGAGAATATTACACAGTTTGATCTGTTAATTTCTTATGGCTTGGAAACCAGCATCTGTCTAGAAGGTCTATCTCCTTTCCAATTTTAAATATTGCAGTGTGTGCCTGGCTCAGTCTCAGCAAAGCAAAAAGAACACACATTTTCTAGGAGTTATATTCCATAGATGGTGGGGATGATTTTCAGTGAAAGGTGAATATTATGCATTTGTATACCACTTAAAGAGGCACAATATGACAAAAACACTACCTCTAATAAAAAATTGAGTGGTGTCTAAAGCAAAAAACTTTACAGAATTATTAGAATAACTAGAAAACAAACATATTGCACATTGTTCAGCCTGCATGAGAAGAGAAAGCTGTAGGTAAATATTTTTGGAAAATCACTTACAATCTTTATGAATTATATGGAAGTGAAACCCTTTGGTTTGTGGCATGCTAATGAAAAACTAGGAATCAGTGACCACAGGCAAAGGTATAGATTGGCTCTTGTCATTATTTGTAGAACCAGGCTTGAAGTAAGATTCCATTTTGATAGATGCTGTGGAAATACACAACAGATCAAAGATCCTTAAAGCCTTCTATAACTTACAGATGAACACAACTAAGAGTTTAGCACCTCTGTGAAGACTAACAAATATACAACATCACAGGTGTTCTGTAGATAGATGTTACAATGAGATACTGTTTGAGTAGTTTGAGAATTATCAGGCAGCATTCTTTGATTCTGAAGGCTTTTACTTATTTTCTTTCCCTAGACATCTCTTAGAGAAATATTGCTTCACTTTCCACTACTCCTATTTTTCAAAACGGTTCCTCACACTGTTGCCATTCTATCACAAATCTAATTGACTTTATGTCACAGGCATTGCTTCTGCAGGAGTGGATTTGGCTGTTGTGTCTGAATTTTGTGGCCACTGTTGAGGGAAGTGTGTGCGTGGCTCATTCCCACACCTGTTTCCTCTCTGTGTTTCATTGCCAGGGAGGTTCACTGAGGTCTGTGGAGGAGCCTGGGTCAAATGGTTCTTCTGTAAAATGTTTCTCTTTATGTCTATCTTCCTCTTTATACACATGAGAGAAAGAAAAAGAAAATACTGTTAGGAAGTCTTTAATGAAGGAAAATAGAATTACAAGAGGTATTTCTCTGCTGAGAGGAGAACAAGTTTTCAGTTATCCCCTTGTCATAACTCTATTTTTTTCTGTTCATTAAAATTGGAATATTTTACAGTTTCTGGGGTACTATTAGGTAAAAAGTTAAAGTTGCAAATGATGCCAAGAATTCCTCTCAAGAGATCAGGAAATGTTACCTTCTTGGCTACTGCAATGAAACCTGAAACTTTTGTTTTGGAATTGCATTTTACAGAGTCCAGTCCTGTTTGGTATTTGATAAATGTATCAATTTGTCAACTAAGCACTGGCCTTCTGAAGCATTTTCTCCCAGTTAATTCCTATTAAAAATAATGCAGGGAGGGTAAGTTTCTGCCCATCATGAATAAGTGTACCAGAGTTTGGTCCTAAATGAACTGGTAGCTATGTACTTGCAATCCTTCCCAGCTGCTGACAAAGACCTGACTGAGCTGGCTAAGCCAGCAAAGAAGCAAAGAACTTAAATTCTCAAGAGCTTGAATCATATAACATAACTTTAAAGAAAAATATTGACTGGGGGTTTTGAAGGAACTGGGGAGATTTTGACCACTGTTTCTTAACAAATATGCCACTGTCTGTACTCTTTCTGCTTTTATAGAACATAAGGATTTCTAAATTATTTTTTTAAAGACCTCGATAAAAAAACTGCTTTTGGCATTGCAATGCATGCTGCAGAATACTGATAAAGTTCTCTCTACCTTGACTCAGATATGGATTTCAGAGGTGGGGTTATTTTGTTGTCAGTTAAACATTTGGAACAAAGTTAATTTGACTAATTTGGCACAGCCTTCAGTTCTCAGCATCTGAGAATAAAATTAATGGGATAATTTAAGCACAGCCCTAAGTTCTGGGAGAGCACCCTTCACTGTCTGCTCAGTAAAAAGCATTGTCTGGAATGTTATTGCTCTAAGCTGCATGGAACAAAAAAAGCAAAACATCTGGCAGGATTGGGATACCTTAGGAAGACTTTACTTGCGTTCATCCAGCTGGCAGTCAATGCTGTACCACCTGTAAGACAGAAAAAAACAATGAATGCCCTCATTCATTTTTCCCAAAATAAGATTCCAACAATCTGAGAAGATATATTCAAAACAAACTAGGAGCATTAGAATTTTTCTCTCAAATAAGGTGAAAACTGAAAAGAGATGCTGGAATAGCACTGAAGGAAAAAAGTTGTCTCATTAAAAATAAGAAGAAACCACGTTAATTCTAGATGTACCCTTTGTGATTCTAACTGGTCCCAAACACTGTTTTGGTTGCTTTCTCAATCATGGAGAGCAAAGAGTTGTTCATCTGCTGAACAGATTCAATCTTATAATTAAAAACAATTATTTTTTTAAATTCAGGCCCGGGATCTCCAAAGCGTCTCAATGGATTTGCTTTACTTTTAGATAGACTCCACAGGTATGTTAATAACAAATGAGAGAAAATATCCAAATCACTTACTCCCTCCTGAAAACCCCACATCCAATGCACATCTGCCTATCTGTAAAGCCAGAGATGTTCTGTTCCCATATACAATAGCATGATGGCAACCACACCGGATATGGGGTTGTCATGAGTCACCCCGACAGCTTCTCAGGGGGCCCAGACCATGAATAACCCTCAATAAGCTAAATTAGGTAGCAGTGAGGGAGGACCCTTTAACCCAGTCTGTTGCTATGTTTCAAACAACCCAGTGTGTTTCTATGCTTCATGCACATTCTCCTTGTTAATATGCTGGGCCAGCTACATATTTCACAGCTAGCATCACAGAGGAAGCACGCTTACTAATCGGATGTTACTCTCTCTGTCTCTCTTGGGTAGCTGGAAAGGAGGAAAAAAAAATTATATTGTTAACCCCTCAAATATTTTAATGCCTGCTTTTAGCAGAGCTTTAGTGGCAATACACTGAAAACACTAAAAACTATGAAATCATAAACAAGTTATAATAAATGAGCCATCCTGGGATTTCAGCTATGGTCCTTTTGTCTGCAGTGTGTTGAAAGGCAGGACCTTGTATGTGAACTGCAGTTAACTTGTAATTTGTTTTTAGTATCAGTTCTGTAATGCCTCCAGCCTTTCTGTCACTCACTATATTCTCGTTTGGACTAACTGGAGAACTCTATCCAGTTTTCAGGATTGTATCAGAGACCTATCAGTTTAAAGACTTTTGCATATCTACAGCCCTTATGACCAGGAAAATTAATGTTTTGAGAGCAAATCTTTCCAAGATCATGCAATCTCAATCAGTGTTTAGCTGGTGATCCATTTTGCATTGTTTTCATCAATTATCAACATTTGCAAGGCTGTATTTTAAAATGCTAGTATTCCTTTCTCTCTTTCCTGGCCCTGAATGCTTGGTTTCTTAACCTCAGTTTTGTTCCAACCTATTTTTGAATCCCTTTGCATATTTCAATGATATATTACTTATGAGATAATATGAACATGTAGAGGTTTAAAAATATTCCCTTTGACTTGTGGGTCACAAGGGGCTTTTTTTGTTTTACTTTTTGAGGGAAGTTTGGGTTGTGTGTTCTATTAACAGCAATTGCCTGAATTGCTGTGCTTGTGCCACATATTGGACTTCACATCTCTAGGCTGACACCTGTTATTTTTTGCAATAGCCACTTCTCACGTTCTTTGAAGTTGTGACAGGTGTTGCAAAACATAGAGGGTTTTTATATCATGTTGGCTTAGTTCTTATTAAAACCAGAAAATATCTTTTTTCAATTACTTTTTGTGCTTGAAAAGGCCTCCTCTTCCCATGGTACAAAGGAAATGGATATTTGTTTCAGGGTTCATATGTTAAAATTAAGAAGAAGCCAGGTCTAATACAAACAGAGAGGTAATGACCCCTACCTTTCTTGTGGTTTATTCTATAAATGAGTTTTTATCACACTGAAACATGAGAGGGGAGACATTGTGTCTTGGTTGAGAACACTAGTGGACAACAGTCTTTGGGTTAGTAAATATTTTCCATTTCTTTTGCACTGTACAGTTCCGTCACATCTGTCACAGCTCTTGAAAATTCTCCTTGAATAGTGCTGAGCCGATGAGATTCAGCTCAGAAACCTTTCAGTGCTTTTTTCCCCTTAGCTTATCTCATTTTCTTTCAAAATCAGATTGGAAAACAAAGGGGAGTTAAGTTGTTTTGACTATTCCTTCCTCTTCATGCTTAATAAAGATTGATTTTCTCTCTATTTTTTGAAATAATTATTTTATTTGCTATACATTTGATAGAAAGAACAGAGTACTAGTTTATGAAGAGGATTATTATCTGTGGTGTGGAAGAGTTAATAAGGAAAAGTTTCTTACAGATCTGAAGCACAAGTAACCTAGAGGTTCACATTCTTGGCTATAAATTCATAAGCAGATCCTTGGAGACTGAAAGACATATGACTTTTTTCTTTGTGATTTCCTCAGAGTTCTACCCTTAAATCCAGCCTTCTCAGAAGCATGGCCTAATGCTCCCTGGGTGCATTCCCTGGTGCATTTCCCTTACTTGTAAGTTTTTGAAAAATCATGCCAGATCATGTTGCTATAACATTTTAACCTTGCTCCACTTGGGAATCAATAGCTTGCTCCAAACACCAGTTGACAGATATTGGTCTTCCTGTTGACTTTATAATATTATGAATTACTCAGATTTCTGTGATAGCTTTTAGAATAATTTCAGAATAACTTGTAGAACAATTGCATGCCTTGCAACTGCAATTTATGTGAATAGTAATGTTCCCATTTAGCACAGGACTCAAGCATATGCTTTAATTTAAAATTTTGCTTTATCAAAAAAATTCAGAAAAGGCTTAAATGCATGTTGAGGTACTTTAGTGAACTAGGGTTATTGGGTACTATTTGAACTGGTAAATTCCCAGTATATATTAAAAAAAATGCAGGTTATTATGTTTTGGTAGTGCAAAAACTGTCAGTAAAGCTGTTAAGTGTTCTCTGCTTCATTTACTTATTACACTTCATTTTATGGCA
Organism: Peucedramus taeniatus; assembly: GCA_013400575.1. Taxonomy (NCBI): domain Eukaryota; kingdom Metazoa; phylum Chordata; class Aves; order Passeriformes; family Fringillidae; genus Peucedramus; species Peucedramus taeniatus. Next base: position 138,424 of record WBNO01028263.1, read on the forward strand.
CATATTACAAAAGAGGAAGGATATCAGAATTTAAAAAAAATACTGGTCACTGCACCTCATTTCTTTTACAAATTCATATTTTTTAATACTGCAGCCTTATGCTCAATGAACAGTTTTTATCTTTCCTCCCCAGTGATCAAGGACAGGACCCAAGAGAGTGGCATGAAACTGTGTCAAGAAAGGTTTACGCTAGATATGAGGAAAAGGTTTATCACCCAGACAGTGGTTGGACACTGGAACAGGCTCCCCAGGAGCTGGTCACAGCACCAAGTCTGGCAGAGTTCAAGAAGGGTTTAGACAATGCTCTCAGGCACATGGTGTGGTTCTTAGGTTGTCCTGTGCAGGGCCAGGAGCTGGACTTTGATGACCCTTGTGGATTATCCATGATTCTGCAATATACATTTTAAGGCCATTTGTATTGCTATACCTGTTTTTATGTTTGCTTTTTTGTTTGAAGGGATTAAGAAAGATGTCATTACTTTCTTCAATTTAATTTCTAAGTGTTCTTCATACTAAAGAGCTTTAACTAGAAGCTCACTTCAGGAACTATTTGGTAGATCCTTAGCTAGCATGCTTGAAGGCTGACAGTGCCCAAGCCAGTAACTGTGCCTCTCTGAGAACGTGCTTGTGTAGCTTTTGGGCTGGAGCTGGGTTGCAGCCAGCTGGGACCAGAGACACAGAGGAATTGAGGGAACTGCTTGCACCTGTCTGCACAGGCATATCTGTAGTTTCACTAGGTATAATTCACCTCACAAGGCTGGAAAAAAGCCCACACATTTTTAAATTCCCACTGGAGCCTTACTTTGAGGACTTAAGTGATAAAGAGGTCTCCTGAGACCCATATATTCAGTGATAAATTTTACTCATTTATGAATGCATATACTATGCCTGCATGTTTTTCTGAGGTGCTACTCATAGGTTCTGCATTTCTCTGATAGCTAAAGCTATTGAACTATTAACCAACTAAAAAAACCCTAGATGCCATTTAAACAGATGTTGTACCTTTCATCAATAATGCCTACAGTGTTTTCAATCCACTGAAACTTCAGGTGTTTCCTGCAACAGGTGATATAGAGCAATCACAGATGAAGCTTTTATAAACATATACAAGAAAAAAAAATAAACATTTTGACATTAAATATCTTAAATTCTGTAAGAGTGTCTGGTGTATTTCCAGAAGGAAAACTTCTCCTAATATGGGTTAGCAGCTTTGGGAACAAAAATTAGGAAAATCATCTTCTTTCAAAATAATTGTGTTGGCTGTGAGAAGTTTTAAAAAGCAAAGTTATTAAGGCAAAGTAGTATGTAGCTTTTTGGGGTTGAGGGGTTTTGAGCTTTTATTGTAAAATGGTATAACACTGATGTTGCTTTAGTAGTTTTGTTTCTGCTTTGGGAAACTGGTTTACATCTACAGCCTCATCAGAGGAAAACAATGTTTTATGGTTTAAAGATAGAAACACATTCTTGTATTCTTCTTGGGAGTGTACATACCTCATGGTCTAAGTTGGTAGTGTTAAAAGCAGAAAAATATTTTTTAAAGTTGATTTTTGTGTTTGGATCCCAAAGTTTCTTTAGAAAGATTAGTACTTGTGAAGGAAAAGCTGTGTTTAAAGTTGCCCTTGAACTTAGTTCTGTGAGGTGTTGAGCACTTGTAATACCTATTAAAATAAGGAGGATTTTCAGGGTTTGGCTGCCATTCATTATGTCAGCTTTCACACTGCACTAAGGTTTTAGTCAGATATCATTTGTAAGTGGAATTTCTCATGACTGAATTTCTCTTGCACTGCAGCCTGTCATGTTGCAGGCTGGTTGAGATATTCAGCCAGGAGCTGGGGTAATTTCACCTGTGCCTGGAGTCACTTTCATGCATCCAGACAGAAAACCTACTCAGAAAAGTACCTTTAGCTTTGCGTGGAAACCAAAATGATCCCAATACAAGAGTCCTTTACTGATGCAGGGCACGTATACTGAGAACCAAAACCACATCTTCTGTTTAGGTGTGTAGTGATCTCCTCTGGCTTCTGCTGTCATAAGCAATGGTCCAGCCACTACAGGCACCTGTTCTTAACTACTACCTATCTACTTCTCATTACTGGCAGGAAAAACAGCCTTTGCTTACATGTAGCCTCTGCATGAGGAAAACTGCTAAAACTATCACATGCCACTGAAAGCAGAAGCCTCCTTTCAGAGAGTCAAAAGAAGAAAGGCAGGAACTCTTTCAACAGTCTTATCTGTTGTTTCCTTTAAAAAAAATTAAATAAAGGAAGAAATCTCTATACCCCAAAACACTAGCTAGAAGTGAAAAGCTTCTGCTACAGCCATCCCTTAATGTTTGTGAAACAAAGCTAGACTTCATATTTTGAAAAGTATTGTAAGCTACCCTTTAATTTAAAAAACAAAATTTACTAAGGCAATACTTGTTAAAAGGAGAAAAGGAGAGGGTCTGCAAGGATGGGGAAGTATTTTCATACTGTTTTCATTTTCTAATACAATGCCCTTGGAAAAAAAGGCAGAGGATGACATAATAAATTTGGAATTCCAAGGTCACAAACAGGAATTCAGACAACAAATGGGAGGGTTTAGGAATGTACATTGTAAAATAAATCTATCAAATTGAAAAAGATAGTATTGAAGTGTGGTATTTCCAGACAGATATTTGTATGGTAAATTCAGCTTTTTCCCTAAAGGATTTTTTGATATATTTTCTGATTTATTTTGTTATATTCAATGTTGTGAATGCAAATATTAAGAGGTTTTATAACTAATTTTTTTTTCAAAAAATGGCCACTGGTCTCTTAATCTTGATATTTATCACTCCACAGGAATGCTTAATTCAGTTTTCAACTTCCATATGACACAGTAGAATTTTCTGCATCTGTGTAGGTAGCAGCCAGGGACATATATGTAGCAGTGATAAAACTTTATAGAAAACTACATAACAGGAAGCTTTTGAGATGGAATTTTGAAAGTCTTTTCTGGAAGGGATATTAGTAGCTTTTTTTTTTCTCTCCCTTTGTACCTGGGGTTTTGGCATTAGGATGACCTAAACAAGAGCTGGAACTGCTGCTTCTTTAATGATATTTTTCAACCTTATTTTTTGTATTAGCTTGCCCAGACTAAAATAATAAAAATCTACTGTACTGTATAAACTACGTACTGCTGTTAAAAAGTGGACTTTTGCTTTGTAGGCTACCGTACCTATTTGTTCCTGTTTCCTTAATATTGTTTTCTCCAGATGTTGGAAGTTAAAACACCCTTGTTATTTTTTCCAGTGTCACTCTTTGTTACTTTCCATAGGCAATGTTCACCAAAGCCAGGCAGTAGAGGAAATAACAGATGTGTTACCCTCAAATTATGGGCATAAAAATAACCTTAATAAAATAGGTATTAAGTGACAGCACTTTGCAAAAATCCAGTCTAATTTACTCTAGCCTAGAAAGCAATAACTTAAGGGACCTCAGACATGCATCCATGGACTTCAGATAGTTTGTAGCAGAGCGACAGTAGCTTGGATGATGGCAATCCCAGCTTGCTGTCGATGGTGCATTCCAGGAGAGGCTGACAGGGTGTGTTTGTGTTAGACACTTTTCTGCCTGCAACCCTATTGTTTGCTTGTAATTAATATTCCATTATAGGCCTTCTAATTCTGCCAGAGAAACCCTCCCTTCTCCTTAATAATAATAGTAGTAACAACATGACTAATAATAAAAAAATCAGCCACATTCTGACTTTGACTGCAGACAAAATTGTCACCCTGGGTTTACTCTCCTTTTACCAGGCCTTTGGTTCCTGCTGTTCACAGAAAGCTGCAGATGGCTGCCTCAGCAGGAAGCCCTTCCCCCTTCCTTAATGGAACTCGTGGGAATGCGGGGATCCTGGAACCAAAGCCCTCCTTCCCTTCCAAACCTCCTCTCCAAACCCCTACTGAGTAAAAGGAAAAAAATCCCCACATCCCTGGAAACATTTTTGCCAGCCTGTTTTTCAGTAAAACCTTAAATTAACCACTTCACTCCTGATTATAATAAAGATTTGTTATTGAAACAGCTTCTCTTTAATGTACTGAATCATTTCCACCCGCTTATTGAAGTCGTCCATTTGGGTTGAATTATAGCGTCCCACTTCCATTATGTAATAATTTCAAATAAATGAAAACAGGTTTGAATTCTCCAACAATTAGCGAAGTTTTAGCACATTCCCCCTCCCCCCACTCCTTCCCAGACACCCCTCCAAAAAGTGAGATTAAAAACCTCAAAATTTTGACGAAGTCTCATCCTAAGTTTTCTTCTCTTGTTAAAATCTTCTCCCAGATTTCCTCAAAGACATCATATGGGTTAAGTTACGACTTCCCTTAATATTTATTTTCAAGTGAAAAATAAAAACAGCTTAAGCATTGTGATTTGATATTAGAAATGAAAGAGTTAAATGCCTGAACAAAGCACTCTATTTATAATTTTTGTTAGGAGTTCCACACTGAGCATTAGAGTGAGGTGTGTCTTATAAAGAGGGTGTTTATATTGGATTTGATATAGTTAAGAGATTCAACTTACATATAATAGTCTTCTCTAAGAAGAAGCATAAACCAGAATGAGTTCAGTGGGATTTGCTGAACTATAAAACATAGTATAAAAGTCTAATCAAATAGACTAGTATCAAGCACCGACGAATTCATCCACTACAGAAAGGGAATGAAAAAAATTGGGCCAAATCCGTAGCTTTTATATTTTGGAGGTCTTAAAGCCTCCAGAAAGGTCTACACTTGCTCTTTTAACTAAAAGTTACATGAATGACTCCAGAGAGTTGAAAGGGGTCCATGGTTCAAAGGATTTGAGGTACGTTTCTTATTAAAAAAATTAATTAAAGATCATCCATGTGATGCTTTCACTAATTCAAATGGCTGGCTCAGGCCTGAAGAAAATGTGGAAAAATTGCAATGCCAGAGTGAGAAATAATAGAAATTTCACACAAATTAATCTGCTGCAAAGAAGGTTGCTAGTGTTTCTTGCAGAGCCTTAATAACATTGAATTCAATATTTGGAAGTTTGTAGTAACTATGTTGTCTAAGTGAATAATCGCTGGAATACAAGAAGGGTTTTGGATTAGAATGGTGAGCAGCCTAACTTAAAAATGTCAGACAAGCCGGTAAATGAAGGCCATCCTGTACAGCTCCACTAATTGAGAAGATGCTGGGCAAATGGGGAAGGATGGAGGAAGAACTGTTCAGCATCTGACTTAGGCAGTTTGGCTTCAATTCCACCTTCAGTGTGATACTTTAGTTTCCCGACGCCCATAGAAAAAGCAAAACCTCTTAAAGTGGGATGTTATAAATACTGCAGAAGTAAGGAAATAAAAAGCACACAAAAAAGAATTCTTAAATAGTAAGGACCATATGATGTACCCTGAAGGCCAGCAGGGATTAAAGCAATGGTTTCATTAGCTTTGCAGTAAGAAAAGTTCAGGGAGGACTGTAGAGTGGAAAAATAAATATACATCTGCACTTAAATGCTAGTCTAAAAAGAGGAACATATGGTAACCTCTGGGTGCCAGCTTATCTTAATGAAGGTTGCAAAGCCTGTTACATTTGATATAAAGTCTGAATGAAGACATATAAATATTACACAGCTTCCTAGAGCTGATGGTATCACACTCCAGGGTTGTTACTTTTGAGTTCATTTGCTGCCAATAGGGCCGTGATTCAAAATACCGTCAAAGGCTGAAAGTTTCCAAAACTGCATCTGTGTATGTAATTGTTAAGGAATCTTTAGAAGTACATATTAGGAATGAGAGGGCTTAACAGGAGGAATGGACAACTTTTGAAAGCAGTTGACACTGCATGTGTCAGTTTGGAAAAAACAAAACCAACATTCCTGCAAAGCTAGGGAGTTCTATTTGATGACATATATTAGGGCAATGCCAGTAGGAAAACAGGAATGAATAGAAACATCATTAAAAATAGAAGCACTGAAAGGGCAAACAGCAGTTTATTTTTTTATTTGCCAAATATGAATGCTATTATCTACCCAGTAATAAGAAATAAGTGTCGAGTGATCTCGTCACACTGTATTTTTGTCAAATGGTCAGCATTTGCGCTTCATGGTTTTCAGAGACAGATTTATTGCCCAAGATGAGGGGAAAGTTCTAGAAAATCCACTCCATAAAAAAAGATTTTGTGCATGATCTCATTCATTATGACTTTTACTATAGAGCAGAATGAGAAGTGATCATAGTAGAGATACTTGAAAAGTGAAATGTGACCAAATGTTCCTTAAACATAATAGATAAAACATGAATTGCATTTCAGGAAAGAAAAGTAGTTACCCTGGAAATACTTTAAATGTTTGCATGTGTAATGGTTCTCCAAGACCCAGCACACTAATGATGGGCCATTGCTCTGAGCTGAAAAGGAAATCCATTCCTGTACACTGCCCCTATCCAAGTCCATTAAGAAATAATGGTAAAAAGATGAAAGTCATGTTAGGGTTTCAGAGAAAATGTTTGGCACACCAGGATGAAAAGTCAACAATCTGCTTTTAACGACAGACACTGGAAAATCTTTGGTTAACATACCACTGAAAATATTAATTCTCCTTAATGGCAGGATGCAACATAGCTTTTTATAGTTTTTGATCCATGTCATAAATTTGGCCATGACAAAGGGATACTCCAGCTTTAGCTCACTGGCAGAAATGTTAGCTGTTTCCCAACACTAAAAGGTTAGATTGGATTCTCTCTAAAGTGCCAAAGGGCCAAATTCTTTGCATGGAAATAAAATGACATTGGCCAAAGAATGAGAGTAAAAAAGAATCATAAACAGTGTTTAATTCTTTCTTTTTGCATCCACTGCCTTCCTAAGGGGTGTAAATAAGATACAAATAGGAACATGTATTTTAAGATGAAATGTAGAGGGATGGTGACAGTATAAATGTAGATGTTTTAGCTGCTTTCCAGCTATTTCTGGTCAATAATCTAGTGGAAATATCTAGGTCTGTGTGGTTTTTCTCTGTGTAATTGGATATTATCATATAGTAAAAGGGGAAGTGTTTCTTTTATCAGTTCTGTGCAATTAAGTCTGGAATCCTTTCTGAATCAGAATCTCTCCTCTGAAACAATGTGTCATTTGTTCAGCTTATGGATATAGAGATGCTTGTTTAGTGAAGCTGATGTAAAAACCTGATAATTTATTACTTCAATAGCAAAGTCACCTACTAGCTATTACTACTTTTGGTCCTGGTATAACAGGATCTATTTCCTTTACAATAAATAGGAGTGAACAATAGAAATTACACACCACAGAAAATGTTCTTGTTCAGCCACCTTACAAATACAGCATTGTTCCATAAACAGTAAATTTCAAATACAAAAACCTGAAAGTTTGGCAAAGTGTGACTGATTTATGCATAGACTAAATTTCCTGTCTAATGGTTTTGTCTATAACAGGAGTAAGTCTTTATGCTGAATATTCACTTTAAAATCTCAAAACACTTTGCAGAAATATTCTGTTCTGTGATCTAGTTTTTAGATCAGGAAGCTTAGACAATCAAAACAGTTGTTTGCAGATAAGTGGCTAGAATGAAACCGGGGATTCCATGAATCCCAGCATAATGCTGTAGTAACTTTTCTTTCCTAGTGTTAAACGTCTGATGAAATGCCCTTTTCTATATTCTTCCTAAATCACCCTCTTGGTTTCTTGTCTTGTTTTTTTACCCAGAGAATTTTATATCATTCAATTATTTCCAATCAGTGAACTAAATAATCAGCTTCGTTGGTGCCAATCTACCCTGCAATCTGCTGAAAAGTAAAATACTTATTTCAGAAACAAAAACTAGAAAGTGACTTGGTAGTAGTCAGTGGATTCTGTCCACCACAGGTCTCCAGCATGAGCATTGTTTGAGACTCCTGTGAATATGTTTGTTGCTGGAAACCACAAGGATGATCCTTGGAAAATCTTAAAAAATCCTAGAATTTTAATATCTGTGGGTAACTATATCAAAAAGACACAAATACTAGTGCCATTGATTAAACCATTCTATAATTTTTTTTCTTTTTCTGAGCTGGGGCTTGGTAGCACCATCTAAGTCAGCCATTTGTGAAGAGACTGTCATGTCCACGCATTAAAACTCTGGGAATAAAGCAAGCTATCGTTTCATGTTTGGTCCTACAGTCTAATCTTGATTCTACCCACTATTTTTTGGAAAAGGATAACACTGGGAAGCTTTGTGGTTCTGTACTTAGGATAAAAACACTCCCTTATTTCTCAAAGTATTGGTTCTTAACAATCAGAAAATCCCTGTAATGTACAGAAGTGTGATGAATAATATCTTGGGTCACTGATCTTATCTGTCACTGTGAAACTTCTCCATATTTCAACTTAGGCACAAAATTATTTGAAATTTTCTGTTCATGTTCACTTCCCCCATTATTTTCTTTATGATGTAGCACAATGTTGAAATCTTGAGTGTGGAAAAAAGAAATTAAGATTTCCCTATTAAAAAAGGAAAAAGGGATAGCTTTACTTAATTTCTATGAAATATTGAGTTTTGTATCTTTTTCTTTTCAAATATTCCCTTTTGAGTCTATGAAATTGATTTTGTAAAGCAGCAATTTTGGTTTGAGTAGTATTCTCTAAAATTTTCCCTGTGCTTTAAAAAAAAGGGGAGTGCAAAAGGAAGAGAAGGACAAAGGGAGTAAAAACTTGAAAGACTGAGATGAAAGTAGGATAATTTAACTATTCAATAGTCATGTTTATTAATGAAAATGTTATCCTGGGATTTGAACAGAGTGGGGAATTTGCATGTCTTGTGACCTGCTTGCTTGCTTTCAGCTGACATTTTCTGGAAGCTATGCTGATGATGCTTGTAAGAGTGAGGGAAGTGCTCTAAGGAGTGAGAATATGATGCAGTAATTAATAAAAGAAGTTGAAAGGTGAGTAGGAGCCTAAGGAGATACTTCCTGTCATGTACTGCCAGGTATCAGCACTTCTAGTCTTCCTGTCATTCCCTATGATTGCTTTCAAAAAATTATCAGTTATGAGTCCCTCTCACACTTCAGCTGTGACCATTTTTTTGCTTTGTCTTCTTAGACTATTAAAAAAACAAAGAAAATTAGATGTAAAAAAAATTTAAAATAACTTCAGTGTTTTCACTGTGAAATCTGTCACATTTTGCCAAGTAAATCACTTTATATGGTACAGTATTTGACTTTTCACAGAGATTGCAAACTTGAATGATGCCTAACAGTAGTCTGGAAAAAGTTTTCAATGAACAGAAAAGGACTTAAATCTAGTTTGTTTTATTAATTGTTACTTTCTCATGCATGTTTTATTTTAACAAATCCCTTTAACAAAGATAGCTAAGGAAGCATAAACATCGTTGTTCTCTCAGAGTACTGTTAGGTTCCTTGGTCTGTATCCTTGGGCTGGAAAGAGAGGGACACTACTGACACTTCAGGTACTCTTTGAAGAATCAAAGCAGGTCCTGGAAAACTGTAATTGTCTAAGGGGCTTGGAAATTTTCCTCAGTGGATGGGGCCTGTGTGGGATTTCCCAAGCTCCCCATCAAGCTGTGGGCAGCTTGAACTCCCTGAGGCCAAAGCTAAATGTGAGATTTCAGAGAGAAGAAGATTTTTAAAAATGTATTTATCTATTTATTTATTAAAAAAATAATTTGCTTTTAGTTTAAACAGCGAAATGGGCCACTGGGGTCAGTGATCAGCAGGCATACTTTGGACCTGCCTGGGCATTTTAAACTAGGACAGAGTTTGCCTAGGAACTGACAGACCAACACTGGCTTCACAATCAAATAATTTGCACCTTACTGTTTCAACATCCTTTCAATAACTGTTGAATTATTGTCTCCTGTTCACAAACACAGACTGGCTGACTCAATTGAGCTTTGCCATGTCCAGGTTCACTGGTTTAAAGGAAGCAAAGTGAGGCCTGCAACCTGACTTCAGAGCTGAGAGAGTGGATGTGTGCTCAGATTGGTTAATTGGTTAATTTGGTTAATTAACAGGGACTCTGGCAGAGTGTGTTTTAGAGCAAGCAGGTTGCATCACACAAAAAATGGAGGGTTGGAAGAGACTGCTTTTCACAGCCAGGATCTGTTCTTTAGACTAGTACCGGAGGGGCTTAGTATCCTGTTTCTTTACTTGGCTCTCCATAAACATCTGGCAGGGATGCCTATGTTTTCACTCACTAAATTTCTTATTTCTTTACTTGGTCTGAATACAGTTGCATTGCAAAGTTTGCCTGATGACTTCTGCAATCAAGCAAGTCAGTCACTAATTACTGCTACTCTGCGACAGCTACAAACAGAAACTAAGTTTTGTAAAACGGCAGAATCACCTTGGATACAGCCCATTCAAAAAACATCCATGGAGGAATTGCTACCAGCCCTACTGCACCTCACCCATTTATGTGGATATGCTCTGACTAATCCAGAGAGAAAATTTCTGGGTTTAGCTCAGTTATGTCATTGCTCAAAACGCATCTTGCATTGTGTGGGTTTTGTGTAAAGAGACAGGGGGTGGAGCAGGGTAAGGAGTTCTTTTACCTTGCCCTGCCAGTGCTGACTGTCATCGACCTCACCTGCTCCCTCACAGCAGTGGCACAACATGTTTTGAGCCTCAGAAGCAAAGCTGCGTGAAAGAGGAGCTGCACAAACAGCAAATCATAGAATCATGGAACAGTTTGGGTTGGAAGAGACCTTGATCATCTAGTTCCAAACCCTGCTGTGGGCTGGAACATCTTTCAAAGATTGCTCAGAGTCCCATCCAGCCCTTGAACACTTCCGGGGCTGGGGCATCTGAAGCTCCTCTGGTCAACCCATTCCAGTGCCTCCCCCCCCCCGCCGTAAATAATTTCTTCCTAATAGCTAACCTAAAGCTACTTTCTTTCAGTATAAAACCATTATCCTTTGCCCTGCCACTATATGTTCTTGTAACAAGTCCCTCTCCAGCTCTCTTGTAGGCCTTGTTAGGTGCAGTAAGGCTGCTGAGTGCCCTGAAATTATGTAGAATTGATTGGATTGCAACAGCTGGATGGATTAGATTGAACAGCCACATGCCACATAAGGGTCCACGCTGGAGTGCCACAGGACACTACTGCTGGACCCTGTATCAGGGCCCTGAGGGCACTGCCAGGCTTTCCTGTCCCTGATCAGCCTCCCCCAAAGCTCCCCCACCCAGCCCATCCCTGCTGTGTTAGACCCCAGATACAGTCTATCCCTGCTGTGTAGGAGAAAGTTGACAACTTGAACAAATTAGCGGGGTAATAATATAAAATATGCTATGTAAAGCAGAAATTAGATAGATCTTACTGGCTTTGATGTGAAGGGTTGAACCCTCTGAGTATGGAGGTGCAACCTCTACAGTTGTACCCAAGGTGAGGGGATGTAAGGGATGTTAGAGATGCAGGTCCATCAGTTTGGACAACTAAAAGAACTACACTTCCAGTTGGCTTAATTTCTCCTCATTACCTCTTCATGTATATCTTATCTGTGGAATAATATGCCAAAGAAATTTTCCTTAAAGCTCAATGAGAACAAAAATTTTATTAGAAAGAGTTACTTCAACCTTGGAAACTCAGTACTGTAGTCCCTGACTTTCTCTATGTTTAATCATCTTAAACTAATTGCCATGTTAAAGAATTGAATTTTACTGTTAGTGTTGGAAAAATGAGTCCTGCAAAGTCCTTGCCAAAAAGGCTGAAAGGCTTCTTCGTATTTTCCAGAGTTTCTCCCTGTGTGTGCCTTTAATCTATGCTTGAGCTTATCTGATAAGCAGCTCTCCTTAAGCCTTGATTGAGAAGACTTGTTTTCCAGGCCCTGTATCATTTCTGTGACCCTCCTTTGAACTCCAGGATTTGATATCCTCCCCAAAGTGCAGACACAAGTATGGCCAAGTACTCGCCTTATGAGTGTTGAGAATAACAGCAGCTGGATTACTCCTTCTCGTTGCTTAATAGTCTCAGGTTTAAACATCCAAAGAAAGCTGGGGATTTTTGTCATTGCATAGAACTGACATTAAGCTTTTCAGAATATCTTTAGTGGTGACAAAAACTCCTAATGATCTCATTAAGGCACAGACTTTATCCTTAGTATTTATATGTTAGCAAGTCTGCAATTTTCCAGGTTTACAGTCCCATGATTCACCTGGGGAATGCTGGCACTTCTGTTACTTTGAACAGACAATCTCATTAACTATATTTTGAAATCTCTTCAAAATGGATTGAAATGAGAAGTTCCAGAATACCTATCCCAAATCTTCCAAAGGTGCACTCTACTCATAGAAGTATCCTGTATTTCAGTTGTTGCCCCAGGGTTGGAAGAAAAGGGGGTCCTTCACATGCAGGGCTTCAGCAAAATGATAACACATCTGGTGATGTAAACCAGAAAGGTAACTTGATATGTTCGGAGTTTCCCTGCTTTTTTTTCTTTTTCTGTATTAATTTCTTGCATTCTTTTCTCCTACTCCAAGAAAAGAGGGCTGAAACCCAGTAGATGCAAGAAAAACATAAAACTGAGAGCTGGAAAATAATCAATATCACAACTCTATAGGGGTAGTTTGGATGAGCTGCCAGGTCAACCACTGTCATGCTTATGTACAAAGGGAGAAAGCAGAAATGGGACTTGATTCCACCTTTGCCAAAACTGTGTTATGAGCTTGAGGAAACAGCTGATGTATGTCTTAGATTCTCTGTGTGTGAGTGGAAGCTGATTAATTGTTTGTTAAATACCAGGAAAATCACTGACAGAACACACATCAAAATTTTCTTTACACTATTTTGCCACAGCATAACAGTACTTCTTTATTTTCAATATATCCTTCCAATTTATTGCAGAAAGGAATATAATTGTAATCTGAACCTCAAGTACATTCTAAGCCCCACCAGCAGTTTGGTACTTCTTTGCAGCATGGCTTTCTTATGGCACCTGTTTTGCCTTTGTTTGGGCATTTTTTCAAATTAATCTCTGTGTATAATATTGTCAGTATGGTGGGACTGAAAAGAGCTTTTTCAATCAGTGTGCTGTAATACATAAGCAAGGAATAATTTTATATATTCGTATAGAACTGGATGGGTCTGCAGCTTCAGAACTCCAAATGTCCAGGGATCAATAAAAATTCTCAGGAAGGCTGCAGATTCACTACATTGTTTCATGTTTAGCTTTGAGATCATGCAAATATCTGTACTAGCACGTTGGTGTTTTGAGAAAGAGGTCTGAATCAGTACTTGCCACTGTTGTAGAATTTTCTCCAAGCTGTTATGCGGATCACTTCCCTTCACTTGAACACATTGCTGCTTTGCAAGACAAACTGTGCTGTATATAATATATATTTTGCACAATATGCTGCAGTTAGAGTTCCCACATCTTCCAATATGGGGCAGCAGTTGCCAAATCCTGGCACAAGAGAGTCACTTACTTCCATCTGTAAAAATATCGTCCTCTTTCTCTATGTAGGCAGAGAGAAGTTACTAAAATAAGCCACTGGAAATTGGAGGAGATGGAGTTTGTTTTATTCTTTTTTTTTTTTTTCTTTAGTTTAGTTTGCTGGCAGAGCAGAAGTAACGTGGTCCAGGAATGTTTCCATTTCTTACATTCTTTATTATGGTGAAACTTACACAGTAATCTTTCATGTGATGTAGTTTCTGGTCAGAACTCTGAATCATCCTTTAATTGCTGGAGGTGTTTTTAACTTATCTGAGTTGTTTTTCTAGCTAATTCAGTGCTCAAGAGCACATTTGAATTTTTTCCCAATTGAAACTGATTCTTTGCTCACTAGATGCCACTGCGATATTTTAAAAGACTTCTGGAGTGTATAATCTCTCTCTTTGTGGAACTTTGCTCCACCCTTGGATCATATTTATCCCACACTTGGAGGTATAACAGATATATATGAGGCTTCTGTATCTGAAAATATTGTTCTTCAGTATAGCAGTTTAACAAATTTGCTCATACTTACTGACAAAGAAAACCTAATAAAACAAACAAAATTGATGATGATTTTGGCTGAATCTTTCATGGTTTTGACTAAATTGTCTCACTAAGTAAATAGACTGTTAGCTTCAAATTTCTCCTGTTTCCTCCCATCCTCTGACAGTCTTTTCACATATGCCCTTATCTTTTATTTCCTTTGTTTTCTATGTTCAGTTCTATGTCCCTACTTAGCCTCATTCTTAACTACTCAGTTCTTTCCAAACCTGAAATGCTGTGTACCCCCAGTTCTGCATTTGGGGCTTTGATTACAGTGAAGGGCCTGTCTTACGCTTAATATTCATACATTGCCTATCAGAGTAAACTATAAATAATAATACTAATCCTGACAGAGTGCCTGCTTTTGAACAAAACACTGTTTTGTCTTTTTGGTTTTTTTATTTTTCCTTTTTAAGTCTGCAAAACACATTGCCACATTTTCCACAGGCTCATCTTCCACACCTATCAAACTTCAGCTGTTATACAACCAGTGTCCATTTGGTCAGCCAACAGTAAAAATGTTTTCGCTGAGACCTACGCTGAACTCAGCATAATAGCAAACAGGTGGTCAAATTAGAAGAAAAACAAGTTTAAAAAAAATATCAGTAAGTGAAGCAAATAAATATTCAGCATCTTAAATGTTGATCGAAGAGTAATTACAAACTATGTATGGATATGTGCTCACAGAAAGAGCCATCAAAGCAGTCCATGTCTTGTGGGAAGGGACGCTGATGATGTTGAGGGGAAAGCTCAGCAGATAATTCAGATGAATATTATTTGGTCGTTTCCTGATTTCAGTTTATCGATGGAAATGATAACTTTTAACTTTGGTAAATGTATGTAAGTGTATTTAGTTGATAAAATAAAATACAAGCTTCAGTGTGTGGTTGGAATTTGAAACTCATACTGCATGATGGTGTTTCTTCTTGTTGAGCAGCAGAAGAATAGCATGGGCTTGCATCTAGCTTCTACCTGGGTGGGAGCTGTTGCTGAAACAGAATATAATCATGAACAGTCTCACTTTTACAAAGCTCTTTTACAAAACACTTTTACAATATACATTTTATCTGACTGAGCAAGCTTTAAACTTTCTTTTTGATTTCTAAGAGTGCTGAGGTAATAAAATTAGAGGCAATAAAATTGGAAAGGAAAACAAATATTGCACATAATAGTATCATTATAAATATCATATATATATCCCAAATAAGAACATTGCAGAAGCATAATAAATGTGCCTGTAGCATATCCAAGATCAAGAAGCAAATCACTAACAACTGAAAAGAAAATGCCAACATTCAGTAATTTCTAAGTGAAACAAATAATAAAAATATATCCTTTTTACAGTAGAAATAATTATAATTCTGACATACATGTAAGATTATTCAATAATTGTATACATTTTTACAAAATGAAAAATCTCAGGTCCTCCAAGGGGAGAAAAATCCTCATTCACTCTAGTATGGAACCATATTGATAATTTGCCATAAAACTGAACCTTCACAAGGCTTCGCTGATGTTTGTTTACACAAGAAACATCATGAAAAGTGCTTAAACCCAGTGCTTTGGCTGCAGCAAACGGACCTACCCTATGTTCAGGCTGAAAAACTTAGTATTTATAAAGAGCAGTGATAAATGCAGTTAACTATTTATTTAAATGTTAACATTAGAAGTGTTTAACAAAAGGAGAGGAATCAGGAAGCCCAGTTAAAATTGCAGATCTGTTCTAAGTCTCAGCATTGTTCCTTTTATTTTTCTCAGCAGCATGGGTTCAGGATGGAGTTGTTAGGTTTAAGTTAGAATTTCCTGGCTTTTCTTTTGGTTTGTGTTAAACCACAGTATTTTTAAACATACTTTCACAAGGGATTCCACTGGTCAATTCTTCTCTCTTTTTCCTTTTCCCCCAAGGTTTTTTTATGCATATGTAATCATTTTACAGATGGCATACAACAATTTGAAAGAAACTCTTTTCAAGCTATCCATTCCAAACTAAAATAATTAAATATAAATATTATTTTCTGTATTACTGTTCCATTGATCTTTCTGTACTCAAATCATATTGAATATTTTGAGGAAAAAATAAAAAGGGAAAAAAAGAGGTTTTTTTTCATGTTCTTTGGGAGATCCAGCTCCAGAGTCTCTTCTGCAGATAAGAAATGGTATCTGGCTTCCTCTCTCTTCCGCTATCTGCCTGCTACTGCTCTAGTATTGTATTTCTCACCTTCAGTGGCAGCACACAGCTGCTGCTTCTCTTTCCTCTGAGATCCACTATTTTGAAAGGTACTAGCTGAAAATATATAAATTATATTATCACTGGAGTTTTGCGTCCTATTTTCATTTCAACAGAAAATGTATTCTTTATTGTAAGAAAGTGAATATGAGGAGTCAATAGCAAAATGTTACTGTTGAACTTGAGTCAAAGTTATTTTTTTCCTTTTTGTAAGAAGAGGATAACTAATTTGATTTTTTCCTTTATTAATTGGACTTTGTTTGTTTGATTTTCCCATCTATTTAGTTTTTCTTTCTCCAGCTTGCCAGGATGAGCTATAATGATGAGCTGGAGTTCCCTCACTTTCCTCTTGCCAGCCCAGACCATCCTCCTGTGATATGTTGGGCTCTTGTGGCTGAGCTATCTTAGAGCAGTCTTGCAGTAGTTTATGAACTCAAAAGCTGAAGTATGGGAGGATGACTCTAAAATGAATCAGTTACAAACTTCGTATTTCTTGGATAATGTTTCTGTTTTCAGTCTGTTTCAGAAATCATGTCAAAATAATGGAATTTGGCTTTTATGCACGCTCTCACTGCAAAAGGATACACTGTCATTACACATGGCCCCACTTTGGATTACATGCATGAGGTGTCCAACAGGTGTTGCTTCCTCCATGCTGGTGGAATGCTCCTTGACATTCCCTGGTGCCGACGATGGTTGTCTTCCAAACATCACTGTTCAGGAGAGGACATCTCTGGTTCCCATTCTGGTTCCCATTCTGGTTCCCATTCTGGTTCCAGCATCTGTTCCATTTGTTCTCACCACCTTTTCAACCAGCTCTCCTAAACTGTAAGAGTGAGAGAAGGCAGTTGTAGGTTCGTGGAAATTCCTGAATATTTTTGACACTATTGAAAAAATAAGATTTTTCATTGCCTCAATTCTTATGGTGTGGGATATTCAATAATTTGCGCTACACATTCAGAGTTACTGTGGGAACATTATTTTCAGTGGTGAATTTGGGGATAAACTCCCTTCTTCTCTGGCACAAATATGTAGCCAACTCCTAGATGTGGTTTTGAAAAAGTTAATTTTCTTTTCATAGACAATAGTAAAAATGAAAATTGACCTATTTTAATGGCTTCTTGACCCATAAGTTATTCTATTATTCCTGTTTTACTAGTACATTAACCATGAACTCTAAAGCTATGCATTATTTAATGTACCAATATTGTGTAACTTTTTCTCAAGAGAAACTTAATGGTATATATTTTTTAGAATTAGAAGTGAGTTCACCATTTTGTTCCAGCAGCAGTTTTCACTTGAGAAGTGTAAACATATTCTGTGGTTACAGTTTCTTGATAAAATTATATAAATATAAAGCAATCCTTTTTGGAGCCCATTTGTGGAATTTTCTTGCTTTCTATCATTCAGGGGTGTGTGTGCACCATGGGGATCTGTGCTTTGCAAATAGAAATTACCCATCAGATAGATGGATAAGATTATCCCCAATTCCTGTTAAAGGGAGCTAAGCATGCAGATCCTTTGGATGTTTTCAGATATTTCAGCCAAAATGGGTATGTGGTCTAACTTTATTACTGTGGGAAAGCCACAGGCAACATTCTTAGTTGTGTAAACTGATCTGTAAATTCAGCTTGGCTGATTTATGTTAACTGATTATCTGAACCCAATGTTTAAAGGATATTAAACATATCAAACATTCAATAAAAAATAATTGTTGATTGACTGTTTCTTACAGAATGCAAACATAGAGAAGGGGCATTTAAGATTTCTGTAGTCATTCAATATTTTAAATGATGGTTGAACGCAATAGAGCTATTCTAATCTGTGCCGGCTCAGCATCTGACAGAGTTCTGAATGCTGCTAGGATCATTTGGCTGTTTCTCTTCACTGTAGTATAACACAAGAGCAATGGGACACTTGGCAAACTTAAATGGTAACAAGACTACTATAAATATAAAAAAAAAATTCAGAACACATAATTAATTATTGGAGAGTATCCTTTCCCCCCAGTATTTTAAGGCAAGTAGGTTAGGATTATAAAACTGCTTTGTCCAGGATAAAAATAAAAAGCAGTCCTGAATTCTTCTGTTTCACTTCCTGAGCTGACCACAAGTTTCTGCGTGCTAGGTACATGCTTTTTGTTAGACATAGTGTCGCTTTGTTTTCATTATGGATGAGCACAATGGTGGTCAGAGGAAGAAGATTCTGTTTTTCTTTGAAACATTTGACACTTTTCCCTGTCAGAGGAAATGATCCTGGCTCAAAGGACTCATCAGTCTGACCAGAATTAGCAATTTCCAAACTATTAGGTAAATGAAGGGATTTGCTGGATATGAGTTCCTTAGCCTTTTAGGCAGTTTAAAAAGAACTCTGTTCTGGCATTTCTCCAAATTGTATATTGTGCCTGGAATTTCAGCCTCCAGCCTTTCACTCCAGTTCACTGGAGTTTACCCACTGATCATTTGATGTTGATGTTTTGCTTTGACACGGTGCTAACATGATGTGCTGAGGATGGAGAAAATATCAAAGAGCACAAAAAACTCTTTTGCTGTTTAAAAATATTTGAAACCAAATCTAAACTTTGCTGATAGCTGAATCCTTTCTTTTTGTGATTTTTGGAACAGATAGGCTTTTTATCCAAACTATTTATCCTAATCAGCAGTTGGAGGAGAGGAATGTTAAATAAACTATTTTATTCTGATTCTTTCTCTGGATGTTTACCAGGCTGTTGACAAAGGCCAGAGAATGTTTAATGACTTGGTGGGGAGACTTGAAACAGAAGTGGGTATCACACTGGATGCTCCTTATTTGCTTTCTTTCACAGTGCAACGAAAGGGAAATGATGACAGACCACCTCTTGATACCCAGTTTGATTAAGAAAATTTATCATGTTCCTTGTCATGAGTTCAAGTCTCCCACATTGAATAATATAAACATTCTCAAACAGAGCCAGAAATAGGCAGATAAGACTCAGATGTCTCTACCAGAGAATCGTATTCGGTCTGGAAACGTGAACATGACCTCAAAATAACTCTCATGTAGAACTAGGGAGTATTTAAAAATACTTGAAAGCCTTCTCCCTGTGCAATCAACACAGGACTCCCAGTTTGGTGAAAGGAAAAGTGGTCTCTTCCATTTCTGAAGTCTGTACATTCTTTGAGCTGACAGTAATCAGACACATAATCGGGAACTCATTATTTCCTGGAACTTTGAATTTATTTTCATTCTGTCAGTTCTCATATAGAAAATTATCCCCCAAATTAGAACAGCATTCTGGCAGTCACGTTAGAGAATGTTACAAAGGAGATAAAAGTGGCATAGAACAAAAATATATTTCAAGACTGTGTCATCAGATTTATCTCACAAAAGCAAGACGATTATTTTTTGACATGAAGAGCTACATGTAAACAAAAAATGTATACCTTTGTTATTGAAAGAATTTGCTCTGTTTGTGATTTTGCACACTTCTGAGCTTGCACTGCAGGACATAACCAGAAAAATATTTATTTAGTGGCTTACTTACAGAAATCATGCATTTTTGTAGCATATTCTGAATGCACTTACGATAAACAATAAACACATTTAAGGAAAAAAGCTCAAAATTTGTACTTTTTTGTGTATTTGATACAGAGTACTGAATTCCATATTTGTATGAATTTTCCAGGGAAGGAATGAAGAGGAAATCTGACATCAGGGTAGTGTTAATTTTGTGTCATTTGAACTTGGGTTGCTGTAGTAACACTGCAGAATGAGGATATCCACTGTTTCAAGTCATGACAATGCCCACAAGTATGACATAAGGTAGAATTTTTCCAGCTGAAGCCAAAAGTTTTTAGACCTCTGGTATAGCCAAACTGTGTGTTGAATTTTGGCTAACCAAGAAACAGAGAATGGATTAAATTCAGTAAACAATGTGGAGAGGCAAATAGTTTTTCCAGTCCTAGAATTGAAGATTAGTGTCCTTGCCCTTCATCTCTGGAGACCTGATTCTCATTCCAGGGTAGGTAATAAATAATGTGCTTGTTTGGTCAAGTGGTTATCTTCCGTTTGGCAACTTTTAGGATTCTTATTGTGTATTGTAGATTGGCTTTTCACAGGTTGATTATATTATGTTTAGAGTAAATTCCCAAGAAGAATTTTCAGCACATTTTGGTTGCAGGATAGTCTTTATAGGTGGGTGGTAGAAAAATGACCTTTATTTTTATACAATACATATGGTAGACATGTGGCAGAAAACAAAAAATGACAGGGGATTTAAAACACCATCAGAGCAAATCAAAGGCATAAATTCAAATGAAGCAGATGGACTTATGGTGTTGGAGAGAGTTGATATGAATCTTTAGATAAAAATGACATAATAATTTTGCTTACTAGATGTCTTCTATTTTACATGTAGGGTTTTTACAATAAAAAGTATATCTGGTTCCTGAAAATTTCAGGTGCAGTAAAAAAAGTCACACAATGCTTCTTTAGATGAAAAAAGCTCTGAAGGATGGGTCATAACTGAAATCTAGAGCATATAATTTGCTCAGTAAAATGACTGATAGTGCATTCATACAAAAGTGTGTAGGAGTATTTGAAAAGGTATTTCTTCTCCATAATATTGAATTGTTTTGTTTGGAAACTTTTAAATCTGCAACTGTTCAGATCTTTGACCTAGAGGTGAGAGGTCAAACAATAAATATGGTTAAATGGTGGGCATTTCTGGTCTATGGATATTTCACCTTGAGATGCTTTTCTTGTAGGAGTACCTCTGTATGTGTATCCTTTCAGATGTAGCTATTCTATCATATTCCTTAATTCAGTATCTGAGCACCCTCAATAAAACCATGAGCGATAGCATGGGGTACTTTTTTTTCAGATCTCATTCCCATAGGGAAAACTATGTTTAGATTAGTTTTAGTAGAGCTTCTTTTGGTTTGTTCTCTTTTGTTTATAGATACAGTTATGGTTTTACAAGTCCATATAAAAGAAATGTTCTTTGACCTTGGAGCAAAAGGTGGTGGGATTTCTAAAGTTTATTACTTGGTGAGTGGGCCCATTTCACAGTTTTGAAAGGTCTGTGAGAAAATCGTGTCTTTTGCCTAGATAAACACTTTTCTTACTGTAGAGTGCTGCGCTGTTCCAGACAGCTTTTAAATACAGTCTTCACTCCAGACTTGAAGCAGTTTTATAAATGCCCTGAGACATGGACATTGGAACAGCAAATCTGAGATTGATGTAATGATTTGTGATAACGAGTTTCCCCATGGTGACTTCATATTATGTGCCTGAAATTTACCTTAAGCTGATGCTCCAACCACGGCAGGATTTTTTATTGCGCATTTAGATTTAGACTGAACTGTATCATTTTTGAGACACTGTTTTGACATTTGAGAAAATGAAGGAATTTTTGTCTTCCTTCTGAGCCTGTTTCAATCATCTATATTCCATTTTTTTAGTCTAGGCTATTTAGATTCTTAAAGTATTTCCAAACATCAATGATATAGGTCATAGTGAAAAATCTAATTCCTGAAGAAATAGGTTGTTTTCTGGTAACAAGTATTTCAGGACTGACTTCAGCATTTCTTTTTTCCCTGGGTAGGACAGGAGGTAAAAGTTTGGAGTCTGGATTCTTACTTATTATTTTACATTTATTGACAGCTCGTGGTATTTCAAACTGTAATATAGGGAAAGAAGTGTGGTATCATCATGAGTTCAGCTGGAAGAATATCCATCTCTCTTATTTGACATCATAAAAAGTCAAGGCCTATTTGGTATTTTGTTGATCCAACAAATGGGTCAAGATCAAGCCAGTGTTTTTGCAAGAAATGCAAACACAGGGGCATAATGGAAGAAAATATAATGGAAATAATATAATGGAAAATATAATGAAAAATAATGGAAGAAAAATCCTGGTTGTCAAAGCAAATTGGATTGAAGATAGATTTGAGGTCCTTATGTATAAATACAGAAATATTGGTGCTTGTGACAAAAATAATTTATGAAGGTTGCATTTTTTAAAAAAACAGATAAATTTTGGAAAAATAGCATCAGTGAAAAGTATTCAACAGATTGTAATCTCACAGTAATTAGCCCAGAACCTGTAGATAATCATGAAATTATTATCCACGTTAGTTAGGACCAAACTGAACAATGGGATTAGATAAAAAACATAGATTTATAAGTAGCATGAAAAATTTGGAAATGCCATAGGTGAATTTGGCATCTGTATTGCAAATAAATTACAAGGAAAATAAAAAAACAACAGTAAACTAAACTGTAGAAGACTTCTCCAGCTAAAGATTTATTAAATTTTCCAATACACTGTACCTACAAAAGTGAACAAACATGTAAGATTTTAGAACAGGTAGCAGTGCTCTATGAGATAGAAATTATGTGCCAAGTAATACATTTAAGGTTATTTTGTGCAGTAATTTCAGTGGAGATATGAATATTCCTGACATGATAGTGGTCTGATGACAATGTGAATAAGCACATGATCCCATACACTGTTGACATGCACTTTAAAGACATAAGGCAAACATTTAAATCAGAGATGGAAATCTGTATGGGAACAATTTTCAGCTGTATAACTCCATGCAGATTTGGTAATAGCGTTCCTTGTTATCCATCTGCGTGTAAAGCTACAAGATCTGATACACAACTGCAGCATCAACATAGCATGGCACAAGCAATTACATTTGGAACTTAAGACTGCCATTTTGACTTAAGTTTTGGGAGGGATTAATGAATCTAAGAAACATAAAAATGGGGTAAAGCAAAGTGATTTAGTTCTATAACAGGGAGTATCTATCAAACACCGAAAACTTGTATGGTGTTAATCATTAGAAAACTTTGGGGGGTGCAAGGCCTGCTCTGCAGTTAAACCAAAGTTAATGGGATATGAATATGCACAACTGTCCTTTGCACCTTGGCATGTCTTTTGCACTACAATTTGTTTGTATGATGTTTTTATCCCTATTTTTTCTGGTTGGGGAGAGTAGGTTTAAAAGGGCATTACAGCAATGTTGGCAGAGACTATAAAACTTATCAGACGTTCACTGCTTATAAACACAATACACTCCCTCTCTCACTCTTTGATCTTATAATTAGCAAAAAAAAAAAAAAGGGAAATGACACTTAGAACCTTTTGTTTAAGGCCTTTAATTTAGCTTTGCAACACACTCAGATTGCATACTGCTGTGTCTACTTAGTAGATCAAGAAACTGTGGGACAGCAATATTAAGTGACTTATCCAAGTTGTAACAGGCTCAGTGGCAGAACTGGAAACAGAAGCCAAATGTCTTATTTCTCAAATCTTTGGTCCAAGACATCACATTCAAGACTAAAAATTTATGAAATTTCAGGAGCTTAGCTTCTTAGGAAATGAGTAATTTTATTCAGAGATCCTAGGCTCGCAAGTAAGTTTGTTTGTAATTCAGGTGTCAAGATAATAAATGAGATCTAAATTAGAATGCAAGTCATATTTTTGTATGATTATTTTTATTGGAAAGCGCAAAAAACCAAATCAAACTTTACAGGGAAGCATGTTAGTTTCAATCACTTTTTTTTCTCAAGAGAGACTTTGCAGGTTCCAAATGGAATTTCTAGTTACAGAAACCCAACACAAAAACACTGGATGTGATGATGGCTAAATGGTTGGGGTACTCTTGGTTTAGGGAAAAAAGGCTCAATCTCTGTAATATCAATTCAAGATGGTGATTTGAGTCTGGCTCTTTTTCATCTTTTTCTGGGGGACACTCGTTATTCTGGTGACACTCTTGCTGTCTTCTCTCAAAACTGTAAGAGATATCTGTTTCATTCAAACACCACATGCAAAAATCTTCAGTTTTGTTTTGTTTTGTTTTTTTGTTATGAAACTGTCCTTTCTCACACAGCTTCTAATTTAGATGCTTGAGTAGTCTGGTAGTGACATGTTCAAAACTCAAAGCCAGTAGTGATCTAAATCATCATTCTACAGCCTATACAAAATATCTGAACCATCAAGACCAGGTGTTTACAACACGAAAACCATTACAGTAAATGCAACACATTTCCATTAGTTTTTGACAGTTTTACTAAAGCAGCCAAAGCCAGAATGGAGTTTGAGCCAGAATGCTCTGCTTGATTGTTGAGATTGCCTGTTCTCTTCAGGGCAGAGGTATGTTGCAGCAGAAGGCAGAGGCTAAGCTAACTTGTGATGTGGAGAGAGGAAGGAGGAGTGGAGCTCTGCAAACCATATGACTGTGTGTGACCCCGGGTTCACGGTGTGCTAAGTGATGCTCACTGGAGGGGAAAAGGAATGAGACAGCATTATATCCCTCCTGAGTTTCCACTGCAGTCTACCCCTAGCAAGAAGATTGCTTTGTGTGTTTAACAAAGACTTCTAGCCTTCACTGCTGTTGATTATGTTCATTTTTCTAAAAATGAAATTATTTTTAAAAGAGAAATTAATTGTGCTGCATGCACAAATCCAACTTTGTAGTTAACATATTGGGATGCTTGGACTGGGGCCAACTCTGTATTTTACTTTCTGATTTTTGGAGCATTATGTCATGGTGAAACCAGAGAAAGTGTGTAATAGATCCATCCCCTTGTTATCTGTGATCTTACTAGTTCCACAGCTTGCAAATCCTCCAAATTAGGTTCACATATCAGCACTTCAGTAGTCTTCAGCAGCATCAGCTTGACACAACATAACAAGCTTTCTGATACTGAAATAAATGGCCACCCTCCAGCAACAGTGGTATAAATTGGATTTTGCTTTCTTTAATGGCCAAATAACATCTGTTCACGTATTACAGGAGTTTGTTTCAAATCCTCCCTCAATTTTTGTGTATGTTTGTGTATGTGTATTAAAGTGCCTGTGAATTAAATTGGTCAGTGAATGCACTCATTTGCTGCAGAAAGCTTGGGGAAGCTGAAGTCTAATATCAAGTGCAGAAGTCCTACAGATCTATACATAAAAGAACATAGCAAATGCTCCTATTCAAAAGCACAGAAAATGATCATTGTGCTTTTATAGGTAACATCAGCTTGGGTCTCCCCATGCGTGAGAACTGCAAGCAGTTTGTTTAATGGCATGATTGCAGACAGCACTTTGGGGAGGCACAGTGAGCACAGGATGAACAATCCTCTTCCTGCAGCCTTTGCCTCATTTACCGGACACCTTCGAAGTCGTGCAGCGAGCCAGGCCAGGCGAGGGACTGAGGGACAATGGGCTCATTCAGCACAGAACACTGATTCATTTCTGCATCACCTTCCACTCTGCACAGCAGATGAAACGGGGGGGGNGGTGGGGGGAGTCTGTGTTAAAAATAGTGTGAATTTTGTGTAATTAAAGATTGTATAATAATGTGCAAGCACAAGAGAACTCTACTACAGTTGAAAAAGCACTATTTGAGGATTTCTTATTGGTTGCATGTGAAATGTCAAAAGTACCAGAATAGGTATTTTCTAGTAGTTGTTTTTACATTTTTGTGAGGTATATGTATACACATTTGGAAGTGGCTGTTCTTTAATTCATATAGAGTTTACGGTAATTTTAATGTCTGAGATGAGTAAACTTGAACAGGGTTTTCTATGTCCCTAAATGCGGCTTTCTCAAAAGAGAAAATTTATTAAGAAAGGATCCTCTTTTTTTCTCTTCCCCTTTTCTGAAGATTTCACAGGAGATGGAAATATTTCAGGTCTGCCAGTATTTAATTTCTGTTTAAGCATAAGCTTAGAAATGACATATAAAATTTGTTGCTTTGGATCTTTCATGCTTTGCTTCCTTATAGAAAAGATGCTGTGCATATGGACTATGTTTTCCATACTGCATGGCAGTCAGTCCCTGGGGATGCATGCTAGCAGAGAGAATAGATCCTTTTATTTCAGTTTGGATTTGACAGATCAGATAAAATACATTGATTCAAGGATATTAAAATAATTCAACTAAAAAGCTAAAAAAGAAAAAGGAAAACTTTTAAACTTTTGTCTCAGCTAATTATAAAAATAAATATCAGAATATCAGACTTTCCCCTGGGGTGGAAAGTTTTATCATCTATGCCACTTACAGATTAGGCAAAGCAGATGATTATATTGCAAGTCCCGATTAAGACATAGCATCTTATTTTCATCTTTTTTTTTTTTTTTTTTATGATTTATATTTTATTTCAGGCTCTGTGTGTGGTCTGGACAGGGCCTCAGTAGAGCAGAGACTTCAAGACTTGTGCCAAGCTGTGCAATGTTATGGTGGTCTGATGATATGGGTTGTTGCTATTTTCTATTTTAATAACAACTGTTTTATTTTAACATTATAAAGCTGGCAGTTGTTAGTGCTTTTAATTGAACTATCCATGAAGTGTGAATGATAGGTGGAGCTGGCACAAAGGATGATCCAGAAAAAAATGAATAACATTAATAACAGGGCTGGGGTTTATTTCGCCTGCAGAAAATCCCTTCTCTGTGACCAGCCAATAGACTCAGCATTTGTGTATATGTGTCTCCTTCACCACCACAGACCCTAGTACTTTGCATAGTCTGTTTCCCTTTAAATGCTGCTTTAGGCTTGAGTTCACATGTCTTTCCTTAGCTCATACTATTTTTGTAGCAGAGCCAACAGCCTGACTGCACTTTTAAAAAAGAATGAATGGGGTTAAAGTACCCAAATAGTGATATGCTGTTTTGATGACTGTTCCCTGTAGTTTTGACTGCTGAGCGGTCAGCTATTGGTAATTCATAGAGAAAAAAACAATTGAAATTCAGATTGTAGGCTTCTCATGAATTGTTATAGTCTAACAGTAAAATACTTCCTTTAGAGGAGTTCCTCCTCATAATGTCACTGTCACAAAGATTACTCCAGTCTATGTTATTCCAGGCTTACCTGCCCTAGATGAATTATTTTACAGAGGTTGCACTTGTTTCAAAGGTACATGGATCTAGCCTGCACTGTGGTGTGCCTACTGGCACAGCAGCTGCAGCTCCCTGAGTCAACATGTGTGGGAAGAGACTTGGGAACCTTCTCCAGGACAGGCCAGTGAGCTCTCATTATCCAGCCATCTGGGCCCCAGATTATTCCAGATGTGACATGTGCAGCAAAGGCTGCCACACAAATACGTGTTATGGATTCAGCTCATTTTATTTTGAGTTATAGAGTTTTGAATTCACTCTGTTCCTTCATCTACAATAAACAAACACATGTGTATGTGTACACACACACATTACTGCCTTTATATGCTGTACCTACCTCCTCATCCACTCACACCCCAAAAAGCTTCACTGAACTTGCTCCTACGGAAGTCCACCGTTCAGCTTCTACATGCTTCACCTCTGGGAGTTTATTACTTCCACTCTTATCTCATCCTGGTCCTTCTGGCTTGCTTGACTTGCTTCAGTGACGTTTACAAAGTTTCAGGAGGATGATTCCTCTCTTTATCATGAGTGCCATGACTAAGTGGGGTGGGGGGAGAAACCTGGCAGTTCAAGAGTGGGAAGCAATTATACATCATGCACCCTGTATCCTTTAAATTTTATATTAATGATTGCTGTGGAATGAGAAGCCAAGTCTTTGAACAAAGAAATATATAACAAGCTGGGACAAGTGTGGTGAGGCAAATGTTCATGTGGAACAAATATTTCTATAAACCATTTCAAGAGCACAGGAGAATTTTTAAGGGACTCATTTGCAGGACATAAATGCTGACCTTATGTAGTCTCTATGTATAGAAACCATTGTGAAAGCAATATTACAAAGTACATACTAGAGTTAAGGAATTCATTTATATAGAGTTGACCCCTGGAGTCTTTTTTACCTTAATGTATGAGGCACTGGGATAAGGGATAGTTTGAGGTTAGCCACGGTCTGACTTTGGACGCTCAACTGAAGCACCCAGCCTGGAAGGCTAACCTTTCCAAACTCCCTACAAGTACTCAATGGAGGATACAGAAACATCTTAAAACCATTTCTGAAAAACTGCCTGACAACTGCGTGTCCTTCTCTATTCACTGCAGGAATATTGGGGAGGCAGAGAGGATCCTAAGTCAGTAGATTAAGGTACGTGGTGTGAAATGCTTCTGTGATCCCACACTCTCTTGCGTCATTTCCTTTTCTTCTTTAATAACAAATAAAATTATATGAAGATGGAACAAAGAGTTTTGGGTTTTTTCAGCTTGGAAATAACCAACATGTATAGCATTGAATGTATTTTAAATGAGCCCCTCTATAATGCCTACAATTGTCTGAAACCGTGAAGGAATGGATACCTTAACCCAGGCTTTAGTCCAGGAAGAACCTGGTGCAGTGCCCTTTATGTGTCTGGATCACCACATGAAAACAATCTGTTATGCAAAGGAGGATGCTAAATTTATTTAATTATATTAATTATTTACAAGTTCATACATCTTCAGACTCTTTATATCCTAAAATAGTAACTGGAGTTGTTACTGGATCTCCAGATCCTTGCTCCTTGTTTTTTCTCTAAAATAAACACATTTTGGGTTCTTGCAACAACAATTTTTTTCCATGTAGGTTTTTTACTCACTTCCAGCTCCTATTCTTTCCTAACCTGGCTTTCATACTTCCTTTTGACTGTAGCACAGTGCTTTGTCAGTTAACCACATTTCCTTAGCATTTTGTTGGTCCCCTTTCCAGTTAAGTTGAATATAAATAAGTACAGACTGCCATTCCAGTAACTTCTCTTTATAGTCATTGCTTCTGGTGCCATGCTATAGTAAGGTCAGATGCTCTTTGAACTGGTATTGTCTCTCCTCTTGATAGATAACCTGACTTATTTTCTCACACTAGAAAAATTATAAGGTTGGTTTGCAGAAATGTCTTTAAAACATTACTTGAGCATCCTGTCTGGTGGTAGAGATGAACCTCTTTCTCTGTGTTTTGATAGTCATCCAACTCTTTTGTCTCAGCCCTCTTGTGCATTGTTCTGGGAGTTTTCTTCCTGTGGACAACTAAGCAGATTCATGTGGATCATCTCCAGATTAGTCCCTAGGTTTTGTTGCTTTACAGCTCCTAGTTAAGAAAGATTATAAAAAAACAGGGTCATTGTTGTCTCTGTTCCCTCTTGTTCAATTTGGAGAATGTTCTGGCACACAGTAAGCTTCAGTGAATCCCAGCGATCTGGCACTGGGTCTGGACTTTGCTTACTTCCTAACTTAGGCTTATAGGCCAGGAAAATGTTGTAATGTAGTTTCTTCTCTCCAGTTATTCCTTGGAGATTCCCCCTCTTCAGATTCAACATTAGACCTTCATATATTATTTTCTCTGGTGTTTTTTAGCTCAGCAGATTTCTTATAACTTCCTGCCTAACGGATCCATCTCTTCCTCTTCACTCCTTATATGAGCATGAGGTCACAGTGAGGTTGTTTACTCGTAAGTCTGCTTCCAAAAACCTTTGTCCTTTCAGTTTGTAACCTTTTAAACCCTTGCAGGACTTTAAACATTTTCAGCTCAGTTGATTCTTTTCTTCCGAGTTTTCAGTTTATGTGATTAATCTTTATTTTTCAGTGTGTGTACTTGAGTGCTACAAGATTCTTATACAAACACAAAAGACAAGAAATAAATATATTGTACAAAAGGCAACTGGATAGGAATGAGAAAGAGTAACTTCAGTTTTAGCCTAACAAAGAACAGAAAGAAAAAAGGAAGATGTGATCAGGATAGGAAGGCTCCAAAACCTAGAAACTAAGGACCTGTCCTTCTGGTGTTTCACAGCTGGTATTGATTGATTAATTGATTGATTCCAAAAGGACAGTCTTGTAAGATTGTCACAGTGAACTTTGACAATTACGCTCTTTTCCCACATCTTTACATTTCCCTCTCCTGTGTTCAAGGAGGTCTGGACATCTAGTGTGAACTAGAGACAGTGACAGCAATTTAGAAAACTCTGGACATTCTGGACATCAATAGGAAAATGTTCCCTGATCTTAAAAATAACTAAATGCTTTACCAGTGGTTGAAAAGCTGAAAGATAACACAAAGAGAGACTGAGTGTGACTATTTACCTCTGGGCATATAAAAAGTAAGCACATGTGGATGGCTGACCCCTCTGGCACTGGGAGAGAGGAGCCAGAACACAGCATCCTAGTCTATCAAATTATGTTCCCAGATCAAAGGTAGCTAACAGCTGCTGGAAAGGGAAATAGGATAAGGAAACATGCAGACCTTTGGAATTATATGAATCAGTGCAATAAAAAAGAAGTCTTGAGAGAAATCCTGAAGTAGCTGATCTTGAAAACCTGGTGAGTATACAGTTTGTGTTAATTTAAAATCTAATTACCTTTCAAGGTAATACAGGCTGGCATCTGGGGGCTTGTCTTCTGTGTGAATTCTAAGTGAGTTCAGCAAATTTTTGGAACTTCAGAGTTAATTAAGCATCCTGTCTAGGACAGGGTAACGCTAATTTTGCCTCACACAGCAGGCTCACTGCAAGTGATTTAGGCAGATGTAAATGAAGAATGAATCTCCTTTCTGAAACAGAGAATGTATCTGAGAGCCAAAATATAGAGGATTTGATGGGTCATATGTAAAAAGAGGTTTGGAAGTGTTTGCTAATTGTTTTTTCTCCTATTTGAAGGAAATTGGATTTGGAAAAGTCTTTTCCCATTTGTCCAGAACTAAGTGGAGAACTTAATTTTGAGCAACAAAAAACCCCCACAAAAACTCACAATGTCTATCCTTTAACCCTTATAAAGGTTTGGAGAATGGATCTATAGGCTGATAAATATGTTGTTTTCTGCACCGAAGTATGTTTTAATGAAAATATTTATCAAATAGTTTCCTTCTCACTGAAAGTGACTTGAATTTTTTAAGACTTTTAAAGTGTTTCAAGAAATATTTTGAGCTTTATAGTTGCACGCTCCAACTGACCAACCTCTTGTAGAAAACCAGGATGTTTCCAACTAAGCATCAGCAATTGCCAGTTCTCATAGAACCAAACATGCTGTTTTACTGATGCCTTGTTAACACTGCATGATTTTGTAAAGCAGGTTTTCACTGGAACTGTTTTTCCTTTCTTTTCAGATATATATTGATATAGAGAAAGTTATTTCATTTAGTTGCAGTCTTTTCATGAACAGCACAATAAGATCTGTGCTGTAACCTCTCCCAGACAAAATCTACTGTGCAGACTGCTAAAAAATATAACAATGTGTTTGAAGTGTGTGTGCATAGCACTCTTCCTCCACTATATTAGATCAAGTCATAGTATTTAATCTCTTTGCACACTTTGGATTGTGCAAAAGGAAAATGGAGATTGGTTTGTACATTGTCAGCATCAGACTTTATAGAGCAGACTGAACTCTGCAAGTTCAAGCCAGAGCTTCAGTGTCTGGTAGTGATTCTCCAAAACACAGCCACCATTGAGCAACATCCTCCCATGTGGTACAAGGTAAAGAAAAAAAAATTAGGGATGTCAGCAATCATTCTTAAGAGAAACATGGTGCTGCAAGTAAGATTTTAATAATGGGAAGGTTTTGCCAATATAAAACATAGAATCATAGAAAATGCTATGATTGGAAGGGACCCACGCAGGTTCATTGAGTCAAACATCTGGTGTTATACAGGACACCCCAAGAATCACATCATGGGCCTGGGAGCATTGTCCAAACACTTCTTGAGCTCAGACAGGCTTAATGCTGTGACCACTCCTCTGGGAGCCTTCTCCTGCTCTTGAGGGAGTTGACAGCTCCTCCACGTTTAGTGCTGTCAGCAAGCTTAGTATTCCTTTGAGTCCTGTGTCCTGGTGGTTGACGAAGACGTTGAAGAGAACTGAGGATGATGCCTTCTATTGAGATAACCTCTCTTCTCAAAAGATTTTTTAGGAAGGGGGTACTGTGAATAATTTATTCACCTTTTCTTTGAGGACAGTGGCCAGCAGATGGGATTTCTGACACTAGAACAAGAAATCATTTGGGGAATTATATAGTAGTGAGAAAAAGATTGAATGGTTTGTCATTGGAGGACTTTCTAAAGTTCTAGGACTTGATGTACCTACTAATAGGAAAGTAGTAAGAAATATGGATGAGTCTAGCAATAGTGATTTTTTTACTTTTATTCTCATGTATAGTCAGTCCACATGTCATTTGCTTTTTTATTGATTTATGAGAACTCAGACTACTCTTTTTTCCCATGAAGTAAAACAAGCACAAAATGAACATCAGTGCCTTGAGTTACTTTAACTATAACTCTATGAACTGCCTTTTTTTCCCCTTCATTTTTTAAAGTGATACTATTGAAGACAGAACTACTCTGAAACTGCTTTTTCAATGACAGGTAAGATTAACTGAGACACATTTCCTACAGTCCCTGCATTTGCATTTATTGGTCCTGTAGATGTGAACAAAATTGTTATAGATGGAATGACTTTAGGCATACTGACCACACACAATCAGTTAAAGCAGATGAGGTTCATCTCTTAAAGAGCTTTAAACATAAATCTTCACAAGATCCTTCTCTTAGGAATTCTTACATGATAAAAAAAACCAAAATCCCTAATGTTTTACTTAACTGTTATCAAACTGTGGCCTAGGTTGTAAAAAAAAAAAAAAAAGTAAAATAGGACCTTCTGTTCCCATGTTTCCTACTTTAATCAACATGAATTTGAATCCTCAAAACTCAGGGCTTTCCAGCATCAGATATGTTGTATGGCATTCATTCTTTTCCCACAGGACTCTGAATAAATACTAATTAAAATTAAGCTAAAATGTTCAGCTTTTTAAATATGTATCTTTTTTAAAAAAAAATCTACTTTTCTTCTGGGCAACAAATGTGAATACAGACTTGTTTCCTGCCTAACTTACTTTCCCATGCTTCTGTGTTTTCTCCTTTTTTGTCCTTTTTTGTATGAAGGAAAGAAATAGTTTTGAAGAAAGCTGAACTCTCAAAATCCACTGGGTATTGTCTGTGTTAGAGATTGCCAAGCATAGTATGCTAACAATGGGCCAAATACAGTACTAATTTCTCTGGGATAACTTTTGGATTTGGGATTTGTGGTCATTGAAAGAGAGAACCTTTCCATAGAGCAGAGCAGCCAGAATACTTTCCTGAGCCCATTCATCTGTCCTACGGTATAAGATGCCACTGGCCTTTCACCTGGCAGGGTAACGTAGTAAGACCAGATATCTTACAAGATTTCAAAAATTCTAATTCTCTAAGCTCTTCTCTTAGTACCCAAGTATCTGGCCAATGTCTGATATTGTTATCTAGAATGCAAGGAAGGAATTTTGCTGATTATGCTCAATTTTGGCTCACCCTAAATTCTTTAAACTGACTGCTAACATGTCTCAACTACTTACTTCAAACTTTATGCTCTTTCTTGTGGGATGTATTAATTGAAATTAAAATTGCCAATGCAGTGAACTGATGGTCAAACATTGAAATACAAGTGGAGGATAAAGTTTGTGTCTAGTAAGAGTATTTATATGACAATAGTGCCCACAGAGCTTCTTACCTCATGTGCTTGGGTCCTTAGTGAAGGGACAAGTTTGAACCAGATGACAGAGAAGAATGATGAGATATGCTTTGGACATCGGGAATAATCTTGGACATGAGGAGGAACTTTTTTTTGTGGAAAGGATTTTAAACATTGGAAATGCCTTCCTAGGGAGGCGATGGAATCAGCATTTTGGAGGTGCTCAAAAATCAACAGGATGTGGCACTTAGTGTCATGGTCTAGTTGACAAGATGGTGATTAGTCAAAGGTTGGACTTGATGGTCTTGGAGGTCTTTTCCAACATAAATGATTCTGTGATTCTGTGATAATGTAGTCCATGGTAGAGGTTAGGTCTGGTTTTAAAAACAGTCTCAAACTTATGACTAACTCACATTGTAAACACACTTTTGTGTAAGGCTTCAGTGTCCCCTGCGTAGCTGTGGGGATGGGGGTAATGTGGAGTGCAGAAAGCACTGAAGTTTCCCACAGAACACTTTTGTGCATCTCAGCATAACTCTTCCTTGAAGCCCAGGCCAGAGTTCTCACTTTGCAATTTCTTGGAAAGTACAGCATGGAGTCAGATAGGGGTTATAGAATTTATAACCCTAAATGTTGTTATTAGTAACAATTTCCAGTTGCTGACAAAGGCAAAGCACCACACAGTTGCTCCATAAACAAATATTTATGTATAATACATGGAAAGTGTAAACAGCTTTTGCAGTGTTTCTTAAATAATTTCTCAATGCGATCAAGAAGTTAACCTACAAGTGTTTCTTCCTGAACAAGCTGCTACAATCTGTTATTATCAGATGCACTCACAGAATTAATGTTCTTGTAACATTGACTTATAATGTAAAGAATCAGTACTGCATTTGGATTTCAATGCTTTAACAAATGAATATAAGGACATTCTTTCCTGTGCAATCTCCATTTCAGAAATTATTTCAGTCTGTGTGGCCTGGAATACAGAGGTGCAACTTCGATTTTTTTCTTAAAGCTGACAAAAAGATTTTTAGTGTTTCTTGTGACTTTCAAAAATGCTTCTCTTTTCAGCAAACAGAGGTTTGGCAGAGCCTTGAAACCAGACATGTTCAGCCCTTTTTAATGACTTGCTTGCATCAGTTTGTGTGGGAGGCAGAAAAATCAATTATGCCAAACCTGAGCACTAAAAATTTGACTCCAGAAATTCAGAAATCTTCTTAAGGTTAATGAACTTAAAAGGAATATGTGAAGAGTTAAAAGGAATATAAGTGAAGAGAAGGGTCTTTCTGCCTGCTCTGTAATGGTTGAGCATTTTGATTCATGATTTTAAACTTTTCTCTGTGACCAATACAAACCTGAATCTATTTTAAATAGGGAAATTTCACTTAAATTCATGTGTCTTTGCAAGTTTCCAGAAGCTGGGCCTTTAGAAATACCACCACATAACAAAAGACTTTCAACAAAATTATAGTAACTGCTGACATTGAAAGTGTGTACTCTGTAACCACAGCATTACAGGTTTTGTGATGAGACCTGACAATAACATTATTCTTTCTCTATCATTCAGCTCATCCTCTAGCCAAGACCCTTGAGCTTCCAGTAACATCTCTGTGTGTAACCAGAGCAGGGCAGAAAGAAAATCCCGCTCCGCAGGGTATTTTGATATTTCTAGGTTTAGTTTCTTTCACACAAAATGAAATTTAGACATTCCCTTTGAAATAAAGCTGTCTTCAGACTGCTTTGCTTGAAGTCCATAGTCAGAGGAAAACCTTGGAAAACTGCATTGGCCACATGGCATCCTTCAAGCTCTCAAAAAAATTTTGAGAACAGGAGTTAAAAAAACTATACTTCACTGGAGTTTCCAAAGAATATGGTATTCTGTCCAAATGGAAACTTTTAGCAATATATCAGGTTTGTTTGGTTTCTTTTGGGAGGCAATACATAAGAGAAAAATATTTGTGGTCCAGGTTGGAAAAAAAAGGAGGTAGGCCCCACTCAGGGTGTTTTTTTTTTTTGGCTTTTTTTTTTTTTTTTTTTTTGTTTTGTTTTGTTTGAAGAGCTATTCTTTTAAGAATTTGAATCTCTGATGTCCCAGGCTTTTGTAACAACCACCATCTGAGAGACAGTTGAATTCCTCCAGCACAAATCTGCCACACACACATACAAATTTGAGCAGCTTTGTTTTCATTCCAGTATAAAAGACTTTCATTAAAAAAAAAAAAATTAAAAAAAAAAATTAAGTTTTCTGGGGTCGGTAGCAGTCTGAAAGCCTTGGGAAGCTCCAGCTCATAGGGAAGTCTGCCTGCCCTGGACCCTATGGGACAGGATGTGGGGTAGTGAGGATCCTCCAGCTACTCCTTCTGGCTTCTGATTCACCCAGGGGAACTTCTGCTGGACTGATGCAAATACTGTTGACCAGGAGCCTGCTCTACGAGTACCTGACACAATATTGGCAGATGGGAATTTTATCTCTGTAAGTATTGATGCCTTGAGAGGCTGAACCTGGAGCTAGACAGAGCTAGAGACTAGACAGAGCTAAGAGAATAAAGTAGGTATTTATTAAAAGGCCTTAAAGGACACACCTTGGGTAATACAAGAGCCTGTCCAGGGCTACACCCAAGATGGACCCAAAATGGTCACAAAATGGACACCCAGTCACGAGGTCTCACACTTTTATAAGTTTTGGTCCATTTGCATATTGGAGTTAATTGCCCAATTATAGCTTTGGGTTATGAAGTCCCATCCTTCTTGTTTGCTCCTCTCAGTTCTTCGTTGTTTGTACTTTTGGACCTGAAGCTTATAAGGATTGTCCTTGGTCTCAAGCTGGAAAATAATTGTTTTGTCTACCTACCCTGTGGAGAGAGCTTACAGACACTTAATATGAAGCTCAGAGCTATACCCCTAGGCAGCACAGAATCTGAAAAATATG
This sequence comes from Peucedramus taeniatus, assembly GCA_013400575.1. Lineage (NCBI taxonomy): Eukaryota > Metazoa > Chordata > Aves > Passeriformes > Fringillidae > Peucedramus > Peucedramus taeniatus. The sequence goes on from WBNO01028263.1 coordinate 174,940, forward strand.
AAAGTTAAAACTTAAGGCATCAATTTACTGATATAGATTTCTCTCAATGTATCCGTCTGCATATATCCTTATAGGCGTTTATGAATGTAAATGTTAAGAATTTAATTTTGAAAAATTCCAATAGAAATAAAGATTCCTTCTGAGAATGTCAAAGATCCTTTCTTACTGACTGGTTTCTGGCCTCGTTCAGCTCTGAGCCTTTGAGAGTGTAAAAAGTGCTAAACAACCTGCCTGCATGGGTGACTTATTCAGGAAAGACCCCAAAATGTGTGTGTCTAATTACCCTACACCCTTCCAGCTGAAGTCTTCACTTATTCTGACCGCGTGTAGGCAGTCACAGGGTTCAAACAAAACATATTTCTTCTCTCCTTTTTAGAAATTACAAAATGTTGACATTTGACACATCAGTTGTACAAGTAACAAGAAAGCTGAATAAGTGTGTTTTTGAAAAACACCAGTTTTTCTTTTCTCTCTCTTTGGGAACCTCCCTGAAAATTTGACTTAGTTCCGATTTCTTCAACAATTGGCCAAGACATTATTCCCAAATTTCTCTTTCCATCTCTCCCCAATGAACAATATTCTACTTCCCCTGACATGCTTGCTAACTTTTCTGGGAATCTTTATACAGACCACAATAAGCTCAATATTTTCAAGATGAAAACCCACAGCAGCTTTTCTTTTGCCAGCCTCTAACCATCAGCTCTTTTCTTTTTTCTTTTCCTGTTTAATGCCAATGTTAATGTCAGCCTTTCTCTTCCTCCATCTGCAGCTGGGCTGTTATATACATCCCACACACCCAGACCCTTGTGTATTATTTCCCTCTGCTCAGTCTTCAGCCTGCATCCCTTTTCCTTCATCCTCCACTGCCAGGATTATAGTTCATACAGGGCTTATCTCATGTCCTAACTACACTTTTCCAGTTTACTCCTCCCTTTCATGTCTTGAAACAATTACATAGAATTCCTGAAAAATTCTTCCTCTACTTTTTTCTGACCACTCAGCAGGAAGAGAAATCAGATGATGTGAAATTCAAATATTCTACATTTCTCCTACTCAGGCGTCTTCTTCTTTGCCATGTCTCAAAGCCTCTTCTGAGCAGCTGTACAGAGGTTCCATGTTGTTTCATTCCCATTTTGAAGTATCCTACTTCACAAAATCCCCAATTATACTGCTGTAAAGGATTAGTGATTTTTCTGCTTATCTTTTAGAGCTGTATAGACACTGCTGCTAACTAAATGCAGAGAGATATTTTTATTATATTTTGGCACAGCCTCTGATGTGTATAGAAACATCTGTATATAAAGAACTCAAGTGTTTGGCTCTTAATTACAGGACTGCAATGACCATTCATCCGTCCAAAGATTCTCTGTAGTCTTTTATCAATAGGAAACACTCATTCTCCCTACTTTCTTTATGAAAGCTCCAAAGGGAATCATAAAATCATCATAGAATGCTTTGGGTTGGAAGGAATGTCAAAGATCCTCTAGTTCCACTCCCCTGCCATGGCCAGGGACGTCTTCCACTAGACCAGGTTGCTCAAACTTCCTTCCAATGTAGCCTTGAACTCCTCTAGGGATTGGGCATCTGCAGCTTCCCTGGGCAACATGTGCCAGTGTCTCATCATCCCCACGGTAAAGAATCTTTTCTTAATATCTAAACCTACTCTCTTTCAGTTTGAAACCATTACCCTCGTTGTATCAGTGGTGTCTCTTTTAAAAAGTCCCTTCTCCAGCTCTCCTATTGGCCTCCTTTAGGTACTGGAATGCTGCTCTAAGTCTCCCCAGAGGCATTTCTTCAGGCTGAACATCATCAGCCCTCTCAGCCTTTATAGTCCTCTTTATAGGACTGAATTAGCTATATCAAACACACTTTAAAATCTGGAATTACATTGTCCCTTAGCTATTACACCATCCAGTTAAATGACATATGAGACTGTGTAATTTCATCTCCCCAAAGCATTAATGGTTTATGCCTGCTCAACTGTTATGCTTCATGGCCTTAATTTCTAGTAGAACTTTTGAAATCTGCTTTCTGAGATTAGCAGTGCCCTCTTGCCTGATTTGAAACAAAAATAATTGGAAAGGCACATGTACCAGCTTCCAGTTTATAAAAGTTCATTATTTGAAATCCCCTGAGCTCCTCCAATTAGAAAACAACTTTTTGACTTAATATCCTTCAATTGTTAAAAACTTGCGTCACTGAGAGATCACAGTGAAACGTAAAGGTCCCAGCACATTGGCACTTGATTGTGAGGGGATGTGATTGTTCCACATTTAGACTGGAAAGGGTTAGGAACTCCGCTTCCCAATGTGCTTAATGAATGAAAGGAAAATTGGACCCTTGAGCCAGAGGCAATGACCTAACTGAGTGAAAAATGTTTGCAGGTTAACAAGGGCAACTGTTCCTTGCTATAATTCCCACTGGAGGTGAATGACAAAAAAGGCCAATAAACCTCAGACTCTGGATAATTTATTAACCTGTTTTCTTCCTAGAAGAAAAGACCTTACTGTAGATCTTGAGAGACAGAACTGAAAAAGCGTCCTTTCACAAGGAGTAAATTAATGACCACGTGTACTTCTTAAAATGATAAAGGTGTAATATTCAGTATCATTGTATTCTCTGTCATCAGTCAGATTTTTAGAAAGGCAACTTCATTGGGACTGATGCTCAAGGAGAGTAAAAATGAAATTGTGATTAAATGCTACTAATGTAAGCCATATTAGAACAAAATGTAACTGGAAATGACATATAAGCATTGTTGACACTGAATCACAGAAACATATTTTATGTCTTGTCTTTACAAGCACTGCTGCCTAACATGCTGACACAGCACATCCATAGCTTTCCTACAAGTACTCAGAAACTAGGGTGTGGTGGGATAGCCAAGTGTCCTGATGGAGAGTGGAGTCTCTCTAGCTGGAAGTAACGCAATTCACTTCTCACCCTGGAGAGCAGACTTGGTTTCCAATCTGAACCGTTTGTAATGAAGTAATGGAAAGATTACTGTTGTCTACACTGAGATCAGGTCTGGAGCCTAACACGGAGGGACGGAAAAAAATTGCAGGGTAAGTGCAGAACAATGCAGGAAAAGACTAGTAATAACCAGTAGAGCAGCTGTCAAACTACCTTTGCAAAAAATTCTGTGATGCCTTTTCAGGAAACAGTGTAGACTAGCCAGGAGAGAATTGAAGGGTATGATCCAAAGTTGAGCTGTTTCAGTGGGCTTTGTATTGTATTAGTCCCTAACAGAATATACAAATAACATATTGCTTCCTGTATTTGAAGTGCCAAAAATGAGACAGTTGCAAGCATTCTGCAAACCATATGTCTGAATCAGTCTGGGACTCAAGCAAAGGAAGGAATATGAATTTACATAATGCAACTCTCTGCAGCATAGATATGATAACCATAATGCACAGATGTATTTTCAGTAACGGGAATTGCATTTGACTTTCTTGTTAAAACAACCCTGCATTTTTCAGAACACTCTTTCTTTACCCTGTTGTGTAGCTGTGTGTGAAAAGGTGAACACCATGTTTATGTACTGCTTTCTTTTCTGAATGACAGAACAGCCTTCCTGCTCAGACTTCTTCCTGAAAATGTATGATTAAATATGTATGGTCTTTGGCTGTGGGCTTATATTGACTTCAAAATGGTTAAACAATTTACATTTGATTATTAATTCTTAGGTAAAGAAAGCATCTCAGAAATAAGAACTTTGCTTTTTATCCCAATGACTTTTAGAGAGGGCAGATTTAGCAGCACCCCAGGTCCTTTTTTTTCACTGGGCAATTTCCAGCCACTCTGCCCCCAGCCTGTAGCACTGCCTGGGGTTGTGGTGACCCAAGTGCAGTACCTGGCCCTGGCTTTGTTGAACCCCATACAACTGACCTCAGCCCATTGATCAAGCTTTTCCAGATCCCTCTGCAGAACTTTTCCACCCTCAAACAGACCAAAATTCCTACTCACTGGGTGTCGTCTCCGGACCGACTGAGTGGTCACTTGATCACCTCATCCAGACCCTTGATAAGGGTATTAAACAGTGCTGGCCCCAGCACTGGTCCTGGGGAACACCACTAGTGATCAGCTGCCAGCTGGATGTAACTCCATGCACCACCACTCTCTGGGACCAGCCATCCTAACAGTTTTCTACCCAGGAAAATGTTCCCATCTAAAACATGAGCAGCCAGTTTCTCCAAGAGAATGCTGTGGGAGATGGTGACAAGGGCTTTATTAAAATTCAGGCAGACACATCCACAAACCCACCTCATCCACTAGGTAGGTCATGTTTTTGCAGAAGGAGATCAGGTTCTCAAGGTAGGACCTGCCTTTCCTAAACCCATGTCTGGGCAGCTGCCCTCAAGAAGGCATGCCAGGAGCAGGTGGCAGTGCTTCTGGTGGAGATTCCCAGTTCTTATGTTGCCAACAACATTATCTCTAACACCCCTGAATTAGAAGGTGTTACAGCTGTTTCTCACAGCTTGAAGCCTGGTTCAGTTGTAGGGAAATCTTCTCACCATGAAATTGCAGTTAGTTCAGAACCTGTCCTTCCTCTACCCTCTTTTTATGAGATCTAGTGCTTCTAAGTTGGGTGCCTGAAATGTTAATCCTACGTCTTTGTCTAGACAGGCCAGACAGTATTGCAGATTTTAAGAGGAAATTAAGTGAAAATGTGCCCATTGTTGCTGGATATTGGCTGCAAAGTTTTATATCTTGTCTCTTTATTGCATATTCTAGGGAACTGTGAAAGTATGTGCAGTGGATCTTTTTATTAAAAAAAAGAGGGAAGAAATCAAAAGAATTGAAATGAGAAAATAACAAAGGAGAAAAATAAACTGGTAAGTAATATCTAGGTTAGTAGAAAATATTTCTTTGAGTAAGTAGCCAAATTACTAACTATAAAAGGGTAGAAACAAAAACTTTTGGTAGCATGAAAAATTTGTGAGTGAGTAGAGGTCAGGACTACAGTGACTTGTAATTCAGCTCTGCTTGTATTAAACCTGGATATGAACTTCTGAACTAGGTTTTCCACAGCCTTTATAGTTTGGGTTATAGGTTAAGAAATTATTGATCATTAAATATATCAATTTCTTTCTGAGTTATATGTGATATTGAAGATTCAGATGTACTGTTCAGAGATTTGAAAAGCTTGCTGCTCTCACTTATCTTTTATAGCTCTTTATAAATATATACTTCTGTTCATAATTTATATTCTTCTATATGTATTGTTTCAGGGTTTAAAAAATATAATTCTCATGTTTATAGTCCTTTAAAATTATTTTTTTCTCTGTTAAATTCTAAATAGGATGAAATTAAATTTAGTAAAATGGTAAGGTTTTTGACACAAAAATATTGTTTAATTCTGCATGAACTCTGCTCTACTCCTTATCTTATTTTTGGTAGGCAACTTGACTGTTGCTTTTGGATGTCCTGGAGGAGGAAGAAAATTGGGCACGTACTAGAGCTTGAAAACATAGTCCATGTGTAATAAATAAAGCTTTTGTATTATTTCCAACAAAAAAATGAAATCTTGCTTTCTTTACTAAGTACTTTTCCCAGTCATAGAATGTAAACTGAATAGGCCTTGAAAGTTCAGTGACACAGAACTCCATAAAGGCGTTATAATGACCCTAAAATCCTACTTAAACACCAGTTGTTTCATACAATATTTTAAACCTCATACAATTGAACTTTTTTTGCAATCCTTATACAACTGCAGGGGTGTATAGTAGCCTTACAAATGTTACTATACATGCTTGCACTCACATCATCACTGGCTATGATCTTGTCTCATAAATTAAGTAAGGTTGGATCTTGTCAGTTCTTGGATGCAAAGCCTCCAAGGAAAACCCAGATGGTGCAGGCATTGATAGCAATTCAGTGGGAAGACCACCTACTGTGTTAGTACTCATTTTTCTTCTAGATTGAGAGCATTGTGTTTGGAAGGATGTTGCTGGGTTTTTTCTGAGGTTAAAAATTAAGAACCTGACCAAAATTAAATATTTCAAATCATCATCATAATCCTATAGCCTATTGCATAACAGTAGAAAAGTGTTTTAAATACTGCCAGCTGAAATCAGAAAAATATTAGTTAATTGAAAGTAACTTTTCCCCTTTTTTTTCAGTCCCTTTTCATTCAGCATCTATCCACCCCCTCTGTGAAATATTCACTGATAACTAAAAACTAAAAGCAATTTTTATCTTCATCAGCATTTCCTGTAAGCTTTTGTAAAACATTGAAAACTCAAAAAAGCATGACTGAAAAAGAAATTGTGAATTTTCTCAGCTGGGAATTTGTAATTTGGTCTTTATCTTATTATTTCGTTCTGCAGCATAGAACAAATAAAATGTTAAAATGTAATCTGTTTTACGTTATTTCATTGGCAGACACCATCGTGTCCCATGTGCCCATTAATTACCCTCTCTGGGATAGGATCCCTAACACCATAGATTTTTGGTGGAGCAGGAAGGGGAGCAGGTAATAAACAGGGCTGCCTGAAAACCTTGGGCCAGGGGCAGTGTGGCAAGTGGAGCACTCTTTACCGTGAGTTGTCTCAGGAGTGTGTGTACTCTCCTTATAGCCTTCCAAAGTGCTGAGTTACCATTGCAATGCATCACAAAAAATCTCATTTAAGAGAGATTTTTGTCATGTTCCCTCTAATATGCTTTATAAAAAGTAAAATTATTCACCTAACACAGACATTTATCATGAAAGCGAGTCTCAAACCCAAAACTGGATGAGAAGCAGATATAGTAGAAATAAATCATAGTAAGTAAGGACAAGCTATATAGATATAGCCTTCTTCAGAGCTAAAATATGAATAATATTGTTGTGATCTTTGAATGAAGGTTGAGAAGATTAGAATTGTTTTCTAATGTTTAGCACCTAGAGTTTTAACAAGTAAAGAGATTTTTCAAAGCCTAGAAGCTTTCGTAGCATTAGAAGAAAAGAATCTTTGGAAATGACTAATGGGTAAGATATTCATAGCTATAAGTAATGGATGTTTTTTCACAGAGGATGTGAAAGGCACATTTGCTTTTTACTCTTGGGGCCCAGTTGCTGTCAGTGTGCTATGTCAGAGAGGGTACAGTGGAGGAAAACTTCACATACAGTCACAAATGCTCAGTCCACAGTGCGTTCATTGAACTTGATGTTGATTCTTCATAAACACAAGAGAGTTCTCAAGTCAAGTAACGTTTTAGGGAAAGTCACAAGGAAGTTACATGTTCTGAAGACATCAACAAGAAATCACAACCAAGTGAAGTAACTGTAGACTCTCATAATGTGAAAGTCCCTGCACTTCTGAAGGTTTCACGCTGACTGGAGTAAATGAAAGAGGAGGAAACAAAGGATAATGAATGAATTTTGCTCATAGTTTCTAAAAGAGATAGAGCTTATGAAAATATATTTTGACCTTTTGCAGATGTTACAAAAATTTTGCTGCTTGGAACTTGACTTATAGGATGGTATAATCCTTAAGTTTCAAGAATTTATGTTGGTCAAAACTAACCTGGGCTCCTGGAAAGTAAAACAGAGGACCTCACTTATTTTGCTAAGGTTTTGATTTTATTAACTGTTGTGACAGGGATGATAAGAATATTCTTGGTGTAAACACTACTAACAACATTAAACTTAAATAATTGAACTCTCTGTTTTCACTATATTCCCTCTGAAAATATATCAGTGTAAATACAGATCCAGCTTTGACCCAAGACCTGCTTTTGGTGGAGACAAGAGTGGAGTAGGTTTAGGGATAATACTGTATTTTTGCTCACCAGGAAGAACAGCTGCCCCAGCCATTGTGCTCAGGCATAAAATACTGTCTATCTTTCCCTGGGACCTTGTAGGAAGCCAGAGGTGCCTTAGGGAGACAACTCAGGTGAAGGGACAGAGCAGCATGACCAAGCAGCAAGATGAAGGAATGAAGCATTAAGGGAAAGAAAGCTTTGTGTCAGGGAAGGAAAAGAGGCCCTGATGCTGCTGCAAGATTTTGCTTCCCCATCACCAGGATTCAATATTTTAATATTTCTTGTCATATTTTTTCTTTTTTTGAATTAAATACAATACTTGCAACTACAATTTTAAAATTTGAAATCAGGACAAGAGACCTTTCTTTTTGCTGGGTTTTTGTTGTTGTTGTTGTTTTTGTTTTGTTTTGTTTTTGTCCTCTTTTACAGATTTCTGAGGCCTGTACAAAGTTTCCTAACTACAGAATTTATTATGGAACACAAAAGTAAAAATAAAAAAATAAAGCTCTTTTACAACTTTGAATTTTGATTCTAGCTTTGTTAAGGCTTACTACCTCTGCTAAGTTTTAAAAAACAAGACTGTCATTGCAGTCTTCTCTCCTCATCAGTAGAGGAACTGACTTATTCAAAAAGCACATTGATGTAATGGGAGCTCAAATGGATTAAACACTCTGAAGGGAGGGTATAAGTAAAGAGACTTTATGTGGAGTACCCTGTTTGGTGTCCTCTTCTTGGTGAGATGCCCTGTCTGCTCTTACTAGAGACAGGTCCATATGATGGCAAGACTATTCCAAGTTGATTGAAGACCCTGAATTTCATCAAATTCTGAATGTTCAATATGAAACATTGTTGAAATCCGCCAATACTAAGAGAGTGGCCAACATCTCTCTTTGGAAGAGCTGTTTTCTTTGAGCCAAGCTTATAAAATATTGGTCACCTTAGAACATATTGATCAGTCTCCTTCCCCACTAGCAAAAAAAAAAAACCCTCATCTGGGCAAAATTAATATTGCTTCTATAGCTTACCATGAATATCAGAGCTTGGCAGGATTTCACTACCTTCAGTTTCCTCTACCAGCAATTCATAAAAGTGATTTAATAAGTTCTGTCCTCCTTTGGAATATGGCCACAGTTTAAACTGCTCAGAGGCAAGTGAGTCAGATCAGGCTGAGTGCTACCTCCAAGCTAATCCCCTTTTCTCAAACCAGTGTTCCCTTCTGGCCTCTGTGGTTTCCTCTTTGCAAAAAGCACCCCTCCATATTGCATTGGTTAACTGCTTCTGAATTTGTATGCAATATGATGTAAGGTAGCAGATACTCTGGCCCACAGGTTAGGCATTTTACAACCTTAAAAGGTAAATCATTGATAAGTTTCTGATGCTGCAAAAATAAGTGGAATTTTTACAAAGTAAGATCTGGACATGATCTTTGCTTGAGTTTATTTTTCTGCCTGTTGTTCCCCCAAGTTTCCCATGCCTCTAGACAGACTCAGTTTAATATCCACCCCAGATACTCTGCCATCTCCAAGTTTCTGGCAGTCGCTGTTATCTGTCACACTGATGTGCTGCACAGGAAAATTGTTCTGCATTTTTTTTGGTGGAGAAATAAAAAGTTATTGGCATAGGTAGTTTGGAAGCCAGAGCAGCTTTCTTACCCAGTGAGATATTATTGTGTTTCAGAAGCATCTGAAGGGAGTCAAACCTAGTCCACGCATATGTTCAATTTTACATGGTGTGCTGAGGCCAAAATTCGGGGCCAGCTGCTCCCAAGTCTCTGGCATGTGCTTTTCTTTAACCACATAGAGCATTGCCTGTCTGTATCTGCTTGCACAGTTGTGGCTTCAGCTTCATAGCCATATATATGTTTCTTAGCCTCTCAGTGTCTTAAAAAAAAAAAAAAAAAGACGTCATTTGGAGTTGAGTCTAGAGAAGTGGTTTGCTGTCTTTTTTGGCTTATTAAATTGCAGTAGTACTAGAAAACAATGTGACAACTACTGCCTGACTTTTGCATCTATACGGAATAGATTTTAATGTTGTTTTAAAACTTAGTATAGGAAATGAAGCCTCAAAATTCATGTATTCTGGCTGCATGTAAACTGGTACTTTTTTGTCACACATGAGGACAAAGATTAAAAACAACTTTATAAAGTATTTATGAGGTTTTGATTTACCACAATTATTTTCTCTGGCTTTTAGAGTCTCTGAGTAGTATCTTAATGCTAGATCATATTTTCTGACAGCAAAACACCAGATACACTGTAATGATTTGGCATTCAGCCTTTTGGAATGAAGGCCAAAACTGGTTAAATAAATCTTTTTCAATAGCAAGGAGCAATGATTGCATTGTAAACTCTGCATAAATCTGTGATATTACAGAAAGCAACTGTTTTGCAATAAGTTGAATTGGGGGAAAAAAAAAAAAAACTATGGAAAAAATTTCCCATACTGGAAAGATGTCAACATGGCATTTTGCTACCCGAGTCTTCTATACTGCTGCAACTGAACTTTTAATAACGTGACAGAAAGTGTTTTTCTTGATTATTGTGCTCAAGATTGTGTGAGAATCCCAGACCGGAGTAGTGTTTCATAAAAATATTAACTTTATTAATAACACATAAAACACACTGGGATTTCTAGTAGTCAGTTCTACACATGGCTAAGAACAGGCAGGTGGTTTGTGAAATAGCATGAGCTCATGCTCTGCAGGATTTCTATCAGGAGGAGAAAGCGCTGAGTTCCTTTGTATTCAGCCGGAGCCAGTGGTGTAAATAGATTTACCAATGTGCATGTACTGCTAGTGGTGTATGACTGTAGGTCTTAGAAGTGATGCAAGACATGGGGGTTGCTGTGCTAAACACTCTGCAAGGGTGTAGACAGACATCATCCTCACCCAAAAGAGCTTATAGTTTAAAATACAGATGTCTCAGACCTGATGGAAAGGGAAGCAGACGTTTAAGAGAAGCAATTTATGCAAGCCACAAACTGCCAGTGGCAGCAGTGAAAGGAGGAGCGTTCCCAGAGGCTGAGCCCCATGGTACAAGCTGTGACTTTCAGTCCACAGGAGGGTAGGTTTGTTTATTTTCCCTTCAGACTTTCGCACGTGGAATGGCTGTCCGGGAGCACAGAGCCACGCATGGCTGTGACTGTGCGGCCACCGGGTCCCTCCGGCAGCTCCGGGCGTGTCCGGCAGGAGAATCCAGAGGGCCCCACGGAGCTCCTCAGGTCAGGGCCTGGGAGCGGAGGGGTGGGTGCCCTCTGTGACCCCCTGCTCTGTCTCTTCTTGAGAAACTACCTCGGTTTGGCTTTAAAAAGGGCCAGAACCAGCTGAACAAATGTATGGCTGTTTGGTGTAACATTTCCGTGCAGTTCAGGTTAATAGTTCACTTACAGTGCAAAGCTTAAATCTGTGTTCTCCAGATCGTGTAGACTCTACCTCAAAAGAAACAACAACAGCAACAATAATAATAATAATAACACTAATAATAATAACTGCCTAACTTTTACATTATTAAAAAAACAACGTCCAGGAAAAGATTGTCAGCAGAAATGGTGAGGGAACCACAAGTCAGGATGCAGAAGCGTGTACTGATGTGCAGCTCATGGCTCCTAAAGCCCTGCAAGGGCAGTTTTAGCCCCTTGGGCTTCATGATGAGCCTCCTTATCACCGCTTGAAGCTGCAATTAGAACGAGCGGAGCGGTGCCGTGCCCGGGCTCCCCGCGCCGCCGCTGCCAAGGGGCTGTGCCAGGCGGGGCGCTGCTCCGGGCCCGCGGAGGCGGCAGAGCTCCGTCCCGGTCCAGGTCTCGGTCCCGGTCCCGGTCCAGGTCTCGGTCCCAGTCTCGGTCCAGGTCTCGGTCCCGGTCCCAGCCCGCCGGGACCCCGCGCTGCAGGGGACGAGGCGACATCCCCCGGAGCAGGCGGCAGCTGGGAATCCCGCACGGGCTGGTGGTTAGGGAGAGCTGCAGTGAGTACGTGCATATAGGAGAGGAGCATTGGAATACATCCAGAGCCCAAATCCTTGAGTCTTAGCAGCTGAAAGATGTCAAATGCTCTCCTCAGGCTGAAAAGCGTTTGGCACGCTCCCGGAGTGTGTCAGGACAAGACTGGCACCGTGGTGCTCCAGGGACCACGAGGAAAACTGTAGGATTACAGCTGTAACTGGGCCACTTCCTCACTTACTGCCTTCAGTTTCAAACCTCTCAACCCGTGTGAAACGGAGCGATGTCCCAGCATGATGCACTTAGCACATCTGATTGCTTAATTATTATCTGCCTTTCCACACAGCTAGAATCACAGCTTCACCTGCTCATGTGGCACCCACATGTGCTGTCCTGAACATCAGTGTGTGAGCGGCTTGGGATCACTGCCACTCTGGTATCTTCTTCTCCTGCCTTTCCTAAAGCTCTTCATTCCAAAAGTAGCTTCTGCAAACTCTCCTAGGTATGGAAATGTAAATGCATTCACAAAATAACTGGGCAACAAGCAGAACCTTTGAAAGTGAAAAGTGCTTTCTAAATAGAACAGTTTAAAAGAATCTGTGCAATAGCTAAATGTTTGCCAAGCCAACTACATATAGTTTTTAAATTTTGGATGTTTTTTATAAGCTTCCCATGATTTAAAGCCACATGGACTTCAATTAAGTGCTGTCATGATGGCTAGTAAATGAATGTCAATAAACACAACATCATAACTGTGCTCAGAACTGTGTCAGAAAATGCATGTTTATTCTGAAAAAAAACCCCACTCCAAGTGTTCTTGCTTTCATTACGCAAAAAATACATCCCCTGTCCTCATACTATGGAATTTTTAAAAAGTTATTAGGTTTTTATCTGCATTTCCAGTGTAAAAAAAAATATTGAGCTGAAAGAGGCCTCAAGACAGAGTTGGAGACAGGAAGATGTAGGCAGAAAAAAGTTTTAAGAAAAGCTGCCAGTAAATTTATATCCAGCAAAAGAATGCATGTAAGAAGAAATGGCAAGTGGGAAGCTTCCAGGAATCAGGTACTTGCTGTTTGTACTAATTACATCAATTTGCTTCTGGTCCTGTTCTGTAGCAGAGAACGTAAACCATGTTCTTGGGATGCAGCCTCTGTGTTTGATGCTGTGGCTTTGGGTTCATGCCTTAATTCAGTCATTCAAGGTGAGGGGCCAGAGGGCAGATAAGCTTTTTTCCAAGCAGCTGTTAACAGGGTTTGCAATGTCTTCTTAAGATGCTACCTGAGCAGAGGCAGAGTGATTTAATGAACTGAGAGTTATCTTGGGACTTTGCATCCTTTCCCATCTCTGCCAATGCTTTCCTGCTGAATCATGTTTTTAGCCTAATGTCTGTTTCTTATTCTGTTAAATGGACACAGTAAGCATTGCAGAAGTAACCAGTAATGTATTTTTCTTTCTAGACAGAAAATGTGGTGTATAATAACTGGAAATTACTTTTATCTGGGATGTTTTAGAAGACAGGGCAGGTTTTGTGTGGTCCCAATGTCTCCTCTCATCCTTGCAATACTATAAGGACTGTGTTAGTATAGTTTTTTATGTAATTTCTGCATGGTTGTTTCAATCAATTCAGACTAAATGTCCATCTATGTCCTTTTGGGCCAATTTAGAATGCTTCTTTCTTAATATTCTCTCAAAGAACTTGAAGATAGTTATGAAGTCCCTGTCATGGCAGAGGAATCTGGCAGGCAGCAACTGGTCACAGAACACCAAAATCAGAGGTAGGGATTAGAAAAGAAATCTTAAGAGTCACTGTTTGGGAGAGGTTTAGATATGCAGAAGAAGATGTTTAGAAAACCTTTCAAAATGTAAGGGTGCAGCTTTACACAGATACTTATTTTGGAAAAATATGTTTTAAAATTAGTAGACTTCTCTATTTTCCTGTCAGTAGCGTATTCAACATTTTGAAGTGATTGCATGTCAGGAACATCTCAAGTGTCCGCCCGCTGTCTAATTGTGCTGACTAGTCATTTCTAGTCTGATAATAAGCAGTGAATTGGTTAACTGTGTTGATACTTAAGTGTGCATGTTTTGCTTCAAGGCTGACACCCTGGCAAGATGAATGGGGGAAGTTAAGTTGCTTGATGCTATTGTTTTAGCTGGTGAGGATGAGGACTCAACAAGATGAAAGTATGTTGGTTTACATTGTCAAGGCTATCTTCACAACCAGAAGCTAGAAACTTCCTTTATTATGAGAAAACAAACACATAAATTCTGGGAAATAGAATAAAACACTCCATTAATCTGCATGAAAGCTTTAAATCATTCGGATTCATAGATTTGCTACCTGTGGTAATTTTTTCCTTTTTTATTTGGAATGAAAGTTTGTTGGGATCTGACAGCATCACTGCTTGCACCCACTGATGGTCTAAGAAATGACTAATAAAACCAGATACAGTAGACATATTTTCTTAGAAATAGAGCCTTCTGGAAATGGTGCAGAAACAGAAAGAAAGTCTAATAGAATGCTACCCTGTTCCATTTAAATCCATTCAGAAGAATGAATGAGGTTCTATTTTTGGCTTCCTTTGCCTTGTTGAATGGTATAGGATAACTAATTTGATCTAGCTCTGCACCACCTTCTCAGCTGTGAAACCAGAATGAGTGAGTTTTGCATATTTTCTAAAATGTTGAGGAAATACAGATAAAAAATTATTATGTAATCCCTAAGCACCAGATTGGATGACCTTTATTCCTACTGAAATAATGAGAACTATTTACAGAGTAGCCTACTGTTCACTGTGAGTAAGGGTGAGAGAATCCAGGCTGGTTTTGTCTTGGCCCAGAGAGTACTTCTGAACTGCTGTTTTCATTTGGTTTTGCAGTTCCATTTTCATAAGATTGAAAGGACCTGAAAATGAGTGAAATTGCAGGTTAGTGAATGATACTGTATGTTTGAAGATATCCACACTCTAACAATCTTTGACTATATCTTCAATTATCAGTATCTCAGTTGTAATATCACTGGTGGGATTTTCAGAAAAATAGCATGTAATGTCAACTCTGTACTTAAACTGTAACCAACAAACCCTGGGGAGCTATCAAGTTATCAGTCTTTAGTACTGAAAGCATAACACCGGTTTTAAGTATAGCTACTCAAAATGGGTCAAGTTACAGCTGGGTTGTGTTTTAGTGAACTAAAATTAATAAGGTGTTTGTAGCCAAGCAGAAAAATCCGTAAGTGTAGATATTTGTAATCAAATTCTTGATTCTATAAATTAGTTTTTATTTAACCTGTGAAAATTAGGTGTACACACATATACACACACAAAAACCACCTGTGAGCTGAAGTTTTCAGTACTTTGTTGCCCGTGACCTCAAGCTGGAACAGAAACTCTAGCACTTCAGCATTCAAAATCTGGATCAGCTGCTAAGGTCTAAGATGTTTGGGTTTGAGCTTGTGTATTTTAGAAGTAGATTATACATATTCTGATCTGAATTGAAATAAGTGATAATTGGTAGGAAATAAGACAAAATCTTTCCTTTCAAAATTGAAATGTTTGTATATCAGATGTATCCATAAATATTCTCTCTTTGTAAAGGAAAAAAAAATTAAAGATCTTGATGTAAGACCTAAATGTGAGCAAGTGACTTCTGAAGCAGCAGTGAAGGAAACATCTTTGCTGGCCTGAGCAAAACAATTAATGGTTATCTTATGTGCTCTTTAATTAAACGTGTAAAGACCAAATTGCTTGTCAGATCAGCTACAAAACAGAAACTGTAGGCCTGTAGCAGCCCTCAAGTTTCACATTTGCAATAACTTTTTTTCTGTAATTCTGTAAAGATCTATATTTTCTTTTCCGTTCCAGTGGTTAATTTCCAAGAGACAGTGTCAGTACGGCCCCAAGTGATTAGTCTTTTTTGTCAAAGCACATAAATTATTACTGGGCTATTAATTCTAAGTGAATCTAATCCCAGGTCACTATTGCTTTTGATAGAACTAAATTCTGTTCTTCAGCCTATTTAGCAAGGCTGTCATCTGCTACCTGTACAAACTCTTTGACACGTGCTTCAACTAGAGATTCAGACAACACACACTAAGCTTGCTTTTTGTGCCATTCACTGAAAAGTCAAAAAATCTAAAGATGCCTGAATGAATTACCATGCTATTAATACAATCTTTAAAAAAACATAGAAAGTACTAATAAATTTTTTCCTAATTTGTGATTTTTAATATAGAAGGAAATGAAATTAAAAAATACTTAGTACTATTGTCTTTATGTATGTGTATGCAATATTTAATTTCAAAATTAAAAAGTTCAGAACTTCTGAAGGGGAACAGAGACACAATTGCCCTTTCCAAATTGTACTTTCCAAAATGGAAACAGCAAAGGAGCACTAGATACAGTTTTAGGATGGTTCTGCACTTAGTCTTATGATGGATCCATTACATGCTTTTGTTTTTTAATCAGAGTTATTTACGTGCTTTTCTCAGCATACTTTCCTGGACACCACATAATTTTGTGCATATGTACATAATATCTGTCTATATTAGAAAACTGTTCTTTCAGTCTTCCTGATGGGAAATTGGGGTACAGAGAGACAAAGGAACTTTTCTGAGATCTTAGAGGACATGAGTTAGGCTAAAAGATCTAGAATTTATGGTTAACTTCTAAAGCACTCTATAGCTTTTCTTTGGATAAATCAGTGCCAGCAATGAATTAAACTGCTTAATGTTTATTTGAAAATCAAGCCAAACATTATTAATTTAATTTGGTGAGTAAAAGAAACCCCAGAAACCCAGAGTATGTCTGGAATTAACTTTATTTTGATGTGTATTTTGTGGAAAGGAAGAGCAAGATTGTTATTTTTTTCCCATCAGAAACATCTGTGTACTTTGCCAATATCTGCCTTGGCAGTACATTACTAGTAATGTATATATTTTGCCTTTTAGAAAACTGTTTTCCCAAGGCTGAGAAAAACTGTGAGCAAAATTATGTCAGGAAACACTTACACATGAGTATATGAAATATAATTCAGATTTGATAAATTCAGTGTGAAAAGACACACTACTTAGCAATTCTTGACAGACATCTTTAACCTAAAAATATTCTATTGGTTGAAGGGAAAATGAAGGCAGAAATAAAAATTCGCACAACTAAAAACAAGAGTAATAGCAATGAATTTAAAACTGACTCTGGGGAAGTATGGACAATTGATACAGGAAGCTGAAAATTTCTTTAAAAAACTCTGCAGAGGATGGAGGGAAATAAGAAACAATACATGAAGTATATAAAGAAAAAGTGAGATCTTAGTAATGGTTTATATCCTGTTCTCAGCAAGGATAGTAAAAACATAGATCACAATGAGAAAAAGGCAGATTTGCTCATTCATATCTGTTTTGTCAGAAAAGGCAGGAAGATCTATTTCTACCTTAAAGCTGATAAGAAGTATTTTATATCCCATCAGTAGCTAGAAATAATGCTGATTTTTTTTTTTCAGATGGGCAGGATCAGACAATAGATTTGATGCAAGCTAAGGTAGTTTATTTCAGTTGACTAATATTTCTTAAATTACAGACTGCTGGGGAAATTGCAGAAAACTTGAAAAATGTCAATATGAAAATCTAATCTAAGTGAAAATCTAATTTAAATAAGAAATCTGTTTAAAATCATAAAAAAGACTGAATAAAATGGAGGTAGCAAAGAAATAAGTATAGATGAGGTGTAGTCATAGAGGAGAAAATATTTCTAGAATGGTCTTGTGAAGATCTGTTCTTTCTCCAATGCCCTGCAGCACCTCAAAATCTGGAAAATGTGAGATTATCAATAGAAAAACTTACAAGGGACAAAATCATTTGATGAGCAATTAATGGTGATGAAGGAAGAATGTGCTAATCTGTCATGCTCATTGCAATAAATTCATTAAAACACAAAATTTTTGTGTGGTCAAAACAGGCCAAAGGAAAAAGAATTTACATAGAGATTATTATTGGGAAACAGAGTCCTCTAGAAAAGACTTAAATACTAATTTGAAGGTAAGCTACAAGAATAAAGCTATGATTAAAATGTAAGATGCAATCCTTTTATGTGTGACCAATGGCATACGGATGGAGCTGGTGATACTCCATCTGTGTATGTCATTAGTGAGAACATTCCTGGAATACTCTGGCCAGTTCTAGCATTTATGCTTTGTCAAGGACCTTTACAAGCTAGAAGGGGCTCAGAAGAAAAGGCATGAGGTCTGGGAAATATGCTTCATCCTGAGACACTGAAGAAACCCAGTTTACTCTAGGCTAGAAGGAGACTTCACCATAATCTATACAGCCATTCATGGAAATTATGTTCTTGACCAGTTTTGTTACAAATGAGGTCTAATAAGGTATTTTAAATTAATTTTTAGTTTTTTGATTGTAATTTGTTGTAACTTGATCATAATCCAGTTAATGTTACAGATGGAACTACTGGAAATTAAATTTTGACAATTCTGAGCTGGAAACAGAATACAAATATCAAGTGATAGTAGCTAATGTTTGGAACAAATTCTTACACAGCAATGTGCTGAATTTTCCATCTGTTGCAGTTCTTTAATTGAGCTGTAACATATCTCCCAGAAAGACACCCAGGGTAGAACAGATAGTACAGTTGATTCAGAAATTGCTGTGTCTTGGTTTATAGTTTGTTTAGCAAGTTACAAGACCAAAAGGAATCTCATGGGTATAAAATCAGCCAGGAAAAAGTAGCTAGGGTATACATGGGGCTGAAAAGGAAAACATTAATGTACTATAAATACCAGTATCACAATAAAAAACACAATGGAATGGGAAAATTATGCTAAATAACAGAAGAAAGTATCACTGGTTTAAATGCTTCCTTAGCAATTAAAAAATTATATTTCTGATACTTAGTGTGCCCTTAACTTCCTTTGTCTGTACAATTCAAATAATTTTTGCTAAGTACAATACTGTCTAATTTGCTTTGCAATTTGTATTGATGAGTGAGTTTGAATTAAGTTTAAAGTAAGTTAATCATACACAGTGAACCCTGCAAGAATTACAGAGTTTTATATATGGTTCTATGCACCAAGGAGGCACAGAAAGTTTTACTTCAGCTATTCTAAAAAGAGCTGGAGTGCAGATGAGTCTGACAGAAAAAAACTCTTGTACAAATGTATCACATATGTGTTTATGATCTTCTGTCCTTCTTAACACAGGTTCTCCACAGGCACTTCAGTCTACTCCACTGCTAAATGTGTATATTAACAGAGCAAGGAAAGACTACAGGTATTTAACTCTTTGGTGTTTTTTTTCTTCTTCTTTTGGTTGGTTGGTGGGTTTTAGGTTTTGGTTTTGGATTTATTTTTTTTTTTTTTGGTTGGTTTTGTTTTGTTGGTTTGGTTTGGTTTTTCCCAAACAGAAAGCATTTAGGTCTGTGATGAGAAAGTGCCTTATAGCAGCAATGGCACATGTATTCATTTAAGAAACATAAATCTTCTAGTGTCATCTAGCAATCTTTGGGAAGGCCCATAGATTCAAATGTGCATTATATTTTGTGCTCCATACATATGGGCCAAAATACAACTCTGTTGGCTCACATCTGTATATAATGTTATCTGATGCATTGTCTCCTCTACTGAAACAGGCAAGCTTCTCTCCAGTGACCTAAGCCATATATGGTTTTATGCTCCGCTTCATTTTGAGAAAACGCCCCTGTTTATATTTCAAGCCCACTTATTAAAACACATATGTGCTTCTTGGACTGATTACAAAAATGACTGCTTGACAATCTTCATTACAGACACTTTATTACTTCAACAATGACAAATTGAAGGCTTCTTCAAGTAGGCAGTCATTTACAACAGTTTACCTGAGAGTTTTGACCATTTTTATTGCTTGGTCTTTTCTCTGTTCCATCTTATGCTTCTTCTGCCAGTGTTTAATATTTGCTATACTTTCTCTTCTAGTTAGAATATTTTTTGAGCTTGGAAAATTTCCAGGTGGAAAAAAAGGCTTTCTGTGAGCTTTGATAAATTATTTTATTAATCCTGAAAATTTACCAGGAAATACAGGGACTACGTGATTTTGTTTATTTGTTTACTTGCTCTGTTTTTACATCCTTATAAATTATTCTGCACAAGTTTTGTTCATTTTTACACAGTTTTAGCCTCATGCAGGAAGTCTTTATGGATTTCATCTATATCATTAGAAAATACTGAGGGTGAGAACATCTGGAAATAAACTGTATGACCCACTTTAGCATACTTTGCACTGTGAAAGCTTGTATATTATTTCAATGGCCTCTGGAGCTGCTGTTCTGGACAGTTTTGCTCAGCTTGCACCTTGAAACAAATCACCTTTCTATCCCTTGCTCCCCCAGAATAAATTCGAAACATTGAAGATGTCAGGGAGGACCGTGAGTATATTAATGTGTAGATTACATTTGGTTAAAGATTATTTTTTGCAGTATAGCCTGTGTTATTCCATTTCAAGGCTCCCAGTGCAACCAGGAAGAAATTGCTTCCTTGTCTCACCAGGAGAGTCACGATGTATCTTGCTTGTTGCTGCTGCATGGTGCTTTAAAGGCATCTGTGTTGAATCATTCATTGGTGCAGCCGTTTGCACACAGCTTAGTGAATGGAGCAGTGAGCTAATGAATGAACATTCCTACTTAAAACAGACATATATATCTTTCAAGTTGTATTCCTTCATCTCGGTGGCACACCTCAGCCCATTGGCTCAGTCCAAAGTAAATCCATAACATGTCATAGCTGGACAGACCTCTGATGAGATTCTTTTCAACAAGTTAGCATACTGTTAAGCCATTATTCTCAAGGTCTCTAACACAGAAGTCCCTTGTTGAACAACTTTGCTTTATTTGGCCAACTGTGTGAAGGCACGTTTGAGCGGTATTTTAAATTCCCAATTCATGAATAATATTCCAACACAAATGTAAATCTCTGTAAGCATTGAACTACTGCTGTACATTCTAATAACATATGGAAGATAATATTGTGACCATTCTTAATCACTTAATTAAATTAATTTCTGCAACAACTTTATATAGCAATATATAGTTGTTTGGAGTAATTTTTTTATAAATTTGTGTTTTTAGAATAAGTCATGGGAAGGGATTTTTACTGACTTGTCAATAGTGGTGAGTCTTAAAGCAATAACTTCAGTAACAAGACGCTATATTCATTCCCAGCTGGACAGAGTCTTGAAGAGGACAGTGAGGCAGTGGTGTGAGCTGCTGGCGGGACATGTCTGGGGATCTCCTGGCTCTGCTCTGGAGAGGAAACCAAGGAGAGTGTTGGCTGGCTCACTGAGCCTCTTGGCTGAATCTAACCTGTCACATTTTTAAAACACCCAAGCAACTGTGGGTGTCTTTTAGAGGAAGTAATTGCTGTTAGCATTCTTTTCCTATTTCTTTCTGACCATCTCAATACTTTCTTAAGGTGTTGCCTTAACAGGAATGTGAACTGTATGTAGGCCTGAAGAAAATTAACAGTGACTCAGAAAATGAAATTTATCTGGAAAAACCACATTCCTCAGGAATACAGTATCATGGAGACTTGATTATTTCTTCTTGTGGAAGGGGCCAAGGTGTTTTATGATACCGTACAGTTGTAGCTGAGATTGGCCTGCAGCCCAATCAACTAGTCATTCCTTTCTGGTATATTTCTGTACTGGACTTGTGCTGAAATGCCCACAGGAGATTTGGGTAACTCTCTACAAATGCTTTTGCAGGTAGTGAGTGTTAATATAATTTAAAAAATCTGTTGTTTCCCACCCCTCTCCTTCTCTTCACCTCTCTTTGTGAAAAAGGTAAATCATTCAGGGGTTGCTTTCAGCATAAACCAGTATGTTGAATTTACAGGAAGGGCTGCAGTTCCTCTGTGCACATGATGCTTTCTAATACATCACAGACTTCTAAAAAAAAGTATAAAAAAACATACATGAAACAAACAAACAAAAAATACTTTCCTCTCAAAATATCCTCACAGAAAAATGCTATGTAGCTAAGCATGTTAGTACAACCTTACAAGAAACTTGTGGACCAGATTATGCTCACTGAAATGTGGATATTCTTTTAAAAAAATGAGGGCATAAGGCCCCTTCTTTCTTCTACCGGCACAAGTTGAAAAACCTAGACATATTTAGCCGTCAGCTGCCTAAGGAAATGTCACTTACCAATGTTTAGGATGATAGATTGCATCCTTTAGATGTGCCATTCTCTCTCCTTCCTCTCTAAGGAGATCCATTCTCAATTTTTTACCCTTAAAACCTAAAAGAATCATAACAAAAGCTTCTCACTTAATTAATCACTTCCACTTCCTCCATTTTGGGAGCATTTACATAGCATAAAATGTGGTGCTTGTGGCACTCTGCTATTTCCCTGCATGTGAGCTTAGAATCAGCTATGCTGGTCAGACAAGCAGAACTGCTTTTAAAAAAAAAATAAAGTAAAATCCTGTCTCAGTTGCTCTTAGAAATACCTATGTGAAAAGAGTTTGTCCCTTTCTCACACATATAAAGTTACTTCTAAAGTGTTGAAACAACTTTTGGATTATCAGCATTCAAAGGTAAATGGGACCAGGAAAAATGAGAAGTCGAAGTAGCCAACTTTCTTTAATCTCACATCAAAAAGTCTGAAATAGTCAAGATTATTCACAAATACATAAAAGAGTATTGGGAATCATGTAATGACCAAGATTGAGAGGATAGCGGTGAAAACAGCCCAAACCCATCTTGAGCAGCTCTGAGTCATGGAAATCAAGCCTGAAATTGAGGCTCCTCCTGGGAAGCTTTTCCCAGTCTTCTGTACTGCTGGGGACAGTCCTCAGTCTGGGTTAGAGCACCAGCCCTGGGGTATTCCTTGCTATGTGCAGTGTCAGTATTTGGAAGTTGAGCCTTTCAAGGCCTTCAGTCTTACAGCACTGCTCTCTCCTCTGCAATGGCAGCTAGACTCAGTGTGGGCTAGACTAGTACATGTACACTTCTTTTTAATAGTTTATGAGTATCATCTAGAATAAGAAATATGCTTTGAGGCATCTGAGCTGGGTCAGAGTAGCTCTGGAGGCACAGCATTATGGAAATGAGCTCACATTCCTTCTAGATTTAAAGCTGCCATACAAGTGATACAGATCACAGAATATTCTGAGTTAGAAGGGACCCACAAGGATCACCAAGCCCAACTCTTCAGTGAACAGCCCATACAGGGATTGAATTTAAAACCTTGGCTTCATAAGCACCGCGCTCTAAAAAATTGAGCTAATCCCTACTCTACCATATCAGTGTTCACCTGTGATGTGCCTGGACTAATAACTCTTCCTGAAAGATATCCAGTACCAATTCTGCCCTGAGAGGACTAGTACTGCAGAGATTCTTCAGGTTGGTAACACACCACTGCAAACAGACAGCAAGAGACAGGAGTTTAAGAAGCAGGGAATAAAAAAGACCAAATAAACACATTTGGTATTTCAAAAAATCTGTTCAGACTCCAGCATTGGGGAGGTGGGACTCTCATTCACAGGGTTGTCTCATGTTTAATAGTCACTGGTTATAGACATGGGTTTAGCTGATGACCTTGGCCAACTTCTAGCATCCAACAGCTTCTGTTGTTCCATCTGTATGAAGAGCTACCACTCTCAGGTAATTTGGAAGCTGGTACCTACTCCCTTTATTTGAATCTCACTACTTCCTAAAATGGAGGAGAAAATGTCATTCCTTATTTACCCTTATCACACCACTCATCATTCCATAGACATTTATTATACTGTTTTGTTCTGGGACCTCCTTTTACTTTTAGAATTAGCCATTTAACTGTCCTTTCTCTTCAACTAATTAAGATCTGAAAACTGTTTCTTATCACAAGCTGTTTAGGGTTTTTTTAAGAGGTTTAGTGAAAGATCTTGTAAAGAAACAAGCTCTATATTTTTCCTTTTATTTAAGGAATCCCCTCTGTCATTTCAGTTTATTTATCCACTAACTTTACTGTTTATTTTAGCTTTTAGTCATTTTCTGAAGAACCAATATATTGACCTGCATAGATCCATAGGTCTCTTATTTCTAGGTATTTGGTATTTGGTTATCTGCCTTGTTACCCATCAGTACAAAAGAATTTTTAAGAGGAGGCATTGAACTGGGCTAATACAGGTTTATGTCCTATTAACATGAAGAAAAGGGAATTGAACACCCTTCTCACCTGGCGTGAATTGCACCCCTAATTCTGTATAAGAGTGTGGGTCCACCTTCAGTTTTGTGAATCATACCCCTTGTTTCTGTACCTTTCTTTTACATATCCATGAAAACGTGCTATTTTGCTTTAATGCCAATATACATTGCTTTGCATTTAAAAAAAATGTATTTTGATTCAAATAGAATAAATTGTGTTTTTCAGGTGTGGAGGAATTTCTGCTTTGTCTTGAAAAAATAAAATCTCTATTTGCACAGAGTAGATACTTTTCAGGAAAGAGCTTATGATATTTTATTTTGTTCTGAATATGTATTTGACTTTTTTTCCTGTAAACTCAATACAATGTCTCAGTTCATACATCTGTGAAATCAAAAATGCACTGTTCCAAAGCACTGGGTAGGAAATGTATAAAAAAATACAGGTGTCTGAGCAACAGTTTGACAAGCAGAGAGACAAAAGGAACACAGGGAAAGGAACAGTGTCAGAGAAGTGTGAAGACAAAGGGTCTGGAGGCAAGGTTCGTGCTCAGTGTCATAGGGGAAATAGAAACTCTGCTGGTGTCAGCTTTCTCTCTATAATGCATCTCTGTCTCAATTCATGCTAAATAGATTGGCATGTACTGCTGACAGCCTATTATTTTACAAGCCATGTGTTTTTTAAATACATATATAGATAATAGCACAGTTTAGTGCCTTAGCTAGATTATCAATAGGGCATAATGACAACCCACATATTTATAGATTTGGGTTATTTTAGTGTAACAATGAGAGAAGTATTTTCTTTTCTGGGAGCTCTGGTGACTCCTCTAACAGAGCAGAGAGAACTGGTGTCTTAGCTGTCCTCTCCTTCAGCTACCAAGAGCTGTTTGGAGATTGAGTCACAGGAGGTTAGAGAATGGCTCAATCTTATGCAAAGCAGGCATCTGCAATAAGGCAGATGAGCTGTGCTTGGAAGTACCTCCTTCTTCCAACTATAAGTTTTCATTTTGTCTTTAGGCTACAAATGGTTTAAGTTACGCAGGTGAATCTCAGTTCAGGATGCTCAATCTTTTTACCAGCAATGCTGCTGTACTACTTAGCCAGCACAACAATATCCACTTCTGCTTCTGGAAACAGAAATATTTCAGGATAAAATTAATAAAATTTTATTTACAGTTTGTCTAGCTTCTTTAATATTGTTTTTAATTAGCTTTAAGACAGAGAAAGTTGGCAAGCTTTGTATCTAGCCCCTGTAACAGTGGTTATCAGGAACAACAGCAAAACTGGTCCATCCAACTCATCATGTGCAATGCCTCACTTTCAAACACTGTTTTACACCTCTCCCCCAGCATATCAAGAGTGGCACATCAGAAATATCCACACACAAGGGCAGGTGTAGGTAACAGGTGTTGTCTGAGACTTGGTTGTGCTGGGTTGTATATTCCGCTGTATGAAGGAGAGATTACTAATGGCTTGTGCATGTGTGCATTTTCTGCCATAAAGGGCAGTTTTCCAATCTCTGGGCCTTGTTTAATACATT
Source organism: Peucedramus taeniatus (assembly GCA_013400575.1). Taxonomy (NCBI): domain Eukaryota; kingdom Metazoa; phylum Chordata; class Aves; order Passeriformes; family Fringillidae; genus Peucedramus; species Peucedramus taeniatus. Next base: position 200,328 of record WBNO01028263.1, read on the forward strand.
ATCTTTCTGTCCCACAATGTTTTTTTCCCACTGCAAATTCTTTGTCCTGCTCCAGAAGCGCGTCCCCATGTACAGCCAGGCAAGCGGGCAGAGGGGCAGGGGGCAGCTGCAGACATCCCCTGCTGAACAGTGATCACTGTTTCAGCCTTTGCACAGAGGGATGAACAAGCAAAGTCCTCTCAGGGCTGAGGTTCAGTCCAGCTGGGGTGACAGGACCTCGCCCTACCAGTCTGCATGTCCTTGATTTTTAAATAAATTTCTATAAAAAAAATATAAATCCTCATCTGCAGAGCCTGAATAGAGTGTCAGTGAGCTGTTTTATTGAAACTAATTAATGAAAGCTGTACTGAAATACATGTGGCTTTAGCAAAACTCAAAATGTATCCAAAAAACTTTTTTCTGCTTGTTTGGTTTAAAATCAGTTTAATAAATAAAGTCACATTTAAACCTGATAAAGGCAAGCTATAACTCCTATGTTTTATAAAAATAAAGTAAATTAATGTCTTAGGGTTATGACAATAATATTAAAAATACAATTTATGGTTAGATTTTACCAATGTGTCTATATCCAGATGTTGAGAAATGCTGAAAACTTTGTACACCAAGGCCTTAAGGATACCTTCATTCCATGCCTGCTCTTTTTGACCATACTTTTTTTCCAAGATGCAGTATAATTCCACATTTTAGCCAAAGACTCCAGACTTATGCTATATAGGCTGTCAGTTGATTCTTTGTCTTCCTGCTTTTCTGCAGCATGCCAAAACTATTTCTTGCTCTCCAGCTTCATTTTGGAGAGCAATTTAATGGCATTTGAATGCCTGGTCCCTGGACTGCTCTGTGGAGCCAGGTAGCTGAAGATCAGGAAGCCAGTCTTTGGAGTCCAAGATTGCAGCTGGAAGCTGCTGGAGCAGACTAAACGAATAGGAACTGTTAAAAAATAGAGCAGAGGCTGATACACATGAGCTGTAAAAGTTTGTCTGAAAATTCTCCCTCCTGTAGAAGGAAGTGCAACCCTTGCTTTCTGGAAAATCTCATGAGACCCCAAATCTCAAAAAGGGATTTTTTTTAAATTAAAAATAAGATATAGTTGCTTGTGGCATGTGAGTGCTCTCCCATACAAGACAGTATGTGGGGCTTCTTTGCAGTTTTTCTTTTGCTCCTACTGAAATCAGCAGGAAATCACAGTTGATTTGGGTGGAAACAGAATCTACACAAAGTTCAACTGGCTTTTCTGCTGAAGTCTCACAAGGATTTTATCACTGGTCAAAGCCTCCTTCCTGTCTTATGCAGAATTTTCTATTAACCATAAAAGTTGTATTTTTCCACACTATCATATGTTCACACAAATATTAGGACTGCCATACCTAATCAAACCAGTGGTCCATCTAGGCTAGTATTCTTGGCTCCAGGTGCCCCAGAGGAAGGTGCAGGAAAATTCATATTGTCATTTCCCAGGGGAAGTATCTTCCTAATCTTTGTAAGTCTTTGACTAGCTATTGCCCTGACCATGAGTGCTCATAATCATTTATACCCTTTTATCCTATCTAAGGGTTATCTATCATGTATGTCCTATTGTTTCAACTATTCCCTACAGGTTTAGGCATAAAGGTCACAATAAGACAGAGGTCATGAGTCACAGTAGATCAAAAGCCATAGCGTGTCAAATGTTGTAATATAATTCATACTCATGTATACAGCACATATATAAAGTGATAGTTCATGCTAAGGCATTGCCTCACATTGCTCTTACAGCTATAGCTCCCCTAAGAGTGTTATAATATGCTATTGACTTTCTTGTGGATTCATCGTGCTGTGAATTATTTCTGGCCAGTGGAATGCATGGAGTTACCTTTTGGGTATTACTTAAGCAGGCGTCTTGTGATTGTGCCAGAGATCTTTTTTGCAGGAATCAAGGTGTGTATTGTTTCCCTAGATTTTTATTATTTTTTAAAGGAAAAAAAAATAGGAAGGGGAAGAAACTGAAGATTTACGCTTTGGCTTAAAGATATACTGGGTATATGAAAACAGCTCTTTTTTTCACTCCCATAAAAGAACTGATCCCATGGTCTCAGCAGGAATATGTATGTGAAGCCATATTAAGTAAACCTTAGGTGTCACAATTTTTCTGTTGTCTTTTAAACTGAAGAATAGACAACTGCCACCTACAGTTTTGTCCCCATCATTCAATCTTTTTAATTTACTACATGCAGTTATTCACTTCCCCCCCCCACCCCCCCATTCTTTGTTCTGTTCCTCTGAAATAACAAAAAGATAAGAAATAAAACAAAAAACACTGTAAATGATCATCTTCCTAAGGACGCTTTACTCCTTCTAACAGTTTGACTTTTCACCTTTTGGGTGCTTAGTGGAAAAGCCATTACTTGCTTGCTGAGGAAAAAGCATTTAATGAATCACAAAATCATTCAATTATTCTTAAAAACACTTCACATCACACATCTTTGTCCAAGTAAAGTGTGCATTTTTCACATTTAAATGGTGCATAACTGCCTCGTAGAATGTGTCCCTAGAGTTAGAGACGTTTTAGCAGAAAGGTTCCAGGAGTATACAGAGCAGTTTGATATATATAAGCATTAAAAACCTTGCATTAAAGATGCAGAATTTCCTCTTCTCTCTTCACTGTCTTTCAACAACATTTATGCAAAGTTGCCTTTCTGCTGTTGTGAATTGTCTAGCTTTGTGTGGAGCTGAGATCCACATGCTTTGCTTACTTCAGCTTGCTGCAGTACCATACAACAAAAATGAAGTAATCCTAAAGCTAATATGGGGCAGCAAAACATTTAGAGTGTTTGGGGGTTCTGTAAATAAAATGACATTTTCTCCAGGAAGGGTAGTAAGATATTTTTTTCAGAAAAGTATATTATTTACAATTGTTGAGTCTGATGCTTGTCTCTCACTTTTCCCCTGCTTTTATAAGAGAAGTGCTTTCTGCAGAATGCAGTAGCTGCCATTTCCTACACAAAGTTTTCCTTTTAGTTTTTTTTCCCTTTGAGGGGGTTTATGTTTTTTAATGGACTTACATTGTAAAACTTTTCTGTTTTTTATGAAAACGTATGTTCTTTGCCCAACAGAATCAGGTGGCTGACTAGCTTTGCAAAACCAGCTTGAAGGCTGCACTTTTGCCAGGGCAAATGGAAGTCAGCCTGTTTATTTGAATGCCGGTATATGAGCCGTACCAGCTAAGGAGCTGGCCTTGAATTTGTAAACTTTCCTGTGCTTTTATATCCCTGTACTTTAAACAAGTAATTTTTTCCATAGCAATAATTTTTTCCTTTTCTTTTTTTTCTTTTTAAATTTAATAGGAAAGAGTGATATTTATACAACAGCTTTAGGCTAACTTAGATATCTAACTTAGGCAGAGTTTTAAGAACTAAACCTAGGTGTTTGTACTGCCCTGCGTAGCTGGCAGGGTGACAGAGGTGCCAGGGGGCTGTAGGCAAGGAGGGAACTGCTGCAATTCAAAGGACCTCAATCAGATGCCTGAAGTAGACAGTGTGAATAACCCTCTAGATGGCTGGAATTATTAGACCACATTAGAGAGAGAGGAAAGAAGTGAGGCTGGCATATGGTGAGTGTCCTACATATGGTATGTTGTTTATATGTGTTTTTTCCGTTAGCATTTCTCTTTCCTTTGTTGCTCCACCTCCTCCTGCAGTCTCTCCTAACAACAAAGTTAATTCAAAAGCTTCTGCGGTCGAAGGAAAGTTTTCGGACCTGCACTGCTCTCAAAAGAACAAATACCAGGCAAAATGAGTGAGCTCTCTTTTCCATACTCTGCCTTGCTTAAACAGTGCACCATGTGTAATCTTCTATTTCCTTTTATTTCTTTGGAGCCGATAAGGTGTGCATATGTGTTAAAATCACTTGTCATAAAATTTACCATAATTCACCTCCCAAGACTGTGTTTTATACTCACTCAAATATCAATGTTTTTTTGCAATACCCAGAAAGGATAGGTGCCAATATCATAGACACACGCTCTTCATACTTCTTCATAGTATTAATTCCTTTGGTCCAGTCAAATCCTGGTCTTATCCATTGTTGCTTCAGGGGGAAGCTCCCTTGTGCTGCAAAAAGCAGGCTCCACCTGGTTCCGATTAAGTTTCCACTGGTTGGATCTGCCCAGTGATGGCGTAAGAAAATACGAAGCAGAGAAGCCTGCAATTGAAGCTGTAGATTCATGGCCTATAAAACTAAAAGGCTATTATGGTCATCTACTCAGTCTGCCCCCCCCTGTGAAAGGGGTACCAGAACTTTTCTGAATTACTCTTTTTGGTGTGTGCGTGTGTGTGAGATTTTAACAGAAAAAAATCATACATCTTGATTTAAGTCGTCCAGTGTGTGTCTCCAACTACATCTTCTTACCACTGGTTTCTGTAACACCTTTGTCACGAGAGTGAAAACTCTAGTGTTATCAGATTTCTGTTTCTCACAGAGTTATTTATAAACTGTGATCAAGTAGCCTTTTAAACATCTCTCTGATAACCTAAATAGATTGAGCTCCTTGGGTCTTTCATTACAAGGAATGTTTTCCACTCCTTTCATCATTCTTGTTGCTTTCCTCTGAACCTTTTCCAATTTTTCAACAACCTCTCTTGAATTGTGGACACAGTGTTTCCAGAGCAGGTTGCATCTGTGCCAAGGACAGAGGTAACACAACCATGTTGTATTTGTGATGTGCTCTTCAGTTGTTTCAGGTTCCTGTCTACCCTCTTGTGCTCACAGCTCTTGGCACTGATTATCTGCTCTCCAGGCTTTTTCATGCTGCCTTCAGTCTGTGGGCAGGGTCTTTACCTTGTAGCAGTAAAGGCACAGCCTTTGCTAATAGGGCAGTGTCTTACATTTCTCTGTATCAAAATTTACCATTTATTTAAATGTGGCCAGTTTCCTGAGCAATCTGAGTTCACAGTGAATTGGTTTACTCTTTATTTACTAATCTTCTAATAATTTCAAATGCAAACTTCTAAATATATATTTTTTATAACTGATAGAAGAGTCACCAACAGAAAAAAATTCTAGACTCATGCATCTGTGGATCATCGTTAACAAAACCACCACTGATCACTTTTCCCCACTTGTTATATGCTTGAGACTGAGATTTGATTCTATTTAATAGGAACAATGTTGATTTTAATATTTTTATCAAAATATTATGATTAAAACTAAAAGACTTTCCAATATTCCTCTACATATTTAATAGTACTAAAATTACTTTTATCCTACCAAATTTATACTCCTGTTAAATGATATTGAGTTCACTTTGGCAAGATGATTTTCCAGAAAATTCTGTTCTCACTGCCTTAATTAAAATGAACTAATATTCCTAGAAACGGTCCCTTATTTTGCTTGAGATGAATGTGTGGTTGAAATGCTTACAGACATTTAGGTCATCACATTTATTCTATTTAACTATTCACAAAAAATTTTGCATAGTTCTCTTGAAACTCCCTAGTTCTCCAAGACATACTAAAAATCCTCACTAACCATGCAGACTTCTCTGCCAAATGTATTAAAATACCTCCACGAAAATTCTTCAGGTCTACTGATTTTAAGAATGTCTAGTTTTATTAGCTGCTATTTAACATTCTCCTGTGCAACTACTGAAACAGAGCATCATACTCATCTGATATAAATACATCATTTGACTTTTCCTCAAAATACGGAAGAAATGTATTTGAGAATGCTTTTATTTTTTAAAATGTTCTTACAAAAAGTCCCAGTAATTTCCACTTAGTAATGGAGCAAAACAATTTTTAAGGTTTTTTGTGCAGAATAAAATTTCAAAATATCTCATATTGTCCTTATCTCTGTTTTCTCTCTGTAATATTTGACTTAAAATGCCTTGTAATTCCCAGCTTCTAATTTACATTAATTGCTACATTTCCCCTGCACCTCCCTTTTGTTTTTGCTTTTTTTTTTAGTAGCTGCATTCAAATGCAATGTCATTTTATTATTTTCAACAAAAGAGTAGAAGGTTGTTCCTCCATTGTGACTCTTTATGACATATCTTTTACAATGCATTTAGCAGACTGAAGTTGTCAGTCAAGTATTTCCTTTAATACTTTCTTCAAATAACTGTTTCGCCCTCACTGTCAAATTTGTAAAAGCCAAATGTCTTATATCAACAAATATAAATATTAGACTTTAATTAATTTACTCATAACAAATATAATCAAGTTTAGATACGTGCACATAAGCGATTAATTTTTTATTCTGTTTCCTCTGTCACTAGGATGAGGTCTAGTAGAGAATTCCTCTGGATGCAGTTTGAGAAATCATCATTTTTGATTTGTTTAATGTAGCGAGTATTTTGTTATGGACACTCTGAGGTTTCCAGTTTATGTTAATACAATTCATAAGCATTTTTCCTTACTAAGTTGTTTCATGACCAGTATGAAAGAAACCCAGACTTTTAAAATTTTTTATTTAATTTTGACAGCAACGAGGATCTTTAAAATGAGGCATATAAAATATCAGCCTGATTCAACTACAATTTGGATCATTGCTTCAAAATAAAGTGTGGTTTTAAAAATATTGACACAGTTACTGAGAGGTATGAAAGATTTAATACACAGAAGCCACTTGGGTTTTTTTTGTTAGGAGTAAAATGTTAACTTGGAGTCACAGCGTTCTCTCATAGCCTCTGTTTATTTGCAGTAACATATGCAGATTGCTCACTTCAATGCTTTAAGCAGAAATACAAAACATACTGAAAATGCAGCTACAATTATAACAAATTATAAAATTCTGGAAATCGGGTCTGAGGTTCCAGGCTCTTTGAAGTCAGTAGCGCTCAAACTTTTAGACTTCCAGTAGTTTTCTTCATAAAACGCTGTTCCATATTATAATGATTTAACTTGCCACTAGCCTTATGCTAAAGTTCGTTAACTGGACCATAACACCCAATTACCTCACCCTGATTTAATCCTATTCTTAAAGAGGGTGAAACCTATTAAAAATGGTATTATTACTTAAGAATGCTTTTAGGCAATGCATCTCCTAATTCTTTCTATGTGATTCCGCAGAATTTTTTTTAAAAAGAAGTGCTGCATTTCTATTTGTGTCACAAGCACGCTATTCTTAACAACAGTCCTGAGGTAAATGTCCACAGTAGACATTTCTAATTTTAAGTATAACTGCCTTGTACTTATCTTATTTAATTTCTTTGGCTCTTTATCTTGCCTATTTAGATGTAAAGCTCTCCTGTTCAGTGCACATCAAAGGGCAAAAATCTCTACAGAAATCCTATTAAAATGTTACTGCTAATTTCACCAGTCACCATCTAAACTTATTTGGTGGGGTTTTACATATTTTATCAGCAAGAAAACAATATATTACCTGTGTCAACATTTTTTTTGCCAGTACCTTATGAACGTATAATACTGACTTTTTCAGTCACGATATATCAGTTTGGAAAGGAAACACCAAACATATTTGGAGAATAAAATCAGTATTAAATGGATTAACAATAGATTTGGCTTCAATGCAATAAAGCCAGAGAGTCTCTGCAAACACGGGAACTAGCTACATTTTCTACACAGATTTATTTCCTACTATTTAATGTACATAAAACACATGAATTTAATTTGTTATTGGTATTCTTTACCGTGAGGAGAGTCAAGGAAAAATCCATACAACCATGCACGAATGTAATGTTAAATATGAGAAAATAGCGTATTGTACCAATCAGACATGAATTCACACCAAAAGGGTTTTTAGGGTACGTTCAGGCTTATTTGGGGGAGGCCTGGGGGCTAACACACCCTACCACCAGAAGAGAATAGTCCTTGAGGCTATGTATCTGGGAAACTGGACTTTCTCTGCTCATGCTCTTTCTGATCAGACTTGTCTTTTTCTGGCAGCTATTGCCAGCAATCAGATTCACTGAAAACATAAAAGAGAAAATGATTGCTGGAGTTCTGCTGAACAAGCTCAGTGTTATCTTTCTTCTAGCTCTGTTTGCCCATATGCACAATGAAAGGAAGCTGGCAGAGGTCCTGATCCAGGAAAAGAATTAGGGGCTTTATCATCAGACAATAAGTTGAGCAAATTGCAGACCACAAACTACTTCTCTTCAGAGTACCCCTGAAGGACTCGTGGCTGAACTTGGTGCCTTAGAGCTAAAAGGAGGAAGTACAGGAAGGTTGTAAAGATGAGTAGCCAGACAATGAGGGAAGATTGTGCAATGTCTGCTGTTGAGCACTGGGCAAAGAACACATGAAAAAGTCTAAAATTCTTGAGCCTTGAAGTCCTGGTAATTTTAATTAGTTTCAAAAGCTGCAAAAACCCGCCATACTTTTTATTCCAAAATTTTTGTTTTTTCACATAATAGTGCCCCAAGGGGTTTGCATGGGCTATCAAAGATATATAATGAAGCTGTTAACCAAGAAGAGGACTATTTGTTTAATAGTGGTTCCATTCTATTGTAATCAATGAAAGAGGATTTTAAAACCAGGCAGCTAAAAATCAAAAAGACTTGCATGCCCAGTGAAATAAAACCTTTCTGCCCTTCGTTACCATACCATCCTTCCTCAGATTCTGATTCAAGGTATACAGGGGAGAGATTTTAACACTTTATACTGTAAAATTAAAAATCACAAAGCAGGGTTTTGACAGAGTGACTGAATTCCTTTGAGCTTTTGAGATGATTTTGGAAACTTGGAAAGAGTCCAGATTTTTGTGAAGTCTTTGTTTTCAATCCAAAATAATCTGGAAATAATACCTGTAACATGAATGATATTAATGTATACCTGTAAAAAGTACATAAACTGGTGGAAATAATTCTGCTTAGTCTTCTCAAATAACGATATGAACTTCGTCTTTTCATGATGATAATGATCATTTCACACAAATCCTTTCAAACATTTGAGTGCTATTTGAAGGCATTATTTTCTCGTTAGAAATTGACGTGCACACAGAAAGAGATCTGAAAAATATTGAGCAGAAATCAAATCCACCAAAAATCTTTATGGATAAACTGTTCCCCTAGTAATCCCTCAATCTATAAACACCTCAATAAGACATCTAGAGAAATTGTTTGAAATTCTTACAGACTCAGTTCCTCTGAAGATGCTGCAAAGCTGGTCTACTAACACTGGTTAACTAGTTACATAAGGAACCCGGGAGTCATAAGCACTGCTCAATTTGCTGAAATGAGAGGCTTTCTTCTTTTCCCTGCCTCTAGCTTGAGGATCAAATTTTCCATACAAATTGGCATGGTGTGGTAGATTTTCCCTCTGCTATTCCATATCCTTGATATTCTCTGCGTGGGGAACTGCCACTAATGCCAAAGGGATGCTTGGCTCGTTGTGTTCTCCCGATAGCTACCTCAGAAATGCTGTTGGATTAAATAGCGAGGGACAGCAGCGTTTCAGTTGTGATCCATCAGGCGGATCTGAGAGGAGCCGTTTGCCCTGAGAGAGGATAGACTTTCGAGACATATGGTGCTATAATGGGGGGGTGGGGATTTTTCAATTCCAATCCACCCATTCCGGATGAGAGAGACTGAGCTAATACCCTCGTGTATGGTGCACTGCATCTAGCTACGGAAGTAGCGTTAGGGTGGAATTTATGGACTCTCTAAATTGTTTGCCAGGAAATGTTTACTAGCTATGCACAATAAACGACTGTGAAAGCGTATTCCTGTGTTTAATACGATATGGGGTTTTTTTCCTTATATTTGGGTCATACTATTATGATACCAATAAAGGAAACTTGAAAAAAAAAAAAGCAGAAAAGAAAACAAACGAGCAATGTATGTTCATATTTATGGAACTTCATTTGGGAAAGTCTGATTGACTACAAATTGTACAGTATAAACTTATTGCCAGGACCTCTGGATACAAGCCATGCCTTCCATATTAGAAGTTAAACATATGACTTATTTTTAGGCCCAAATATTCTCATCATCAAGTCAAGGTATGTTTTTAAAAAAGCCTTATTACCACAGCTGCAGGGGGTCATACATAATGAAATTAGTGTGCATGTGTAAGAGAGGTCTACCCACCAACTTACCAAAGTGGATATATAGCATCAAAATTTAGAAATTAAACAGGCAGTTTTGGATCACAGGAATCTTGGAATTTTGCTCTGGGATGTGACTCTGTCTTCCATGTAGCTCACTGTTGTACTAGGGACTACTGTACAGTTTTATAGGGTGTGTTAGATTAGATACATTCCCAAACATTTTTCTCTGCTAGGAAGCAAAGTCGGAACTTTCTCTGGTAATCTGGGCAGAGTTTTTTCTGCTCCTTCATTTGATTTTATGTGAGGCTTCTATTTTAACATAATGCATCTAAGAACTCTCCCTGTTATTAAAAGACAGTGGGCACTAACCTAATTTGTTTTAAGCGTACAGTAAGGGTTTGAGCCTGGAGGTAAGCTTGCACTTTTGCACAGCTGAACACCCTCCTTCAGCATGCACATATGTGTATTTATACATCCAGCATGCTGTTCATGATGGGATTTTCAAGTTTAGTAGCTTTGTAACACAGTTTTGCAGTTTCTACTTGTATTTTTTGCAAACAATAGTAACTGCAATAGACAGGCATACCTTCCCCCTTGCTTTCTATGAATATATCAAAGGAGACTAGCTGATAAAAATAACAAGGAAAGAACATTTAAAATAAGACATCTCAACTTCTATAGCAGATCATTTAACAGTTTTAGTGCAATAAAAATTTGAAAATCAGTTCGTAAAATACTTTCTCCACCAGGCTTGTTTCAAAATACAATTTTCAGTAGTGTTGGTCGTTTAAATTATTTGTTTTGCAATCACAAAGGATAGTATCTAAGTTTCCCTGCACCTTTTAAAATTGCTATTACAGTCTAACAAAGAAATTGATCCTGTGAGGTCGTTGGGGAAAAGAAAAGACTCAGCACTTCCTCAAAGTCAAGTATGAAGACAGTTCTTGTTGTAAAACAGTTTAAGGGTGAGTTGTTTCTTTTAATGTTTTCAGAGTGTCTACCAAGCTGATCACAATAGTAAAAGTATATGAAGAATACATTATCTCTAATACTACTAGGGGTAAAAATGCAGTAATAAGAAAGAGGCACTTCAAGTTGTCTTAGTAACAGCAAAACTTGTTTCTACAAATGGGAATGTGTAGATTTGGATGCACTAAGAACACATGATTCATACTGTGGGATATTAGTTTTGATTCAAACTTCATTGTTTCAAGCAAAAGAGGTTTATGTAGGAAATTTTTTTTCTTTTCTATAATAAACATCTATCTCAGCTTAAACCTATTGCCTACAATTAGTGAGACAAAAAAGGCAAAATGCTTCAAAGGCAGTTTACCTGGACAGTGTCTGTTTTATTAGTTTTAATCGGAGCTGCATCGGGTACCGAGAAGGAAAAGGCACGACTTTTAGAGTAACACAGCCAAGAAGCTGACATGTCTCGTGCCTTTCTCTTCCATTAGAGACATGCTATGCCTCCAGATGCTGCAGCCTGGATTTAGGGGCATGTACCGCTCTTGCACAAGTAAGAGTTGCATATGTTATGAGTTAATTTAGTTTTGTTGTGTTCTTTTGCACATGGCTTTTTTTTGAAACAGTGAAACGGAAAATATTTTTAGTTTACCATCTTGTATTGAAATATACTTGGATTATTAAATAAAATCTAAATCCCTAAGTGATACGTTCTACAGCTCAAATGTACAAATGCTTAAAGTTCATGGACAAATTACCTATGAGGGAATTACACAAATCCAGACTGTCCCCATGTGCTGTACATTGCATGTGTCTCAGTCAGCTGAAAAGTGTGCCAAATAATACACCTCTTTTTACAGCTGACCTTCACTAAGCCCACAGTGCTAGACATTTTTCATTTGTAAAAAAAGGATACAAATAAAGGGACTTCACGCTTTTATTATGGGCATCTAATTTAAATTAAATAAATGAAAATGCACCAAAGAAGAGAGGAAGGTAGCTACTTAAAGTGATTCGGTGCACCAGAGTTCATTATGTAAACATAGTTAATGTGAAAGTGCCTCAGTCTCTTACTGGAACACTTTATTGAACCCAACCTGAGATCTATCACATTGTATTAAAGGACATGCAAGTGGGATGCTTAAAAAAGCACAAATATCTCGGAAAGGTTTATTTCAACAAGTAGTATCATTCATCAGTAGAGCTGAATTCTGTTTTGGGGAAATAAAATCAAAAATCAGTTTATGCAAACACAGCTTTGGAAGGTGTAATTCTCAAGGTATGTCACTTGGATGCTTCTTTATGACATTTAAGAACTTATCAATGTTTTTTTTAGTGTCACTGATGCCTTACAATAGTTTCCTGAATCTTTGAGCTGCAAGTTAAGCACTTCTTGGCATATATTTTTTAGGGAAGTCTAGCTTGCCTTTTTTTTTTTTTTTAATTCTTCTCATTCTTTCACAAGACAAAATATCTGCATCTAAAAATACCCTGAGTTTAGTCTAAAATAATAATTCCAAACAAATGTTATTTTGCATTTAATTTGTCCTATCAAGTATCTGTTGTTAGCATTATCTGATATTAGATTTTGGGGTGCATGACGCTGCTATGTATTAGCAATTTTTAGGTCTTTGTTTCCTACACCTATTATTAACTAATGTTGCAATCCTGAAAATGTTTCTAGTCAAGCAAATCACTGTGAAGACAAATAGGACTCTGTAAAAACACAGGATTAGTCCCATGTGAAACTGGCAAAATGAATAGACCCTGAGCTCTGCGGGGCAGTGAGTATCTTTCTGTTCTGAATACTAGCTAGTTAGGGGTTTTTGCTCCAAGTCTAGAGCTCATCACACTATAAATCACAGCAAACACACCTGCAAAGTAAATAACATAATTCCAGCAGCTATTAAAACCTATAGATTTTGTAATTATTTATACTTGCTGCATAGATGCATGCCCATGTGTCTTTTTCTCCCTCCAGAACAAAAAAAACCAGGAACTACTACAAACACACACTGTAGTAATATTATACTCATTAACATGTAAAAGAGATGACAAAAATTAGTGACTTATCACTCCTCCAATGATGGAGACAGAATTATGAAATATGCCCCCTGCTGCTGGTCCAGCAAGGGCTTGGAGGTGTCAGCCAGGAGACAATAAATATTTCACATAGTGGAATGTTTTTGTCTCTCTTTCTATTTCTGTTTCTTGGTACTGTAAGCATATTGTGCATTTACCCGGTTAATGGATGTAAGTCATAGCTTAAATCTTCTGATGCACAAAGTTTTCAGTCATCTGTATTTTTTATTCTGGGTGACTCAGACTTGAAGTATAATCAGCACAATATTAATTTTGCAGCACAGTTAGAAGCAAGCATTGTTAAAAATACAGAATGATAAAAATGCCCTTCACCTTTCTTCCATGCACAACAGTGTCTGTATTTTCAATGGGGACGCTAGTGAAATGTCTTTTAAATACATATACAGATCAAAATCCACAATGTGAATTGTATCAAACAATAAAATTATTAAAGTGTAAAACACAAGCCTTTTTTCCCCTCTGTGATTAGTATTTTTATGAGGAAAATGGACTGAGTGTAGCGTGTAATTGTCAAGATCTGGAGACAACAAAATGGAAAACATGTTTTTCAGGCATTATTGACTTGCCTGCATATGCATTTTGAGTACATTTCTAAATACAAATCAAAGATATGTATTATTAAAGTGCCCTGCAAAGCTAGTCATAGCTGTTTCTAGTTCAAGTATTCTTAAGTGGAGATAATACTAGAAAGAATAAAATAATGTTAAACTGCAACGCAACATGCAGATTGGGAAACAAATAGTGCTGTGCAAGAGGGTTCAATTTTCAAATAAATTATTTATTTAAAACAAACACACCCCAAAGTTTTGAATATGGCTTCTTTCGGGTATCTAATGTGAAATGCAAGTTTCCCAAAAGCATGTGAAATGCATAGGTTCCCAAATTCTAAAAGCATTCCTGAAACATCATAGTTCAGGTGTGAAGCCTCAAGTGCATTCAGAATTTTAATATTTCATCAGTTTATTTAAATTAAATAGGAAGCATAAGATATTTTACTGGTTACAGTGGGCTGGCAATTCAAGTAACTTTTAATGATGTAATGCAAACTTGTAAATCATTTTCAGTGAGGGCCTCATGGCTCAGCACAACTTTTCTGTACTATACTAAATTGCTGGCATAACTTTAAAATTTGTAATGCTTGGAGATCATGAAAATAAGAACAGAAGCCATATGTATGTGGGAGAAGTAGCTGAAAATATGAATTCAGGCTTAAAAGTTTTTACAGATCCGTAGTTGTCTTTAAAGGAAAAATTGTGTATGATAAGTGTTAAACCATGGCACATGTAAACGCTATAGAGTAAAATGGAAGTACACCACAGAAATGCAATGTTAAAATTATGAGATACACATTGTGGTAGTGCAATTTTTCAGAAAAATAAAAGTTTTTATGACGAAGAATTGTAAAGATACTGGTACACCATAGGTTTAGAATAGTAAATGTGATTATTGTCAATTTTAACTAGTCAGGGATTCGGTATTTTTAACTAGTCGGTGAACAATTATTCATTTGCTGTGCTAGGATTTTCAGTTAAGGATTTCAAGCATCTCTGAAATGATGCATAATCACCAGTCTTTTTTACTGCTTATATCTATGGGTTTATATTGCAGCACAGGTACCAAGAGAAACAAATTATATTGCTTCAGAGGGAGTTAAACTGGCAAAAATTTGGGAAAAAAAGAAAAGGCTGAAAATAAATATACATCTGTTGTGAATCTGGATTAACTCTAAGGTTAAATGATGCCTGCATTGACCAAATTGCCATGGAAAAATAAGAACTGATCATAATTACAGCAGAATAAAACTTTGTCCTCTTGTTTGGTAGGCTCTTGGGTACAATAAAAACTTTGGCTAAAAGAAACTGAATTCATATTTGTAAGCTTTCCCTTTGACAGTAAGGAAAATATTCTCAAATGGTGTAAATTGCCATCCTTTCGCTGACTTCAGCAAAATTATGACAATTTATATCACTCAAATGGTGGTCCCCAAGTATGACTTATCTATCTGATTTTACTGTAACATGCATATTGCAAATATGCAAACCACACACTAGAAAGAACTGACAAGAATCCTACTTACATTCTGATAAAAATTCAGGTGGTTCTTTCCAGTCTCCAACGTAAAAAATCAGAAAGACTACAAAAGTCCTGAAGAGGAGGAATTGCACACTGGTTCGTTCAGGTCAATTTTACATGATCTCCTTCCCCATAAATGGAAAGTTAAAAAACGACCCACCAGCAAAACCAAGAAACACAAAGTGAATGCAAATAGTAGCCCATACATGAAAATATAAAGGATGTTCCAAACTGTGTTGGCTCCAGATGTTTTTATGAGTTAAACAGTTTACTGTTTTCACATATTTAAAACATTCTATTTTTTTCACTTGATGTTTATAAGCTTTGGGCAAACTTGCTGGCATTGATTTAAGTTATGCTTTTGTACCACGTGTAGGTTAAACACACATTCTGAAAAGGTACAATGCGAACAAGAATTCAATCATTAATACTGAGAGGCAGCAACTGCTAACAATTTTTTCCAGTAATTATTTTGCTATTACTGAGAAGCTTTGCGCTGAAGCTATAACTAAAAAGTTGTATTTCTTTTACAAAGGATGCTATCATATAGCCATAGGTATTTGGTAACTGCGCAGAAACTTTCTGAATCATTTCAGAAAGTGTTTGAAGCTGTTTATTTGCCTCAACATTAGTTGCCTATATTTGCATTCTCCTTACATACTTTAAAATGAAAGCATAAAGCTCTGCAGCAAACTGCATTTCCAGTTCTTGTGTGCCTAAAACTGATTTTTAAGGAAGTAATAAGAGCACTTGATGTAGGACTTGTGAACTTATTTTGGAACTCAGAAGCCTAGGGAAGCACATTCCTGAATAGTCAGATTTGGGTATGAAGCTATTGACAAACACAGAGCTGTGCCTTTATAGCTTTGCTATTGCATTCTTCTTTTTTCTTCTTCTTCTTCACCTTTAGGAACCTCTCCTACCTCTCCCTAAATTGTCCTATTTGGCTTGTCTCTTATTTCTCTTGAAAACCTTATCTTTCTCTCTCTTCCTCGCACCCTCTCACTTTCTTCATTGTGCTTCACTTATTTCACTTNNNNTTTTTTTTTTTTGGTCATGTGCGAGAAATCCTGCATGGCCATCCCCTAGAATTAAGAAAAAGCCTTTCTACACCGCCTTGGCTTCGGGACTTCCCCGACCTCTTCACAGCTGTGGCGGTGTGAGGGCTGCGGCGGCGGCGGCCCTGGAAGGAGGGGTGCTGGCATTCCTGCCCCTCCGGCCGCGGCCCCCCCGACGGCGACTCGCCCCCGTGGCCGGGGCGGGCGGGCGGACAGAAGCAGGTTGGAGAGCGGCGGAGGGCAGCGGAGCGGAGCGGAGNGGGGCCGCTGCGGGCGCGACGCTCCGCGCCTGTCGCTGTCTCTCAGTTATCGCTTCGTGGCAGCGCCTGTTTGTGAGGGACGGCAGCACTCCTGTGCTGGCAGCCCGGCGTGTTCCCAAACTCAAGAGGGGTTCAGCCATCGAGATTTCTTTGTATTCCTCTCTTCTAATATTAGAACACATATTGAAACGATAAACACAATGAAAAGCACAAAATATTTCATCAGTGTTGTAACTGTATATTTCCTTTATTCTGAAGAAATATCAAGTTTTGAACGGTGCACAGAGGCAGCAACTTCTGCTTTGGACGCCGCTCTCTTTGTAAAGACAGCATTGTTACAGTTAAATCTAAAGACAGTTATTAAAAAGAGTTAGATGTCAGAAAAGGGGGGAAATCTTACCGTCGAAAGACTGCTACAGGTTCCAGCTCAGTCTGAAACTGCAGTGAAAAGCGGAGCAGCTGCTGAACAAAAGTTTTGGATTTTTTTTAAAGAAAGTCTGCAAAACTAATTTCCCACAAAATAGGACTCAATTTCCGTTTAAGAAACTAGCTCTTGCAAAAGTCATACAATTGCTGATTTTTTCCACTAGCAATTGAAATTCATTTTATCTTTAGCACATGGACCCAAGAATTTAGACTTGAGAGAAATGGTTTAATGGTTTTCCTTTTTTTTTTTTTTTATTTTGTTTTGGGGGGGTGAGGATGAGCAAGGTACATCGAACAGGAAGAAGAATAAAACCTTTGCGCGGTGGGCACCTCTTTGGTCATCGATCACTAAATGCGTTATGCTGATTTAAACCAGTTAAGAGCCGCCTTGGTGGCTACTGTAATTCTACTACATGCATGTTAAAAATAGTTTTTAAAAAAAGAGACAGGCCCAGACTGTCCAGGTTGTCTCGCTGTCTCCCCAGTCCGCTAAAGACATTTGCAAGGAAGCAAATGAAGATAAAGCAAATAAACATAATGCGACTTCTTGTTTTGAAGGGGCAGAGGGCAAGACGGGAAACTTCTCTCTCTGTAGCCAGCATTGCTGGCACGGTGGGCGCCGGTAGGTTCGGTGCAGACCCGGCCGCCGATGCTGGGGCACAGCGTGAGGCTCTGGAGGGCAGCCGGGGCAGCGCCGCGGCTCACCGCGAGTGCCGGGGCGGTGGGCGCGGGCGAAGCGTGCGGATGACCCGCACCGGGACCCTCGGAGCGGGGGAGCCG
>WBNO01028265.1:276-23540 GCA_013400575.1 Peucedramus taeniatus
TTATAGATATTACATTGAGTAATATTTGATTTTTATTTACTTCAAACTTTATAAAGTATTTTTCAAAAAATAACTGAAAAATGGTATAAAATACAAAAAATTATTTAAATTTGTTCAAGATTCTCTTTTTCTCTACTAAATCTAAAGATTAGCCACCTCAAGCAGAATACTTAGCTATGCTGCAGATACTGCAGTGAGAGCAGGATTCAGAATTATTTTTGTAGCCACTGAATGAAAGGAAGAATAATTACAGCAGTGACTTTAGATCAAGGCCATAGCTCATTTGTATTGTGCAGTCAATTGTACCAACCCCCAGCAAGGATGAAGGTACATAGATGTGATAGGGCATATGAAGAATCCCCTTTGGTCTCATGTGAATGTAATAAATGCACAAGAAATAAAGCATAAGCTCTCAGAAATTAGAATCTCTGAACAGCTTTCCTGTATTTATTCTCCCACATTGCATAATTTAAAAATATATGTAGTTCTGCATGTAGATGACTGCAACTTACTAAACATGAGATCTTTACAGAGGAGTGTTGTGTACGCTCATTGAGATTACCTCTAAAATTTAAACAAAAATTAGTATTTAAACAAAATATTTAGTATATAGTATCTAAACAAAAAATCATGCTTAACATTTCAGGGCTCTGTCCTGCTACTGCAGCCAGGGCTTGGTAGAATTTCAGTATAACTGCAAAGTCATAGATGTTGTGTCTTGAACCTTTTTTAGGTTTAAGACCTAAGAACCTTTTAGATATACTGATGATGACATGTATTTGACTTAGGAACTCTGAGTAGTTAAGATCAGTAGCTCCATGAAGCATGACGCACTGCACAGTTTTCTCTAATCTCTTCAAAAAGTTACCATAATGCAAGAAGTGTTAGCTACCAGCCCTGTCTGACAAAGGAATCAAACCGTTTTCTCATAATCACAATCAGTCATGCATTATTCTGGTTTGGGGTATATAGTAGCTTGGGGGAGGGTGTAATAGTTAACACCTGAACTCCTGTTACTGTCAAATATCATGCTTAGTTTGTCTATTTTACCTATTAAGTTTAAACAGAAAATGTCACTGATTAATGCAATTAATGGAAGTATACTTTTTCTCCTGATCAGGCTGGATTTGGTTATGGCTTACCCATATCACGTCTGTATGCACAGTACTTCCAAGGAGACCTGAAACTGTATTCCTTAGAAGGCTATGGTACAGATGCAGTTATTTACATCAAGGTATGATGTAACACTCGACTCTAATTTTACATTTATCAGCAACTCTAATCTGAATTGCTAATGGAACTTCTTCTTCTGTTATGGTAACTTCAATTAAAAAGAATCATCAGCTACAGCCTTTTCTCCTTACAGGCCTTATCAACAGAATCAATTGAAAGACTCCCTGTATACAACAAAGCAGCCTGGAAACATTATAAAGCAATCCATGAAGCCGATGATTGGTGTGTGCCAAGCAGTGAGCCAAAGGACATGACCACTTTTCGGAGTATGTAGCTTTTTCCTCAGCAGCTCCTAAGAAGTAGGTTTGTCTGTAAAGGGAATTTAAAAGACCCGATTTATTGATGTTGAGCCACCTCTGATATGTGGAAGTAATTTTAAATGGTGTAACAGAAATTTGAGTGTAATGAGGCTATTCTGAAATCAAAAAACCAACAGCCACCAAAAACACCCAAACATACACTTACAAAAACAGTCATATTTAATTTGTCTCACTTTCTATTTATGACTGCTTTCAGAGTTAAATCAAAGGAACAGTATTTTGGTTTTTATAGAGATAAATTCCACAGCTATCACATCTGGTAATAATTTGTATTATTAAAAAATAATTTTATTAGAAAAACTATTTAAAAAGCTCACTGGAACATTCTTCCATTATCCAATTCTACAGATTAATGAAAAACTCGTGTAAGAAATATCGAGCTCACTGCTATACCTTTGCACCTGTATGGCACTTTGTTTTGTCTTAAGCATGCTGAAGCTTAATTTTGCAAAGTTAGATATACTGCCTACATACACTGCCTACATCAGGGGCTCTTTGTCAGCTGTAGAAATCACACCTCTGTAGGGATAGAAGTTTTTAAAAAGCATTTTAACTGCTACTACTCGTATAATGTATCTCAGGTATGTGGCATCAGTTCTATTTCTTTGGTTGTAATGTGAATATGTAATAGATGTGAAAAACTTACCTTGCCCTGATCATTGTGAATTAAAAAACAGCATTGGCTTGTGTACAGTAGAGAAATGTTAGTCTTGCATTTGCCTGTATTTCTATAGGTCATACCAAAATGCAGTATCAACATTCTAGCCTTGGTAAGCTCTCAGACTTGGGTATGTCAGATACAGCTGTAAATGGAAACTATTTTAATAAACAGATTCTTAAAATTTGTCTGTAATAGGGCATCTCTATTACTTTGACAGTATAAACTGCCTTCTCAGGAGTAAATAAGAATAAGTGGAATTAGCAGTTTTTGAAAATACCTTTGCATTTGTGATATAATTCTGGCTTTGTTTTTGTAGTATCTGGAAGTCACACTATAACATAAACATGATAACCAGAATATGCTAATCAGTCAAAGACAAATCAGAACACACAGGGGAAGATAGAGAGGGGAATGAATCTTAAATTTCATATACAGAGTCCTTCTAATAAAGAATTCAACCTAATGCTTACTGTACCAGCTTTGTTCAAATCATACACATCTGTGTTGCACCTCGATCCCTGTCATTCCTGAACATTTTGGAGTGATGCAGTTAAAGCCATTAAGAACTAATCCTTTTCTTAGTTAATTAAACTGCATATAATTCTGTGGGTTTTGTTCTGCAGCAGACGTGCATAATCCCTCTCAGAAACAAGAAGCTTAGCTTTTGCTAGTTTACTACCTCTGCACAGAGCAGAAGGTGAGATACCAGAAGTGAAGGGGATAGGTGGGATGTTGGAAATTGAAGTTATGCTGAGTCTAGTTGCAGCTGAGCCAGATTCAAGATTTATCACCTACCTCCCTAGCCACATTCTGCAAAACAATGGAATGGTTTTATACCCTGGTTAAGCTAATGTAGATAACTTTAATATAAGTGCATTACAGACTGGGCTGTACACACCGTAACTGACAGTCTGAGGCAGGATTATTGTATCTTAATTGCCAGCAGATCAGTAGGGTTACCTGTTCCACTCAAGCTTGTGGGCACCTTGAGGCCCCTATTCTTCCTTACAAGGATGCGAGTTGATAACTGGCACACCTTTCATTGTGCATGGCTACAAGTGAGGAGAACTCAGAGCTGTTCTCTTCTTTGGCCCTGCAAGAGGATGTGAGAAATGCCACATAGTGTAAAATGGGGCCTGTACCGATGTTGAAGGGACACTTACAGCTACTGCTTTTGCTAAACTAAAGCTGAAAGTTACAGCAAGGGCTTTTAAAAACTCAGGTCTGAAGCTGAGCATTCTAGCCTTTAAATCTTTTAACTAACTCAACTGATTTTAGTAACACTGGACAACTGCAAGCGGTATTTCTGAAGAAAAGCTAACAGTTTGTTTTCTACAAAGTCTCTTAAGTATTTTAGATATTACTGTAATAAAATCTCTTTCACGTTCTCAGCTAACTACCAATTGAATTCTGATTACCAGAGCAACTTGCTGTATATTTGTAGTTCTCTTCACCTGCTGCCCCAAACGATTGTGGTGAAAACAAAAATGCACCGTGTTTTGATTTACAATATTTAATCAAAGTTAAAATTTTGATCTTTGATAACTTTTGCTTTAAATAGAAGTGCAGAAGACAACTTTTGTGTTTAGTATTTTCATTACTATACTGAAGTCATTGTAAGCTGGTTAAGTTGAAGTGAATCACTACAGAAAAGTAGCATAAATGTTGAGATTAATAGTTTTGTATGCAAATTAGCTCAGTCTTGCACTGTAAAATTAATCTTGGTTTGTGTTAATTTTTTGAAAGAATTGCTGCATTTATCCATTAAAACTATTGTAAAAATGAAACTTTGTTGGGTGATTGTGTAGCTTGGTACTGAGCTGGCTCTGTGCATCCAGCCTTCTCGTTCAACACCCGCCACATGTTAAACACTGTGGGCTGTGATAATCAGAGTTCTCATGCTCAGGTGCCAGGGAAGATCATCATCATCCGTGATATGGCTCCTCCTTACTTGTAACAGCTCTGCACATAGGGAAACCTGTGAAACCATCATTTTCCCTAGGCTCCTTCAGGAGAAAACTTCTCAGGGTGCAACAGTAGGCTAAAAGAAAAAAGGTAAAAAGGGGTTCTAGCAATATTTTGTGTTATAGCTGTGAAAACACTCAACTTTCTTGACTGAATTAATTAAATGGTGGTTTTACATGGGAGATCCTGAGCATTTGATGATTCCATACTTATAATTCCTTTCTCTTTCATCAGTAGGGAAGCATTCCTCTTTGTTTCCAAGTTTGGCATACAACTCAAAGCTACTGTAAACAACGTAAATAGGTTTAATCTTGACCAAAGAATGCATAAAATTGAAATATAATCTCTTTTAAAAAGTATTTATTACCAAGATATACCAACTTTATTTTGGAAATGCCTAGTGTGCAGAAGCATTTCCACACGGTCCTTTTGCTGAAATTCTTAAGACATTTATACAAAAAAATAATAAATGTGAAACACCAACAGTGAAGTTCATTAATTTAATTAAAATGAAAAACAGTCCATAGATTTAAAGGAGAACTTGGTCCACATAAACAAACTATGGAAGTTTTGTTCTAGTCCATTCTAGGGTGGAACTGATACTTAATCTAGTCTATATTTCTGGAATAATCTAAATTAAGGAAGTGCTCTTGTAGTATCTCTAGAAAATAGTATGTAAATATACAAAACACCAAGTCATGGTCTAAGCTATTTCAAGAATCAAATCCTCCTTTAAAGAGAAATAATCTGTAGTCTACAACTGAACATTTAAATACAAGGCAGAAACCCAGGGTGTCAGTGATAATTTTTCCTACAATTCTTCCCTCAGTATTTTAAGTCTGAAAAACAGTATTGTTTAAAATTAGCAAATATATAAATTTGGTCCGCAAAAAATCTTGTAGCATGTAGAAAAGAGAAATACATGTATTGCAAATTGATCTTATTCATAGCATAAATCTATAAAACTATGTATTATTTAGGAAAAATAGGTTAAAAAGGATCTTATTTATAGGCTTAAACCTTGTCCCAACACCATACGGGTAGTGTACAGAAAACTTAGTATTATGCTTAGTAGGATATGTAGTTTGTGAAAACTACTTAGTATTTCTTGTTATTTTCTCAGTAAATTGCAACACATAGAATTCAAAAACGATGTGCTACTGAAGTGAACTTTGAGTGAAGTTCCAGAAGTAAAAGAATTAAAATAATCCTAAATTTGAATACGTGCTTTCTTTTTAAATTAATTTGACATTACCATTTCTTAAACTTAATTTTTACTATACATCTTCAGTGGCAACAGATAGACAGACTGTCACAGACTGAATTTGTTGGCAGGATTTTTCTATTGTCCCTCTATCACCTTCAACTCTATCAAATGCTAGTTGACTAATACTGGAATGATTTTTAATACAGTATTCTACTTTTCACAAACATCAATTTCAATGAAAAGGGCATATGACACCTTAGAAGCAGAAATGTTATTTAAGGCAGAAAGTTAAATTATTGTCCATTAGTACAGGCAGAGTCAACTAGAAATAAAAATACTGGAAACATTATTTCATTTTATTGGGCTGTAATGGGGAGGGACCACAATTAAAAAGTAAAAAACCACCTACCACATTGAACTGTTGCACTTTCCCTCCTCCCTCAATTGTACAATTATATACAAATCTGCTGAACTTCCTCAAGATTAGGCAAGTCTGCACTAAAATAAAATGGTCACTTTAGCAGCTTGATTCAAGTGTGGCCACTACTCTGCCAGTCTTGCGAACTTCTTTCTCCTTCTTTTGAACCTTTTCCTTCTGCTTTTCCAGTTTTTCCTGTGTTTTTCTAATATCCTTAAGTTTTTTCTTTATTGTTGATCGGTCATTTTGACTGGAAACTCCCAAAGCCTTTGGAGGAGGAAAACAAAACAAAACTTCATCAGTAATTTTTTTCAACAGCACTGTTAACAGTGCTTGTGCATTAACAATATAATAAAGTGTTATTCACTTTTTAACAAGATAGTCCATTTATTTAAAAAATAAAGACTTCGGGCCTCAAAAACATTGCAAATAATCATCTGGGTAACAAGGTAGGTAAGGAAACCAAGGCCAACTCTTCAGTTGTGAAATAACAATTTTGTGTTGCATTTTGCAAAAATGCAAGCCCCTGAGAATTTCCAGAAAATAACGTTATTGGTATTATTCTCCAGATATTTTTCTAGCTCTTTTTATACACGAGGAATTTTTACTCAGTAAC
Source organism: Peucedramus taeniatus (assembly GCA_013400575.1). Taxonomy (NCBI): domain Eukaryota; kingdom Metazoa; phylum Chordata; class Aves; order Passeriformes; family Fringillidae; genus Peucedramus; species Peucedramus taeniatus. The sequence continues at coordinate 6,697 of WBNO01028265.1, forward strand.
AACTCTTTAATTTGAAGGATTTTAAAGTGTATTATTAAGAAGCGGCTCAGGAAGTGGACGGTCCACTTCCATTTGCGAACGGCAGGTGGCAGCACGCGATTCCGAGTGCCGGCCCGAACCGCACCAGGTGAGCGCCGAGCTTTGGCATCACCGTCCAAGGTTCCACAACTGGAGACCGGCATTTCACAGGCCAGTCACCGGTATTTTCTCTGTGCCCAGGAAAGTTTATATAATACAGGACATTTAGGGCTGCATGTCTATTTGAAATGCAGGCATATTTTGGAAACTGAAGTTACTTTTTTCCCCCTAAGCCCCTCAAATTCTGCTATTGATCATTAATAATAATTTGCCTTACGCCAGAGTAGACCAATGAACCTCTTCTAACTGCACATCTTGCCTGTCCATAATGAAATCTCATAATCTAACAAGAAAGAAAAACTGCAGGAATTTACCAGAACTATGAGGGATACATATATACTGCAGCTTCCAGGTGTAAAATGGCAAGAAAAGCCTAAAAAGATTCAAAATATGTATTTTCAGCAGGAGTAAAAACTTGAAACATTTAAAATGTCACCAGATAGGGGTTTAGCCTTCCCATTTGAAGAGGAAATGTTGAAGAACAGATTTCTAAAACTGGATCCTGCAATTCTATTTGAATTGGCCAGAACTTATTTTGATATGACCTTATGTTGAGATCGTTGACAGATGTATCAAGACTCCTTGGACAATTATGCTTCCTTTCATTTCCTCAAGATACAAACCAGGAAGCAGTATTTGTTATTTTTCTGGCTATAAACAACCTTTAATTCTACGATTAATTACTAATTACCACCTAACTATACAGTCTCCAAGTATTTCAGAAGCAACTCAAAATAACAAGAGCAAAAAACTCTATCCCTTAAAAGCCACAGAACCAGGAAATTGGGACTTTGTAGGTTAAAAATATGTCTAAACAAGCAGTGAAACCTATAGAGTTACAAATCCATCCCAGGATGTACACATACCTTCAACTTCTCACTGTCGAGCTGCATCAACTGCTGTCCATCTACATTCATAGCTGTGAACTCTGTTATATACTGCTCCATGTTCATTCCCATTAACCAGTGGCATACTTGCTGGGTGGTCCATTCAGAAATAGGTCTACTGTGCCATTGATTCTGCTTTCCTGTTGTTGTAAATTCATCATCCAATGCCTAACCAATTGAAAAAGTCTCCATTAGCAATATTTTACTTGACTGTATGATGAATTCCAGTTATCAGTTGAGTTTGGTTAACAAAGTGCATTTTTACACATGCTGTACTCCAAAAGTAAAATTCTTAAGATCAGTTTGCCTAATTTACTATAAATAAGACACTTCAACATTCAACACAAATTTAAGTCAGAAACAGAGAAAAATGGTAAATTGGACCTATCCAAACAATGAACACACTGCCTCAGTTAGTTGGTTAAGGTAGCTCTATCTTAATGTTAGATGCTACCTTACACAGCATGAAGAATTATCAAGCACTTCAACTCTATTATTATTGTTAAGTGATGGAAATCCAGAGTAAAAGCAATTCTAGTAGCCAGTAAATCTGGCGAGTGTTCTAGGTACAGTTTTATTACATTTTGTACATTTGTAAAGAGAAGACTGTTCTTTGAACTAATGGTATTTATGTTGACGTTTTATAAGGTCTGCCCAAATAGAAGATGACCATTTCAGAAACCTAGCAGCTTGTGGATTTCCACTGAAAATACATTTTGCCAGCTCACAGAGTTTTGAGGCACCCTGCTTCAATTTCATTTTGCTTCTGAGGGGAAAAGGTACTGCTGTTTGTCCTGAAGCACTATTACTTTATCACAAAAGAAAAGCTACACAACAGAGCTCAGTGTCTGTAGAGAAGAAATTCCAGTGTGGTACTTGAATCAGTAACATCAGTTAAGTGAAGTTTTATTAACTATCCAGAATAATTTCTCACCAGCTCATGACTGAGTACAGGCTGCATGAGACTTGCAGACTGCTTATCCAAGATATTTGCTAACAGCAGAAAATATGCTCCCCTTTTCCAGCAAGCCTTACACGCATTTGTAAACAGAAAACATGGAAAAAATGCGTTTTCTAGGTACGGATTTGAGAGATGACCATGTTAAGTCACAGGTGAACAACTACAGCTGCCAGTCAAAGGGATCTCACAAAATCCAGCTTATTTGATGGAATATTTGAGAGATTGATTGATGTAACAAAATGATTGTGGTGATTACAAGTCAAAGACAGATGTAGCCTGTCACATGATCTGATCATACAACACAATGGATCTGAGCACGCAATATGGAAGACATGTATGAGGGGAAACAGAATTTTCAAATTTCCAGTGTAGTGAAGGACTGCATGTAATTTGAAATGGTTTTGCTTTCCCTGGTCTGTGAATCAAGGGACAGTGGCTACATTAAGAGGCAATGCATAAAAATAGGAATGAGTCTGGAGAGCCAAACAGTTTGTGCTGAGGTCTGAAAACCTACACTACAAGCATTTCAAAGGATTTTCACTTCCAAATAGCTCTAGTCTGATCACAAAGACTCAATGGCCACTAGCAGCTGGAACATAGCAGGACTGCTGCTGGAGCACATCTGATTTGATTTCTGAGATAAATCAAAGCAAGGCAAGTGGGAACAATCAGAATATTCATTTCAAAAATGAACTCCTTATACAAATCAAAATGCTTATATAGATACAACAAGTGCTAATGCATCTGCCTTACTGATGTGCAAAAGAAGAATAGCAATTTGCATAAAATAACAGCAAAGGGCTCTAGAAGAGGTTTGGCTTGAAGTGCTCTATACAGCATCCATATCAAGGCAACTGGAGCACTGAGTCTTCTATCCAAGCTATCAAGCTTGAGATGCTTTGTACTGAGAAGATTAGCTTCTGGATAAATTACCAGGGGAATTTAAAAATGCACATTTATTTTAAATAATTTTACGTAACAGTACTCCCCAAACTGCAAACTGATATTGCAAAAAAAAAATATATTGGCAACTTTATTTCATACTAGCAAGTGTTCATGAATAGTACATAAAAAAGGGGAAACACTTTGCATTTTAAGTTGGACCTGTATCTCAGGTGTGGTCTATCAGCCACAAGAAATACTAAAATAGATTGCTGTCACATATGTGGTTTTTAATATATCTATGTACTTTTATCATTTGAGGTGGGGGTCTATGTGTATCTATATATCTCCTTTACATGAAAAATGTGTGAAATGTTTTCTTCCAGTTAGAACTCACTCTAGATCTGCGGAATCTCTGCAAGCCATGCAAGAATTCTGTAATTTCAGAGTGTAAGTACCTGAAGATGTATTCTTGACAAAAAGAGAAAGAGACTCATATTCTTTCATTTTGCCAAAGAATTGCTGTCCCCAGACAGAATCTTGAGGGCTCTCTAAATCAGTTTGTCTAAGCACAGATTAGAGCATCTAACAGACTGCACTGTGGAGAAGTCCTCCAGGCTTAGCTATGAATTGCAGCTTCAGCACCATCAACTGCTAACAAAGTCCTTCTATTTCATATTGGTAAAGACAGAACCCTAAAACCACAAGTTGTAGCAACACCTGAATCTGTGTTAAAACACACATGCATCATCTCCTTACAGATATTTAATACTATAAAATTTGAATTTTTCACTAATACACTAGGGAAAGCACCTGTGACTATTTTTCAGAATACAGGAAAGTGAAAACTGTAGAAGGATAAGATAAAGAACACCAACTTTTGAGTATGAATTATTGGTCATTAAATAATACCTCTGCATCTTTTTTTTTTGGTCTCAAATGTCCATTCAGAGGCAGAAGGAACATGCCAAGCTACATCTGGACACCAAAGTTAAGAGTCCCCAAAACAGCCACTACACGCACAAGAGATCAGCTGCAAATTCAGAAAGCAGAACTAAAACTTCTTCTAAGGTATGGAAGCATGAGATAGCCATGTGCTCCTGCATAAAAATGCATTGACTCAGAAAGCAAATAAAGGCTCTGGAGATAAAAATATAAAGCCCAAGAAAACACCACTGCCATCACACCATTTAAATTATTAAGAACATTAGAAGGATTACCCAGCTAGCTTGCTAACCATCTGTGAGTGAATTGCCTCTGCTGTAACTAGCTGGCTACCAACAACTGAACTCTCACCAGGCAGTCACATGCCCAAACTGCCTGTGAGCACCTCTCCAGCAGAGAGGCAGACTCCTCAGTGCTGCCCCTAGCTATTTCTCTAAGAGGTGTTTTAATCTTCAGTTTCCCAACAGCTCCAGGATTTATAAGGCAGTGTGCAATAGCCCATTCCTCTGAAAGCTGGAGTTACACTGGCTAGCACAACTCCTGCTGCATACTTATGAACCCATCTGGACAACAACCATCAGGCAGAAATTTTTAAGAGCTTAAGTTAAGGATCCTGTTCAGTATCTTTATTGGTGATTTGAATGAAGGGATTGAGTGTACCCTCAGTAAATTCATGGACAACACCAAGTTAGCTGACAGTGTCGATCTGCTGGAGGATAGGAGGGCCCTGCGGAGGGACCTGGACAGGCTGGATCGATGGGCCAGACCAAGAGCATGAGGTTCAACATGACCAAGTGCTGGGTCCTACAAATGGGCCACAACAGCCCCAAGCAGTGCTGCAGGCTGGGGGTAGAGAGGCTGGAAAGTGGCCTATGGAAAAGGATCTGGCAGTGCTGGTCGACAGCAGCTGAACATGTGCCAGTGTGTGCTCAGGTGGCCAAGAAAGCCAATGGGATCCTGGCCTGTATCAGGAATAGTAAGGCCAACAAGGCCAGAACAGTGGCTGTCCCACTGTACTCAGCACTGATGAGGTCACACCTCAAGTGCTGTGTCCAGTTCTGGGCCCCTCAGTTCAGAAAGGACATTGAGGTGCTGTAACAGGTCCAGAGAAGGGCAGTGAAGCCGGTGAAGGGTGTGGAGCACAAGTCCTATGAGGAGCAGCTGAGGGAGCTGGAGGTGTTTAGCCTGGAGGATACTCAAGGAGACCTTATCACTCTCTACAACTTGCTGAAAGGAGGGTGTAGCCACGTGGGTTTCAGCTGTAGCCAAAGGAATTAGATCTCCAAGAGAATGAACACACTTCCAGGTATCTAATTTCTACCTATATATCAGAACCACCATGTTTCTGACTTTTTTCCTTATTTCTTTTGTTTTTGAGATGAAATTTTATTGTAAAACAAACCTGCACAAGATGTGAAGGCAAAGTCAAAATTGTTGCAGTTTTCATTCACCCAGGAAGTTGCTTTAAATTAGTGGAACAGAACAGCGTTATATTTAAAAGTAAAAACTTCAATTTGATCAGTGAGTTCATTCCGATTTTTATGATATAACTAGGATCAGAGCACACAGGCTGATGTGTCATGCACTGGTGCATGTCCTTAGTTCATTTAACAGCTTCTTTACAGTGCTCTTCAACATTCAAATATGGAACAGCCATCTAGTTTCACATTACACACATCTGTTTCTATTAAACATGCTGTGGTGTGAACAACAACATCAACAACACACATATACACACTTCGAAACTCACCTCATTTGAAGAGAAGGTTAAAGTGTGTGAACGACCTGACAGATTTGGTTCTGTCACTAACCCTGAAAGTTCACAACTTGGCTTGCTATGGTATGTATCATCTATGACAATTCTACTCTGCAAACAAGTGGAAATAATGTTTTATTAACTCACTTCCTGGAAAAGCAGGTCATTAGGTGACATTCTAGTAATTCTGATTTTTGTTTTAAAAAGTATGACTCAGTTACCTTTAGAACACATATGAAATGTACTAACTACATCAAACATCTGACTTGTTTTTGGTAAACTTCTGAATTCAGAAACACAGTAACAAATTTAAAGCAATATCCCCAATAAGAACAACTTGTGCAGAGAATAGGTCATAACCTGAAATGGTGTTAGAATACACAAGAAAGTGCATGTTACTTTTTCAGCAGGCATACCACACTGTGGGAGAAACAACTTAAAATGCATTTGTTGGACTTATTAATGATGAACTTTCATTAAACTAAAACCTTCACAAACACTATGAATGTGTTTCAGAAGGTAGCATTCTGTTGATTCCTCTTTATTTCCAACTCAGATCGTGACCTTGAAAATATTTTTCGTTAGTGAGTGAAAGATAATTCTGCCAAAAACATGCCTCCTACTTTTGCTTTTCTAAAATTTATGTCTCAGCACTACTCTTTGCTGTCTACAAACAGTAAGTAATTATTTACCAGTGTTTTCTCTAATGTTCTCTAAGTTTCTAATCAACTAACTACACTTTGTAAGGATGCCATATCACATCTCTATGTGCATAAATAACCTGAGATCCTCAATTAAGCTGATCTTCAGGATATTTTTCTTCAGTTAGTTATGCTCGTATAAGAGAACTACATTTTTGCAGTTATCTTCATTTAGCACTTCTGTATTTGTGTTCTGATTTCAATTTCACCTGAACTCTCAGTTTTACGGATTATTCTATTTTTGTTTTGTAAGTGCACTCCCTTATACTCTTAATTACTGATACACATTTTTAGCCTTAAAAACACTGCACCAAAGCTCAAGAAAAAAGCCATCACCACAAAACAACAAACATAAAACCCCCAAACCACAACTTGAGTTTTCCTGCTACCTCTGTGTAGTACTTTTCTTGACTGAGAAATGGTGGTCTATTTACCATGTAGATTATTTTATTAATTACATTAAATTTTAGGGTCTTCTTCAGTCTTTTAGATGTAAAAATTATTACCAGAAACAACTGAATACTTCTTCTATCAACCTATTCTCAAATTAACTTCAACCAAAGCTGAAAACCTATTGAAGAGCTTTTCTTTGAGTCATCCTCAGTTCACTCTTTCTGCCTTTACAGAGAAAATCAAGAACAACTCAGACAAACAAAACTAAAAGGTACAATAATAAAAACATAGCCAAAAGTAAAGCATCTGAGTACCAGTTGTAATGTTTTCTCCTCCCCCTGCTCCTAATCAATTTATAGGAGTAATTTCCTTTTAAGCATTTAGAGCCAGTTGCAATGATTTTTGGCTCTTGAATAGCATCGAATTTGGACAGAAGAGGTTTTATAGGTATGCTTCCTATCATTTAAGGTACGAGGATATAGTTTATGCCCCACTGCTCTTCCTTGCATTGAAAATGAAAGACTGCATACACACTTACAGAAGCTAAGTAGTATTCAGGAAAAACAATGAGTATAAACACTATATGTGTGTGTGTATTGTATCAGAGAATGGGATAGATTTACATCAAGGGACTAATTTAAGAACTGTCTGGAAGCACACAGGATTTAGTTCCTGTGTTTCTTGTTTTCACAAGGATCAAGAAGTTGACTCACTACTTTGTTAAACTGTAAGTTTAAAACTAACTTCAGAACCATTTTAAGAAAATAAAAACATTTCAAGTGCAGTAAGTTTCAGAGGCAAATTCTGCAAAACCAGAAACCAGGTAATAAGGAATGTAATTATATTCTTTACACCATCAATGCTAAAACACAACTACAAAAATTATACACAATGCAAAAGACTTTGTTCCACAGAGATTTTTTGCATGACAAAGTTCTTATTTTAGGCTTTCTACTTTTACCTCCTGTTCAAGAAATGCTGTCACATGATCACATGGGATACTAAAAACATAAAAGGAATAGATGCTATTGCCATATTTATGATATACTGATTTATAAATTTTGAGTTAATATCAACAAAAAGGAGTATTCTTTCCTTGAATTCTGGTAAGATTACTTTGTCCCTTGCTTTTATATTGCTTTAGTAACAAGACTCACTTCTCAGTGGTCAAGCACATTTCTTTGTCAGTTTTAATGTCTTTTCATAGCAACACAAACCAAAGCCTTGTTACTGTACAAATGTAATTTTCAACCCTAAGTTCAGATCTACAAAAATTAGTCATTCATTTCAAGCAGCAACCACTGTCACATTACCATGTTTACAAAAGTCCCCAAACATTGCAAAGTGACAACAGCCTGACTTTGGAGAGGAAAACTATGATTTTATGATTAATGAATGTATGAGAATCTGTTCTTCATTGGGATCAGCTTTCTGCCATTTTACAAAGCAGGAATATAGCTGGAGACTTGAATAATATTCCAGCTGCTGGTTTGCAACTGGAACTAAGGAAGAGAGCAGCAAACAACAATTACATACTGGAGCATGAGAAGGAAACAAAAAACCCCAAACCAGTAGGCAAGAAACCAGTTGGAAGGTTGAAGTGGTAATCATCTTTGGTAAGTATAGTCTAGTAAGAGGAAGAAGAAGAAAAGACTATCACTTCAGAACAATGTGGAAAGGAAGAGAGCATTCAATCTGGTAACGTCTGTAAGTTTTTCATTGCTAAAAGTAGGTGTATAAGGTAGGTATATGAAAACTTTAAGAGCTCCTTAAGCACATTATGGGTGTTTATAGTAAAAATACAGCAGTGGGACTTTTACTATGCTTAAAAAAATTATTCAAATCAGATAGAAAGGAGCATTGAAGGGGGGACCAATGGGTTCCGGTGAATCAATGACTTTGAAAGACAACCCACTGATTGCTCATCTGTACAGGAAACACCTCTTCATAGCTTTGCTACAGCCTATTAGGAGACCAGCTACAGCCTATCAAGAGACCAGCCTATTGAGAGACCAACCATGTATTCCTATTTAATAAAAAACTATATCCAAGTATATGCATATGACTTCCAAATCCTTGGGTAATTACAGAAACATCTTTTGGCCACTGCATGCTCCAAAGAAGTGACCAATGCAGGAGCTGTAAATACACAAGACTGACACACACTGGGCAGTATTTTGTGAAGTCCGTTCTACTTCAGAGATTAAAAAATTCCTAATCTTATTAAGTTCCTGTGTTATAATAAGGACTGTATGGTTCTAAAACCACTTCCTGTACTTTTTAAAAACTACGTATGCAGACAATTTACTACTATCACAGGGACTGTAGATTTACACTAGTGAATCAAAGTATTTACAAAAAGGTATTACAACAGCATTTTAGTGCAATCATCTGGAAACATGGAAAGCAAACTTATTATATCTGCAATCTCTGCAAAATATCAGTGACTACATGGACTACAACCTGGCAAGTTTCTCTTCCAGATATACAACTCATTTCTTTCTAACAGCACAGAAGAAAAGCAAAAAATAAAAGGGTATTTAAGCTATCCAAAGTGAAGAAAAAGTGTGAAACTCAGGAATAAACCCAGCCTAGGACCTTATTCAAATAACAGTAATTTTCAATTTGACAAAATCCAAAGGAAACAAGAATGAAGTCAGTAAAATTGCTGGGAACAGTGTTAAATTGAAAAAGGTTTTACCAAATATTCAGACAGCACACACATTACACACCTTTTAGTTCCTAAAGTTGCTTCTTTCAAATAGTTCAAAGTGTTAAGGTGGTAATTATGGTTACAGACTGAACTGTGTAGCCCCACTCTCAAGATCTGGTCAAAAAGCTCTAAATTATTAGATTATTAGCTACTCAAAAGCCTGGAAGAAAGTGTTCTGTAGATGTGTTTCTTGGCTTTTAATACTATATTAATGAAAACTAGGATACTATCTTCCTCCACCTGTCTGGTACTCCAACCCCACATTCCACTACAGTAACAACTGGCTGGCCAACTGTTTGGACAGCTCACCTCTATTTATGCACAATTCCTCCATGAACAAGTCTGGAAAACAGATTAGACCTTTAAAACTATGCTTTCCTGAAACTAGCATTACTTTTAGCATTTCCAAGCAGTGAAAAAGCATGCCCTGTGATTCTTCCTTAGATGCTACTTCATCCTGAATAGCCTCTACTGATGCTTCAACTGAAGGAGGGAACAGGAACACTCACACAATTCCTGCTTGTAAGAGCTGTAGTATCTCAAACTTCTCCAGCAATGTTTTTAAGAGGTGATGTGGTCAAGGACTAAGTCATTAGGCTTCCACACACTAGCCGTTGATATTTTTACTTCATCAAAATGCAACACTTAAATACTCAAAGCACAAATTAGTCATCTTTACCTTGCTTCTATTCTTCTCTTGACCATGCTCACAACCATCCTGCCCACTCTGAGTAACCTGCAGACTGCTACTTGAAATCTGAGGCTCTTTGTGGCTGTCTCCAAACCAAGAGAAAGGCATGCAAGTAGGAACAGGGGAATCTGAATCTGATGCAGATAGATTGTTGCCAGAGTCATCCAAAAGTTCTCGGGAACCTCTAAGATAAGCACATTAAATTCTGTTTAAATAACAACAGCAAAAAACTGCATCCCACCCCTAAAATACACAACCACCTTGTTAAAAACAAGAACAAATTCAAAAAACATCACTTATTTTTACCAGTTTCACAGCACAACTGATACTTGAAATTAAAACTGATACTTGCCTTTAAATATACATGCAAAATAATGAGTTATATAACAACACATATTTAAGAACTTTTGCAGTATTTCACATAATCTAATAATTTCAAGTAATTGCTAACTTAATTTACTCAACGTTCATCTTCCTAAGCAAAACACAATTTTAATGTTGTCTCCTCTATTCTCTTCTGTGAGATTAGAAGCTCATTTCTGTATCATTAAATCTTCACAGAATTTTGCCACTGTTATACAAGAAGGTACTTTAAGATCAAACATTAATGACAGTTTTAAAGAAATCCTTAGGTTACAAATTTTAGGAATGTAGCATGTATGTATAAACTAACAAAAGAATTACCTGCTATCCAGAGAACCTCTTAGATTTTCTTTTTCATGCTTCTTACCCTTGCCTCCAGATTTCCGCAATCCACTGAAGTGAAAAAACAGAAATTTCATAAAGCACTTACATTTACATTTCTTTAAATCAGCAAGTTAGTTTTCACATTGACTTCAACAGTTACAAAAAGCCACATTTATATTGTTACACAAAGCATAATTTTGCAGGTTGTGCATGCAATTAAAGTTCTGGCATCCATATTCTATTTAAGAATCATGACAGTACCCTTTCAAAAGTCACAGATAACCAAAATAAATACAGAAAATGTCTAAAGAAGATTACCAAAATAAATACAGAAAATGTCTAAAGAAGCCTAGCACATAGTGGATACAACCAGGAGGAAAACCACAGTTTTATTGCTACATTAATGCTCCCAAGCAATGCAACTTGAGCAAAGTCACTAAAAACATTATCAGTGTGTGAAATCAGCTAATTTTAATGTTATACACTATGATGCATTTATTGCAGAACCAGTCTAAGTCTTTAATGTTAGCTGGCTTCAACAAGCTTTACCCTGTCTTTAAAGGTGTTATGAAGTAGCATTACTGGACTCCTCAACATTGTTTTATTTAGAGAACATAATATTCTCAAAGATAACACAGAACAACACTTATTTCCAAAGGAACACATGTAAAATCTTACCCAAAATCTGGAAATCTCCTTTTGGACTTCCCTGATGGAATTCCTTCACTTGTTTCTGCAGTTTTGTCTTCATTTTTCCTTTCTTCTGTTTTTCATAGAGAGGTGAGAAATAAAAATGTTGTTGTAAAAAATACCTGCAATTTTCAGCTTCTAATGATGATGCTTGTAAATCAGATACTAAGACCTGGGTGACAGTGTTAAAACTCCCATTTCTGCACACAGATAATTGAAAATATTACAGCCATATCTGACAGCCTAAGTTACTCTCTATGGCATCTTCCCATCATTTTGGCTGTACCAGGCCATTGAAAAATGGCAACACAACAGTTGCTGACAGCTATTCAAAAAGATTCCTTTTGATAAAGAGTAATTCTATACTGTCTACAGAAAGGTAAAACTTACCACAACGTTTTGCTCTAATGAATTACAAACAAAAGTTAGTTTATGACAGGTTTAGAAAAAAGCACCTCTTTCTTTTGCAAAATGTCAACTTTAAAACATACAACCACATAACCAGTGTAAGATATAGCATTTAGTATTTCTTTATTACTCTTGAAGTATTACAGATGCTCCTTTAGTACCTTTAGTATTCTTTTTTGTTCAGTAGCTAGTCCAGGCCAGCTGCTGCAAACATGGGCTATGTACACAAGCTGCCAGCTCAAGAAGGTGTGCCTAACCAATATGATGGTCAGTACCTGGAGAGCAGACAGCTCCTGACTATCTGAGTTTATTGGAAATGGCACACAAACTGTGACTATTCTGAAGAAACAATTGGGACTTTGAAGCTCCTCCAAGACTCTTAATTTTTAAAACTGGAATACAACCTCTTAGGACCCAATTTTTTGACAAAGGAAGCACGTTCAATACCAACTTCTCAATTATTATGCAAAACTAAGTGACAAGCACCACATGACCTCTTCTCAGTGGACTGTGGCAGATTACTGCAAGTCCTAAATGTACTTACTTTAAAATTCTCAGGCTACTAGATTTTTAAAAAATAATTGAAATACATTTCGTATTTCAAATCAGGTGATTCCTAACTTAGTTACCTGATAAAGACATGCAGTTTGCTTTTTGAGAAACAAAGTACATTTTAAGCTCTGCCTTCGAAACAACTCCTGACATGATATACGCAGACTCCTTCAAGGACCATAAAAACCAAAAATCCTGTTTAGTACGCAAAACTGAGGTCAACTACCCATCACTCCATCAGCAAATAACAATTATATATTTCAGGAAGGACCATCTCAAGGCTTACATACCTGACAGTCAGGATAGTCAAGAGTTTTCCCCTTTTTTTTGCATATCTGCTCAGTAGTTTCTGATGAACATTAGAACTTTAGCTAATTACTTAAGCACTCTCTCTAAATTTATAACAGCCAATAAATTATAACTACAGTTAAACTGGTTATTTTTCCTATCAACTTGAATACAAAACCAGAATAATTACTTTTAATACTGATATTTGTTTTCACTTCTAGTTCCAGAGGTTTTCAACCTCTATTTCCAGAGGCAGTATTTTAAGGAAAGAGGTAATTTCTTAAACATGGCACAGTAGCTTAAAATACAGACTGATACATGAATGGATGAAAAGGTAATAGAAAGGGTTAATTCAATAAAATAATACGCAAACATTTAAACGCAGTTAGAAAGCAACAATCTAGCAGAAACAGCATTTAGTGTCATTTTGTTCACAAAGAGTAAGCTTTCAATACCAATCATCATATACTGCATTAATTAGCAATTCCAGGGGCCAATTTACAAAAAAAAAGTTTACAATGCTTCTGCCATCACAAGAAAAATGTAGAAAAGAAAGCAAAATCACAGATGTATTAGGTATGTGTCTTAATAAGTGGGGTTTTTTTAAGACTATTTTTGTTTGAGACTTTATAGAAACATACAAAATAAGGACAGTATAAAACAAATCCTGTTTCAGGGTATTAAAAGAAAGGTGTTGTTTGAGCCGTAGGGCAAAGACAGCAAAGTCATCTGTCTTTATTCATTTGTACTAGCTGATTACAGAAAATATCAAACATTTAAAAGACTATATTAGATCCCCTTTTCAATTATTCATAAGAAAAATGCCAACTATTCCTATCAAATAATGATTAGTAGTGACTAGGCTGATTATGATACCTTTAACCTTCTTCTAGTGACAAATATCCGAAGAGGGCATGATAAGTAATGCAGTAATTCCCACAATATTCAGAATCTGTATCTTGTTTAAACACTTGCATAATGTCTGGAAGCACAAAGCCAACAATGAATTTTTCTGGGAATCAGGAAATCTGTCAGACTTACTCTCCAATACATTGCCACTTATGAGGCTAGTGTTTTGCAAAAACGTATTAGGACTTTTACTGATTACATCTAAAATTTGTAAAATTTCAATCCCAAAGAATTAAAATAATAATAAACCCTTAAGTCTTACCCTTGGCTTCTTTCCCTTTCCCTTTTGCTTCTCTTTGCTTAACATTCTTGNGAGATACCCTTGAGGAGAATTTGGAGTCATCCCTTCAGGAGGAGGTGAACGAGTGGCAGTTGTACTATTTTCGTTGTTTGGTTTGTGTACTGGAGAAGAGTGTGTGGAAGCAGAAGGACTTGACTCTAGAGGACTTTCTGTGCTTTCTCTTTTCTCAGGCTTTTCACTCTTTCGATCTGTGTCCTCCATGCATGGGAGAGGTAATTTTTCACTTGTTTCTAAGGTCTTAGTTAGGTACATAGTGGAAGATTCTCTGTTGAGAACACTGTCTTCTGAATCCTCATCCTTCAATAAATTTGAAAGTTATTTTATGATAAACATGACATATACTTATTTATTGTCTGTTCTTTTACCAGGGTGGAAGGATGTGCTAAGCAAATTTCCTCAGTTCAGGAAATTTTCAGAACATACATAGTTGTGGTATACCATCTGAATCACATGAATCTGATTTGAGGCTGTTACCCACCTCTATGCACATCTTTCTGCACATCCCAAGTAATCTTTTTCTAGCCAAATCAGAAATGTTCTGGCACACCTTAGCTATTCCAATTCAATGCAGCCAGTTTTCAGTCTCACTGAATTAGTTCAGTGTCCTCCTTCTATGACAGGCTCTCTCATATATTGACTATCTATACCTCAGTTCTTCAGTTGTTTTCCAGAAACATGAAAACATTTTACTGATACATTTCTTGTGAACTCAAATGATGACTTATGGAATAATGAAGCATTTCAGAACTCTTTAGCTCTTGAAGAAATTTGGTAACTAACTTGTTCCAGATGAAAGCATAACAAGATAAATAAGTATATTTCACAACATATCACTTTATCAAAATCTTTCAGCAAGCAGAAGTAGCACAGAACAAGCTCACATAGGTCTTTGCTAATTTCAAATTAACTGTGCCACAAAAACATGCCAGAGTTCACATGTATGTTATGAACCCTAAAAGGCAAAATTTTTCACTTGATGCAGCATAAAACTATGATGCTTTGGCACAGCCTGAATGAAGTATGGAGAACACTTACAGTTGCAAACACACATGAAACTCAACACGCTCAGTATCCAGAACACATGATTATCAGTGTCAGTGCCAGTGTCAGTACCTGTAGATTTGCAATCTGTTGTCCACCCCCAAGAGATTCTTTCAGCTTTGATCGAGAAGGTGGCTGGCGTTTTACTTTCAAAGCAAGCTGAGCTTTTGCTTTGTGAGCACTGGTGTCTAATCTGGGAGTATCCCCAACAAAAGCATCAAAATCTGCAACAAATACATACATTTTAAAAAAGTAAACAAAAAACCCAGCAAAAACTGGTAGGCAAGTTCACCAACCCACTGTCCAGAAAAATATTCAGAATCTACGTCAGAATTATTCTACTTGTTAACCATTACTGTATGAAAATACTTTTTATATTATACTGCACTATTCTACAGTATTACAATTTCTATTTAATTTGAAATATACTTTTGCCCAACTTCTTCAATTAAAAATTAATAAAATCCAACAGAATTGTCTTATGAATTGAAAACTAAATTCTGTTCTCAAATAGATGAAATTTGTGCCCCAGATGTGCTTTCCTACCATCATTCTTTAGGATAGAAACTCTTTACAAAGTAAGATTTTACCAAATATTTTAAAAATTTCATTCTCATTTGAACCTCCATCTGATATTTCATAACATTCTGTGCATAAATTTACAAGACAAAAAAAACATAGCAAGTTTACCCTAAATTATAGCTTGAAATAAATGGGATTTTAACTGACATACCTCAGTGTTTTAGTCCTGCTATTAGTTTCACTAACAGAGAGTCAGAAGAACAGTTAAAATAGTTGTCTCTCCATCCATCTCTTTCCCACCACACTTAAGACACACATTACAACTATACTGAAAATGTTGGGGGAACCTAAACTCAAGTATCCAAACTGACTCAGCTAAAACATTTACCCAGTCAGTATGAAACAGCAAACACTTCACTTCTCTTAAAGAGAACAAAAAACCCCCTATACATATAACTCCTCCTAATTTTCCTTAAGTGCAAACAAAAAATACTACAATCTACTTACCAGAAATCAGCATATCTAAAGAATTTATTCTTTCTTCTATTGATTTGGTTTCTTTTTCATTGTCTTCTTTTATCTTTGACTGTTCGTTAGACTGGCCTGGACTTTGACAGCCATCTTCCAATAAACTGCCACCTTCAAACACATAAGGCATTTTCTCATATGCTTTTAATTTATTTTCAAGCTCTGAAATCTGCAAGAATTGAAATCCAGAAGTGAGATACAAGTCTCCAAGAATGCAGAAATTTATTTCAAAACATAATACTTCTTTACTTTTTCCTGATATATTTTCATTTGTTCTGCATATTTCTGGTCTCTCTCTTCAAGTAGCTTTGAATGATCTTCTTCTTTCTTCATAAATTCTATTTCTCTGGTGAAAGAAATATATACATGTCTATGAAGTAATAATATACAGAAATGTAGAAAAAACATGTTAAATAGAAATATGCACAATTGCATTTACTAAAAACCATTGCATTAGTGAATGGTGACAAAAATCAGTCTGTAAGGTATAACTGATTCATTAATCTTATAATGTCATAAAATGACATACTTATTTGTATGCTTCTACTGTCTTCAAAAGAAAATACAGATGACTGTGATTTACTTTGGGCAGAAAAAGATGTGTGGCAACACTTTTTCTGCAAAGTTACAACCATCTCTCATTTTAAAAGTGGCAAGTTGCATATGCATTTAAGCCTGAAATACATGCATGACTCTTACTCTCTTCCACAAAGATACATGCACACACAGTATATTTTCCTTCCAAAAGCTTTAGCAAAATTCTGTGTAGGAAAATAAATTGCATTTCAAGTTTCTACTTGGTTCATCCTACAGCAATTGCAATGGCTGGGTTTTACAAAAAAGAAACAATG